>CM031236.1:289891990-290491990 GCA_018340775.1 Taxus wallichiana var. yunnanensis
TATAATTCATGGGCATTCGGGATACAATCCCCATTGGAGACCACAAAAAGGGCTTCTATATTGACTTAGATACCTGTGCCTACTTTGGAGAGGAAGCTGAGCTTCAGTGGTCAACAAAATTTAAGAAAAAGTGAGGGAAAAAGTTCCAATGCAAAGCCTCGGAAAAATCAAAGTCCAAGTCACACAGTGAAAACCTCTTTAGGCAATTGCGCAGAAAAAAAATAGTGCAAAAATCAAAGGACAATAAAAGTGACCACGCCAAGGATGAAAATCTCATGGAGACATCCTTGGATGAAGATCTCAACCTTCCTCCCGATCCTACGTGTATGGAGGATTTGTCAAAGTTACTTGGTAGAAGAGACTATTGATGTAAACATTGGCACAGAAGATGACCCAAAAATAGTCAAATTGGGAGCTTCACTCTCGGCATGGGAACAA
Organism: Taxus wallichiana var. yunnanensis; assembly: GCA_018340775.1. Lineage (NCBI taxonomy): Eukaryota > Viridiplantae > Streptophyta > Pinopsida > Cupressales > Taxaceae > Taxus > Taxus wallichiana. The sequence goes on from CM031236.1 coordinate 289,892,429, forward strand.
AAAACATTCACCATGCTTGCTACGAGGAGTTTATAGATGTGTTTTCAATGGTCCTATAAGGATATGCTAGGCTTGGATCCAACTTTGGTCATACACAACTTAGTTGTACATGCAGACGCTAAGCCTATTAAGCAAAAGCTCATAAAGATGCACCCAGGGTGGCTCTCCTAGTTAAGGAAGAATTAGAAAGATTGCTTGCGGTAGGATTCATTCACCCATTGATTACTCCAATGGATATCCAATATCATCCCTGTCTAGAAAAATCCTGTTGGGATCAGAATCTACACAGGATTTTAGAGACATAAATAAGGCATGCCCTAAGGATGATTTTCCATTACCAAATATTGATATGATTGTGGATTCAACAACAGGATATGAAATGCTATCTCTTATGGATGGATTTTCAGGTTACAATCAAATCAAGATAGCTGATGAAGATCAACACAAGATGGATTTTACAACTCCTTGGGGTACCTTCTATTATCAGGTAATGTCATTTGGTCTTAAAAATGCAGGAGCTACCTATCAAAGGGAAATGATGGTAATTTTCCATGATATGATCCATGATATCATGGAAGACTATGTGGATGATATCCTCGGAAATCTAAGACAAGGGAGGATCACCCTGCTATTTTGTGGCGTATCTTTGAACACCTACGAGAGTACAAGGTCCATCTGAACCCAAAGAAATGTGTGTTTGGCATGCTATCAGGAAAATTGTTGGGTTTCATTGTATCAAGAAGGGGAATTGAGGTAGACCCTACTAAAGTGTCTGCTATTACTGAGATGCCTCCTCCTAAAAATATTAAGCAACTACGCAACTTGTAGGGAAAAATATAGGCTATTCACCACTTCATCTCCCAGCTTGCCGATAAGTGTCATTCATTCACTCACCTACTTAAAAAGGATGTTTCCTTTATCTGGGGACCAGAGCAACAATAGGCCTTCACCTTGCTTAAGAAATACTTGGCCAATCCACCTGTCCTCATGCCTCCAACTCCTAGTGAGCCACTCCTACTTTATATCTCTACTACTCAATTTGCTATTGGTGCGTTGCTCACCCAATATGACCTTGGTCACAAAGAAAAAGTGGTATACTACCTCATAGTCACTCTCATCGCTTATGAGCTCAACTATCCCCAAATCAAAAAAGCTTGTTTGGCTATAGTTTTTACCTTTCAAAAACTTCATCATTATTTGTTGAATACCAAAACCAAGCTTATATCAAAAGTTGACCCACTCAAATACTTGTTGTCTAAACCCGCCCTCACCGGTAGAATGGCTAATTGGATCATTCTACTAAGTGAATTTGACATCGAAGTTTGTGCATCAAAAGTCAGTCAAGGGACAGTACTTGCTTGATCAATTAGTAGAAGCACCTTTACAAGGAACTGAACCTTTGAATCTAGATCTTCCAGATGCCTCATTACTATACATTGAAGAATCTATCATGTGGCAGATACACTTTGATGGGTCTTTTACTTTTCATGGTTCAGGGGCAGGTGTGGTCCTCATTACTCCTTCTGCGACCCCATACCTCAGGATTTTCACCTTGGTTTTCCTTGCATGAAAAATATCACAGAGTATGAGGCACTCATCACTGGGATGAAGCTCACCATCAAATGGGACATTCATCATGTTAAGATTGTTGGTGACTCTCAATTAATCATCAAGCAAGTCAATGATGAGTACAAAGTTAAGGATGAGAAACTCATCCCTTACAAGAAGCTGGTAGAAAATCTTGAAAGAGTATTTTGTGCGCATCACATTTGAATAGATTCCAAGAGCACAAAATAGATCTATAGATGCTATGGAAACCATGGGTTCTATGCTCCACATTCCACTGAAAAGTAATGACATGCCATTCTTTGTGGAAAATCTATGCCATCCTCGTATACGACATGCCAGAATCATGTCTGGCTTGTGATGTTGTTGGTCCCAATTCCCCATGGTATGAGCCCATCTTCACCTACCTCAAAGACAACACATTCCCTCCCGACATCTCCCATTCGAGAAACAAATCCTAATTCACCAGATAGCCCACTATACCCTTTTAGGAGGTACTTTATCATCATGGCTATGATGGGAATCTTGTTATGTTGTCTCGATATGACAGAGTCGGTCCAAGTGATTAAAGAGGTGCATGAAGGGGTGTGCGGAGCCCATACTAATAGAATGGTTCTAGCCAAAAAAATTGTTGAGAGTAGGCTACTATTGGCCTACCATGGAAACCGACTATTGCAACTATGTAAGGAAGTGTGTACTTTTCCAGAAGTATGGAAATTTCATCCATGCTCCATCACAACCATTGCAACCCATCACCACCCCATGGCCATTTTCTAAATGGGGACTTGATTTAATAGGGAAGCTTACCCCTACTTCATCTGATGGCCACACCCACATCATTACAACTACTTGAATACTTTACCAAGTGGGTGGAAGTTGTCCCTTTGACCTATGTAATGGGTGCTCATATTTCCAAGTTCATCATGAATCATCTTATTTTCCGGTATGGCATTCCTGCAGCCATTATTACTGATAATGAAAAATCATTCAAGAATAAAACCATAAAGGATCTCTTGTCATCGGTTTCAAATCAGGTTAAAATGGTCTACACCATATTATCCCCAAGGAATGGATAGGCCGAGGCCACTAATAAGACTTTGGTTCAAATCATGGAGAAGATGGTAAGTAAGACAGGTCGTAATTGGCATTTGCAAATCCACCCAGCTCTTTGGGCTTACAGGACCTCTATTCACACTCCTACGGGTGCGACACCATATTCCTTGGTATTTGGAATGAAATCTATCATCCCGTTAGAAATTGAGCTTCCTTCCCTAAGAATCTCTCTTAGGGATTATCTGGATAAAGATGAAGATTACCGAGTGGCTAGATTGGAAGAGTTAGAGCTCCTAGATGAGAAGCATCCATGCCCTTAACCATCTCAAAGTGTATTAGAACAAAGTCTCTAGAAATTACAACAAAAGAATCATACCTCGTTAGTTTGAGGTTGGTGATTTGGTCATGAAGGAGAATCAGTTCAACACAAGGGCAAAATGAGAGAAGAAAGGAAAGTTCAACCACATTGGTTAGGACCTTATGTTATCATGGCCAAGTATGGCACATGGGAGCATACAAACTTTCCCACCCCAATGGTGATGAGCTCCATGAGCCCATGAATGCCATGCACCTTAAGCGGTTCTATGCTTAAACATGGTGTGAAAAATCAGAAAAGCAAATAAAAATAGGGTAAAAATAATCAAAATACAAAAAAATTAAAATAAGAGAAAAAAAAAAGAAAATAGGTCATTCATAAGTGAAAACCACACAATTGTGGCACTTTGGATAGGTCCTTGGGTGAAAAATAGTTTCCTCGGCGCCTTGGGAGGATTCGTTGTTCACAAGCATCTTGCATCTGGAGGGTACTTTTACTTAGCCTAGGGCTAGTTCCACCTCCAGATTCCCTGTGAGCCTAATCTTGTCAAGCCTTGATCCGGCTTTGTCTCCTTTTATTCATCTGTGAAGGCATGGTCTTTTCTATTCCCCATCTCATGCTTGGGGGCACTTCTGTGACTTCACCTTCCTGTTTATAAGCGTGGCATTTTCCCTTGTATATTCCCCATCTAACGTTGGGGGCATCCATGCTTTCTTGGTTACCTATGCATAGCTCTAGAAAACTATTAGAAAAACACAAAAACATTCAAAAATGTTAGAAAATCAAAACAATAGAAAATTGTTTCACAAAACTCCTAAACAATAGAAAATTGTTTCACAAAATCTAAACAATAGAAAATTGTTTCACAAAAATCAAAACAATAGAAAATTGTTTCACAAAAACAATCTTACAAAAACATTCACTTTAGTTTACTTGTGTTATCTTGTTTCTTGCTTTTCTTGATTGCTTGTATAGTTGCTTCATGTTTGTACATTTGTATTGTTTGTTGCTTAGACATACTTTGTTAGGATTCATCTTTTCTTGATTAGATCAGATTTATTCTTACTTGTGCATATTGAAGTGTGTTTTTGCATGCTTTGGTGAATCATGGTACATTGTTGTATTGGTTCATTATGTTCTTTGTTAGCATTTGATTGTGTTTTCCTGTTGCATGTGCATCATTTTGTTATCACATCATCATATTTCCATCAATATCATCACATCTAACATCATCTATACATCATATATCAAGAAAAAGCTAAGTATACATCATACATGAATGCTAAGCTAATCATCACATATCGTATCATCAAATGGGGGCAAGAGGGATCACAAATATCAAAATCTATCCCCCCACACCCATATCATCATATCATCCCATCCACTAAATCTAGCACATCACATGAGAAAATACATTTGATATACTCTATAGATCTATCATCTAGAAATCAAAGCACATGCGATACATCAAAAATCAGGATACATATACATGTGAAATCAAATCAGCTAACATCATAAACACATCCATATATCCATGTACTCAATCAAAAATAACAAACAATGTCCATCATCTCATAACACATGTGTCATGTCAAAAATGTCCATATATACATATACATGTGTGTGGTATATATTGTATCAAAAATAGATATACATCGCTACTATACATCAAAAATGCCTTCATCTGAGGCATACAAAAAGGATGATATACATCGATCAAAGAATACAACTACCTTCATCAGAGGCATATGTCAAAACTACTATACATAAAGAATGTTGTACATCGAGCACAAGATGCTCATAAGCCTTCATCAAGAGGCACATGTATCAATACAATAATCAAGGGTGACTCGAGCCCTCAGATGGGCTAGGCTGGTTTGTCCCGTGGTGGAGGCATAGCATGAGCATCACTCGGTCTCATAGAACTCCCCCGTGGCTGCTCCACTGAGGCCTAAGGCCTCTCTGACCTCATCCCTCTACTCGACTGCTGGCTATAAGAAGGTGCCTTGCTCAATCCTGAACTACCTCATAATATAATGATCTATAATAAGATGCTCTACCCTCTCTGCTATAGCTAGATCTCTGTGAGTCTAGGATGTCACCACTGTGCCATCTGTGCATCGAAGGATGCTATCTCTGCTAATACTTGGCAAGCTTGGCCTGACCCACTACTCACTCTGCTCTCAACCTATCTCTCTCCAGTATCATAGGCTATGTAGCTGAGCCTGTGTCTGTTGATATAGGCTCATCACCTGAGCCATCTATGTGTTTCCATCTTCCGTATCTGACTGAAAATGGATAACACCATCACCTCCTGGCCAGCCTGGCCCGAGCCTATCCCGCTCTCTCTATCACTACTAAAGTTTGAGCTCGGGCCTGGTCTCTCTCTCTATGGCCTCACTACTCTACTTGTGTAAGGTGGCTATCTATGCCACTAGCTACACCACAAGGGGCATGTCCCTGTGCCTGTCCCTATGCCTCCTATATCGGTCTAGAGGCATGTCCCTACTCTCGTAATCTAAGCCTGGGAACTTGTGCAGCTGTATTGGTCCCTGTGGCCTCGGTCCCTACACCTGTGCTACACCCTACTCTCATCATGTGGTAGCCCATCAAATGGATCATCTGGGTCACGGGATACTTGCATCCTCCTCCCTCTCACACTATAACGAAGCTCTCATGGTGGCCAAGTGCCTGCTGCCCATGCCTCATCTGGAATAGTCAAATGCATGGTAAAATAGTGGCATACCAATCCATGTAATCGATAAGTACCCCGGATCTCGACTCTATCGAGTTGGGTCCCATGCCTGTGGTACCACCTATAAAAGTTGGCCCTAGCTCGGGCTCACTATATGCATGTGGGCCCCATGGTCTACCTCTCAGAGTCTCGGTGGGCATACCAAAAATCTGGCTGTGGAACCCCCTACACCATGCCCAACTATCGCTAACATCGGTCTACTCTATAACTCAATAATGTAACTATGACTACCTAGAAGGAAGTGCTCCACCACACAAACACTAGCTCTACTCTGCTCCATCCTCTCGCCAGTTTCGTACTCCGAACTAATGTATCTACCTAAGGCCTCCATATAATGTCCCTATCTAACAATAGCTCATCAAACTCTCGTCGATAATGGTACAAGCTACCTAGGTGCCCTCGTATGTCATCACCTACAGAAACCCAAGCCATGTATGATGGCTCCTCTGGGACTCGGACATGTAATGCACCTACAGGGCACCCATAGCTATGTGGTCCCAAGACCAAATCTGTAGTAAAGAGGTAGGCCCCACCATCTTCTGATGGTGGTATGTAATCAGATGTAAGTCCCAGTATAGATGTGCTAGTATGCACTGGCCCCAACAATAACACTCACCACTAAAATCCCATGCACCAATGTCATCAGACCCCTAGGGAAGGATGTCCCAGTCTTATCAGTGAGTAAAAACCCACTGATAAGTGACATCACATATAATGGCCCCCGTGCAATGTCGATCAACTATGCACTCATGTAATGAAACTATCATGCCATCATGTGGTATATCATCATGGTCAAACAAGTCACTGACCGCCACCCTAATCCACCCAAGGTCACTCATACTCGATCAATGAGCCTAGGATAGGTACGTGGAGAATCCACCATACATGTCCTCTAGAGTAACTATCATCTCTCCAGTAGGGAGCCTAAAGCATTGGCTCTCGTTGTGCCACCACTCAACCAATGTAGTCAGTAGACCATGATCCAAAGTAATGGAAGGCATCCGATATGGGGCCTAGGCCCACCACCTCTAAAAGTATCACCACCGTGCGCCGATCTCATCTGCATGCTCCCCTCTAGCTCGCTATGTGTGAATGTCACTCACGCGTTTAAAGCATGGGAAAATGTCTCTCTGAAAATCATTCCATTTTTTAGCTACTAACATTTCTTCTAAATTCTACCTATCATTTTTTTAGGGTTAACCCAAAAATCCTAATTTTCTTCTAAATGCCATCATTTTTGGCATTTTTCTATCTCTCCTCCATCTACTTAGTGTGCTGCTGCACCCTTTGGGGCATGTGCACCCTATGGCATGTGTGCCCCATCCTTTTGGTGCATGCATGTGCGCGCATCCACCTATGGACACTTGCCATCTTCTGGTACTGCGCATGCACACTGTGTGCCCCCATGTGTGTGTGCTACCATGTGGTGCATGTGCACATGCACACACATGTGTTGTGTGTGTGTGTGCACTATCGTGTGGGCATATACACATGCATGTATACATATTTTTGGTGTGCGCATGTGCACATACGCTCCAAGGGCACTTGCGCCACCATTAGGGCACTGCGCCCCCGCATGCGCGCACCAACGTGACTTTAACCCTAGTTTCCTACTTCTACGAGCATTAATTACAAAATTGACGAAGAGGGTTAGGTTACTCACAAAGATGCCATCGTCCATGTGTGTCACTCATACCCCCAAACTGTGTCTACTCGTCTCTCAAATGGTCTCATGCTCTCACCATCATCCTCGTCATTATTAGAGCCTCTCACGGTAAAAACTTGGCAAGTGGTCGGTAACAAATGAATTGGTCACGGTGATTTACCCCCTGGTGGGGGTATATCAAGCTATTTTTCACCGACCGTGATGCTTGGAGGCTTGTTTTGACCGCCATTTTCTCCTCTGTTCACCATCAAATAATTATTTTATTTAAATAATTATTTTTCTTTCATTTTTCATCGTGTTGGGGCATTTTTTTTTCCGTCTAGTACCCCTTTCTTCTCACTAGGACAATTTTTATTGCTCCTAGGTGATTTTTCTTCTTATCCACACTCTCTCGAATAATTATTTTTTTAAAATAATTATTTTATTAATTTTTCCACTATACGGGACATTATTTGTCACTTGTTTCTTCTTTCTTCCCCCTGGGGCATTTTATTTTGCATCTAGGCACTTCATTCTATTTCTTCTATTTTCTTCTACGCATCCACTGTCCACCACATTTTGACAAACAAAAAAATAAATATATATATATATATATATATATACTTTCAAAATCCAAAAACAAGGCAAAATTCTCCACAAAATCCTATAAAAAATAAAAAACCTACAAAAATAGGTAACCCACTTATTACGGCTGAAACTTGTGTCTTACATGGTATTCTTTTCGTATCCTACTAGTTTGTTTCACATCTTCACCGATCAACACAACTTGTGGATCACTAGATTCACAACCATTCACAAAGCTAGCTTGCTTGCTTCATCTGATACTCTCTGGGGCACATCTTGTTGCCTGGTGTTGTTTCATTGCGCACAAAGCTTTCTCCTTGGACCCAATGTCCATCATCATTTCCCCTTGCATGTATCCTTTCTCGGGGCATCATTTTTAACCCTTGTCATCAATCATGAACATGTGGACCTCTTCATCTTGATAAAAAACATTTGTACAACTGTCTTGACCATTGTTGGGTTGGATATGTGCATTCGTACTTGTTTTCCTTGTTAAATGAGCTTGTTTCCTTCTCATATTGCATTGCATTTTGTATGTTGCATAGGGTTGGTGTTTTCAGCAATGGACAATTGTTCATAGTATGGATTTTCATGTCATTCTACTTTTTTATGCTTATATTTTTCATAAGGACCGATGATGTAGATCTTTTGGCAATATGATGACAATAAAGTTGTTTCAATACACTAGATGAAATCTGGCTCTTTTCTTCCCATCTTCATTTCTTCTACATCACCCTCCTATCGACACTATTCTTCTACTTCACCTAGGGCATCCTGCTCCTCTCCATTTCTCACCTTTTTCGATCATCGATCATCTTCCTTCATCACCCCATCGACACTCAGGGGGCATCTCTCACTTCTACTAATTTTTCTTCTACCCCTTCAAAATTTTATCCATCTACTATCTTTGAAGTGGCATGTCGCTTACGCCACCCCAAAGAGGGGAAAATGTAGACACCTATAATTTAGCCTGAACAATTTAAAACACTTAAATTGTGCTAATTATCCTTTTCCCCACAAATTGATGACATATCATCAATAATGCTCATCTTCTCTTCTATCATCATTAATTAATTACAATAAGTAATTAATTAAGTCTTATATTCAACAAATACCCTAATTAATGACCTTCCATTAATTAATCCTTCCTTCTATCTAGACTAATTAATTATTATTAATTAATTAGCTTCCCCTTTCATTAAACCAATAAATCATTATTTAATTGATTTAATCCCCTTCTATAGTCTAAATCATGCTAATATTCCTCTAAAAATATTTTATAAGCTTGCACATCTATTAATTAATCATCTTGATCAATTAATAAACCCCCTTTATCCACATGAGTCACTAAAGGACAAGCTAAACTCTCCTAAAGTTAACTCAACCCTATCTAAACCCCCTTATCCACAACTAACTCAACATCTCTATTATCCCACATGCAAAGGGATGTAGAGATTGCTTTATCCATTGGGCTATATAAAGATCCCTCCTCCTACCTTTACACTTACACCTATTCCTTGAGAAACAAAAGTGAATCATATAGTAAATACACTATAGCCATTTTTCATCTTGGAGCATTCTTCATTGGAGAGGCTAGCTACTTTCATTTCTTGTATTCATCCATCCAAGTTTTGAAGTCATATGGAGATATGTCAAATGGTCTTGTAGCCATGGATTGACAAGACTCCATTCTTGAAAACCTTGGGATTCAAACACATAATCAAACATTTTGATTGCTAAGGATCTAAGTAGGTTCATTTCATTTTTAGCATTCAATAGAGATAGAAATTAATGGATTAACATGTTAGTTTGAATATTTGTTCATGTTCTAATGCAAGGATGTTAGTAGATTAGTTTTTCTTAAGCTCTAAGCATGATGGTGCATTGAATAACATTCTCATTTTAAGACTTTAGTAACAAGGGAATTTTTTTACACAATGTTCTCTGTTCTAAATAAAACATCATTTAGAACACACATTCCATGCCAATAAATCTCATAACAGATAACCATATGCAATTGTAAATGACTCGGTAAACTACCAATCTCTCATTTCATGACTCGATTTCTAACCGATCTCTCATGTTTGTCTTTAAGTATAGAATAATTTATGTATACTACATATACTTGGTTTTCCTACCCTATTCAGGTACTGAGTGATCTGTTTAAAGAACCTATCTGAATATTTGTTACCAATATTCATCTGACATCATGTTTCTTTAAACTAGGTGACATAGGACAACACAACCAGCAACTTGCGATACTTTGGCCAAATATTTCCAACATACTGTTCATGTTACTATTCCTAGATGACATATTCATCAAATCAGAATATGTCCTTCACCTCACTCTTCTGTTATCTAGAATGGTCTTTACTGACTTCTGTCAGTCCACTTGCCCAAGGTTTGACCCTAACCTAGGTTAGTGACATAATTTGTTATAGGGAGACGCTCATGATGACTTAGGTTATATGGGCATACTCAAATGATCTAGGTCAATCAAGTGTGCCTAGATACCCTGAGTCATAGAGATCTAATTCCTATTCAAATCATGCTACTAACTTGACCTAGAGAGAAACTAAGTTCAAGTCCAGATGTGTGTAGATCTATATGAACAAATGAGGAAAGGTGTTGCCTCATGTCAACTGCAAAATTGTATCCTTGAGAAGTCCTTAGTCTTCTTGAAGGTACAATCCTGTAGTTGGCATGTGCCAACATCCTTCAGAACTGCTTCATCACGATGTACATACCCCTAGGTGGTCATTAACACATAATTAAATTTGGATCAAGATTCGATTACAACAACCTTGCAAAACCCTAAATCCAACATTCCTTAAGTTCTTCTTCTATATTTATGTTTAATATTAAGAACTTCATTAACTCATGATTTCTTTTATGTTCATTAACTTTGGCATAACAAGTAGTTATCCAAAAACAGGACAACAAACATCAAAAGGTTAATTTAATGTAACTTAGCTGTCCAAAGAAGGTGTATCATCCACATAGGTTCAACTAGAGTTGACTTCATAGAAAACGAAGTACAATGATTAACGATCATAAACACCATTCCTTTTATTTTTCATTCTTTTGAGAGAGGAAGAGTCTTCCTCTACATGATTAAGTGTTAGGGCTATCATACCCTTTTTATCTTTCACAATTCCTATAGTTTAATTGTATGTCCGTTACACATTCCATTATTATACTATAATTGTTTAGATAGAGAACGACATCTTATGCAACTTAGCAAGTTGCACCTTAGTAAGGGAGATTGAACTATTCCCTTAATCCAACTTATTAAATGATAACAATAATAAGTATACAAACAAATATGAAGAATATCGACAAGATAGCATTCCAATTTCCTTCATACAAAGTACAAGAGAATTTACACAACAATTTGAAGTCAGTCTCCAAACTTTTCAATTCATCAAGATAAAAATATACACTTTACAAGACTATGCATTTCAGGCATACTACACATAGAACAACATTAAGATCATAGAAGAATACAAATTTTCTTTTTCAATACAACTTATGAATGAATCGAATTATTTTCAAAAGAGCCGACTTTAAATCATCCAATACATCATAAATTTTTTGCCTTCTTTTATCACTTACAAAGTCCATATGCAAAAAGTGCTAAACGAGTCGGTTCATTGGCCGAGCATGATAAGCACTAAGAATTAAAATGAATCTCATTCCACTAATTGTTCCATAAAAACAACTCTGCTTTAATGAAACAATTAATGTATCATACAAATAAGCATAAGTAACAACAATCATAAAATAAGTATTTTCAACAAACTACTTTGCATTATATCATATAAGTATTTTCCCAAACAATTACTTATTTATATCAAAAACAACCCTTGTCATTTAATTATTTCATAATTCTTTCTGAATTTGAAATACAGAATTTAAATTTACTATGTAACAAAAAGAGTTACTTTTAGAACCAAAAACCTCCTAGTTATTCTTACCGAGTTTCCAGAAAACATGTACAGTTAAGTTCATTTTAGCCTTGTAACATTTTTTTAAGATGAATCATCCAACAACTTAATATAAATAAGAAGAATAATCAATACGGACTATCCACCACTCACCATTCTTCAAAGAGATAGAAATCAGGTTCAGAAAGTATATAACTCGAATACCTACATAACTGTATCAGTCAAGGAAACCAATAAAAATATTCACCATTTAAGAGACAACAACCATTAACAAGAATTCCAATCCAATCCAAGAAGGGAGAGAAACAAAACAATCATCATCTTACTTGCAACCCCTTATGTATTATTCTACACTATTAGAGATATCAGTCAATGATTTGAAACCATACGTTTCATAAAACAAAGTAAGACTTACAAAGGATTATTTCTTACTCATGTCCATCCAGAGAAGAATCATATTTACTATTGAGTGCATAGAGAGGGGTCCCTCAGAAAACAATTTCCTAATAATGCATGACTCAACCAATCAAAAATAGTCAGACAAGATATGATTACATTTTCCCTTTTGCAGGACATGATCAGCTGTACACTGCCCTGATTTGACAAGGCATTTGATCCTATACAAAATAGCCAAGATCAAGAAAGATCAAATGGGAACGGTTTGGTTTTCCTTTGTACACAAATGACATTCCCAAAAGTTGCTTAAACATTCTACTATTCCCATGAACTTTCCACAGTCAACTAGTAATAAGTTAAGTTTAAACAACCACAAGAAGTTTCCAGTTCAGGAGAGTGATTTCTCATTACCTCTTCCAAGATCAAAAGGACAAATAATTGAACTTAAGAATTCAAACAGACCTATGATGGTCGACACCCTAACAACTTAGAGAGAAAAGTCGATCTACAGAGTAGTTCAAGTAAAGAACTTCAACCATTGAACAAAACTTAACTTCCCAAAATTTAAAGGAAACTTCAATAGAAAGGAGACTAACCAAGAACTTATTCACCACTGTTTTATCAATTGAATTCCAAATCCCTTTTTAAAACCCAGAAGTTCTTTCGAAAGTTCCAATAGAGAATACAAAACCAAACACAAAGTTTAATGTAAAACATTACTTCTATTTTCCTTACGAACTCAAACCGTATCAGTAACATCAAATACCAATACTAACCTAGTTCATATACAAGTAGAAATTTAGGATGCATACAATGCCATAATCCACATTCATCCATTCATCTTTGTTTTAACACAAGTTCAAGTTCATACTGTAGAGTAAAGTATACAATACAGTCCCGAAGCAGAAGTACTAAATCTTCACAAAACAAGATATAGTTTAAAAGAGTATTCAACTCCCTCTTTTTTTAAAACCCAAAAATCCATTCAAAAGGTTCTGATAGAGAATACAAAAACCCAACACTAAGTTTAAAGTCAAACATTGTTTCTATATTCCTCATGAATTTGAACTGTAGCAGTGATTCCAACTACAATAACTTACACAACTCCATCAAAACATGAAGTTTGAGTTCATAAAGAAGAACAAAGTATACAATAGAGTCCCGAAACAGAAATACTATATCTTCACAAAACAAGATACAATTTTATAAAAGGATATTCACCTATCTTTCAAAAAAATCAAAGACAGTTAGTTAAAAATATAACGCGGGTTACCCAAAATAGAGGGAAACAAGATATCCTTAACACGTTTTCACGCAAGTTTGAGTTCAAAGTAAATAATACAGTCCGAGACAAAAGTACTACAAATTTTTCAAACTCAAAGATGAATAAAAGAGAAGTATATTTTTTTTTCTTCTTTCAATTCCTAAAGAGACTTTCAGTTCAAAATTCAAACCAAAAACCATTTACTTAAACTCTTTTACGAGAAGACAGTCCAGAATGCATATTTTAATCCAAACACAAAAGTCTCAAAAGTTCTATCTACATTTTCACATTTAAACTTACTCAGAGAGAACACACAAGAACAAATTTATCATGCAATGGATTCATATCCAAAAATCACAGAGATTCCTTCAACATGAAATTAAATAACCAGAACAAAATAGATAACCATCTATCTCATGAGAGCAGAGTTATTTTAATGAAACATTTAGAGGAAAGCAATAAATCTTAATGGGTAGAGCCTATCATGCCTGATAGTGCTTCTGCCAATTCGAAGGAGACTTCCAGCTGATCTTCCAACTCTTCTTCTCCTCTAAGAAAGATCAACAACTAAACATCTCTTTCCCCAATGCCTCATATACTTTCCCTGAATCGAAAATAGACCAGGGAAACCAAAAATAGCCACAAAGTGAAAATCAAATTGCTGGTTCAAAGAACTAGATAGCTCCATGCGAGAAAAAAATCACAAAGCATGCAAGACCAAACAACCTCCAACAAATCCACCCTCATTGTTTCCTAGGCGGTTTGCTCGCCAAAAATGAGACTCATAAATGCCATTGATTCCAAAATTCCCACCTATCTCTCCATGCCACCGCCATCCAGAATTGGTGAATCCTAATTCAACTTTTGCATGCATTGCTAACTTTAGTGAAGACTCCATGTAAGTTCCACCAACTTTTTCATGCTTCCACCTAATCTGGCAGTTCACTGTCATTTATTAAAAAATCAAATCTCATAAATAGCTTAGGAACCGTCGCCAGATTACCAATGCCATATGACCCTTAGGTCCCCTTTCCTTATTTCATTAGTTTAGGGTCGATTCCCTTAGTTTAGGTTATGTCCATAGGTTAGTTTAGAAGTAATAACCTTAGGTTTAAAAACATTTCAATAAGTAATTTCCACCTTAGGTTAGGTCATAGCTCACAACCATATAGTATTAGGTATTAGATTAGAAATAGACCTAGCATCACCTTAGGTGGTTTCCTCAATTTAGAACATGCAACTTAGGATAGGATGTAGTCCCGAATATAGTATAAATAGTTAGAAAAATAGGTACATCTACCTTATTTTAGAATCCTGTCAGTTAGATCTCTTAGGTCTAGGACTTAGATTGTTTGTCAATAGTCCTAAAGTAGGCCTCATTTCACTAAACATTGTTAAGTGTCATGAAGAGATCATACAAAAAGATCCAAGTTCTAAACCTACAACAAAATGTAGCACAATCTTTCAAGAAGATAAAGGAATTTGAAAACATGCTAGAGTTCATTCCATTATGTCATCCAACCTTTGAATGTCAGTTTACCATTCAGACCAGGTAAGAAGATTTAAAACATACCTTGGATCAATGGAATTGATCCAAGGATGTGTTAATTAAAAAGAGATAAGTTTGCAACCATTATTACCAGATTACAACTCACCTATCATAAGTGAAAATGGATTCTTGCAAGTAACAACATTTCAGCCTAACAAATCCAAGAGCAGAAATGATTTATCCATGGCAAGCATGATCTTCAACAATCAAAGGAACACACCGCATCAAGAAAATCACATGTCAATGCTTGCAATGCAAAAGATAAATATAATAGTTTGTCAAAGGTGTTACATAGAGTATGAACGTAAAGGGGAAAATTAATTAGGGGTGAAAAGGTGTAGAAGGAGAAAAGGGTGGAGAAGGTTAAAAGATGGTTGAGCTAACCTCCAGGGCCCCATGCCCTCGGAGTGTTGCCTACATATCCCAAACGAAAAGGGGCCTCAAGCTGATGTAGTTATCCCATAAGCTAGGGAAGAATATGATAAGGTAGATGAATGGGTCGGTAGGTTTTAGGCATGATTGAGTCTAGGTAATTTAGGCATGGTTGAGTTTAGGTTAAATAGGCATGATTGCCATCTAAGTTGAATAGGAATGGGTGATTTTAGTGGGAGGAGAATTCGCATAATGTAGGTGTCGAAGGTCCGGTCTTGTGTAGCAGAATCATTAAGTAAGAAATGAGGTGAATGGTAAGAGGAGACAAAAATCCACCTAATTGGTAAGAACCATTATGAGTCGATCATACCAAATATTGGCTTATGAACGTAAGACCCTAAAGGCATTACATGATTGACTATTCTAAGGGTGAAGAAAGTTACATGATCACGAAATGTCGCATTTGCGGTACATCCCTTAAGTAGGTAAAATATTAGAAAGGAAAAAATGTGAGGTGAAATGGGTTGTTTTAGTGTAACCTTGTGCGATACAACATGCCTCTTCTCGCAAAATACCCGTTGTCACCAAATCACTGCACCCCCCGAATGGCCAGGATGTGAATAGGACGTTCGGTGTGATTGGGACACATGGGATCACCTCTCAAGCTGTGGGACTTGGGCTCGAGGTGAACCTCCGGAGAAGGCCGGCTTCCTCTTCCTAAACTAAGTGCTGTACTACTCCTAGTGTAACAAAAATGATTATCTAGTCCTACGCTAACATTTTCATGGGGTTTTAGGGAAAGAGATTTACAGAAATGAAACTATACTAGGGATGGTGATGCACCGAATAAAGGGTGTCTTCAGATTCAGGAAGGGTTAATTTGAAGAGGGTGTGTGCACCACAGGTCAACTTCACCTACTGCAACTTAGAGAGGGTACATGATACCACAGACTAAGAGACACGCGTTCCCTTTGTTAAACTTTATCAGACCGAGAAATATACCAGTTTCCCAGTGAAGAAGGATGAACTCAAGAAGGGTGAACAGACACCACAACTCAACTGCATGCAATACTCCACCACTCGATAAGCACAGAACTCCAAGAACCTGCAATAGAAACTTAAACTTGCACAGTGTACCTGCAAGTACGAGAAAGGCACAAAGAAGCATAAAAGGATGAAAGGACCGAGATTAGTCACAAAACACACACTTTTATTGCTTCAATAACATGCACAATGCATCATACATTCAGAAGAGGCAATAGTTTCCATTACAGTCTTGAAGAGGAGGCTTGAAAGTTCTCTCAACACACAATAACAACTTGCGAGAGAGAGAGGATTCTTGAAAAGTATACACTCGCTTTGAGATATCTAAGCTCGTCTTAACTTGCAAGGCTATTGGAACCCTTTGAAATGAGCTTCCAACTTACATTTATAGAAGAATATGTGAGAAAGAAGAGGAAATGGTCATAATTACATTCCTAAAATGAAGGCCCATGATGTATTTATTGCAGTTAGTTGAACTACCTGAGAAGGTTCCATCATGGGTCATTAATTGCTTGTTGACTTAGTCTTCTTAATGAATTAAAATAATATTTAAATAAAATATTTAAATAATAATAATAAATATTATTATTTAAAATATTTAAATAAAAATATTAAATTAATTAAATTATTAGTGGGCCCCATATTCACCGGATTTGAAGAAAAGAATAAAAATAAGTCCAACTCGGTGGTTGGCTCGCCGAGTTGGATCCGAGCTCCGTCATCCATCGCATCAACCAAGTTGAGTTCCTTTGACCGTGACCGATTTGAGCTCCCCCACTTTGCCGCCTTGAGATTACTTCTGACTCGTCTTGAGCTTACGTATCACCGACTCGCGTAGAGTTGAACCCACCTTTGTATTGAGCTTAGTTTTCTCTAAGTGTCATGACCTCCCAATGAGCTTTTCCCTCATTGAGCTCTTTCTAGAAATGATTCTTTCACCACTGATCCTTATCATGCACAGCAGCAACTCACCCACTTCTACCACAACCAAGATATTCTCTGGATGAAAATGCTCCTTGAACCGAGCCACCATAGATACCGAGTTGTTCGTTGAGTTTCCTAATCAACTAGTTCTATCTCCTGTAGTTGAGCTCGACACTTCCTCGATCACGACCCATCCCTTCTACTGTTTCTCACCGAAAATGACTTGTGAAAAGTTCTGCGAAGGGTTTTTCTCCAGCTCCACGATTAATCTGAGCTCCTTTTTTCTTCGCATTGAGCGAGCTCCACTTCCAATCCATCTTCCAAGTTTTGAACCTTTAATCTCCTTTGATCCGTCCTCCACCGTGACACCAAGCCACTACTCAACCGAGATCTTTTGTTACCATGACCAAAACAAGATTTACATCACCGTGACACTCCCTTGATCATCATGTCCAACTGATGAGCTCTCACCGGTGAACAAATTCTATCAAGCTCTTTCTGTAACTGAGCTCCCATCATCTGATCACCTGGACCACCACGAGCTCGTCGCACTCATTCCCTGGCGAGCTTTACCTCCAAGTCCGGTGCCATCACTGCGACCTGAGCCAAGCTCCCAAAACGAGCTCCGTGTAAAAATTGTGCATGATCTCCATCTGTATCGAGCTCCCCACCTAGATCGAGCTCCCCATACCCATTTTGCTTCTTCGAGATCACGCAGAATCCACCTCTTAGTCTGGCGCCATCGTTGCGACCTAAGCCAAGATCCTATCTGTGAAACTCCACGCTCTCAACTCCGATCGAGCCGACATGCACTCGCATTCATCCTCAGCTCAGAATTATCAAGCTTCCTTTCTAAACTTGTCGATCAATCTTGAATTTCTCATTTGCATACTTTATTTTTCAATTGGCTCTGCAATGACTCTTCTTGATTCAGACTAGGCTATCCACCTACTACACTCTTAAAGCAAGCTAAGCCTCATCGTTTTGGTGTTACTGCAGAACATCTCGTCTGTTCCTCATCGTTTCTCAAATAGACCATTTACAAGTGACAAGGATGTGAGTCGTGACATACAAAATGGCCGACCAGGTATTTTCAGAGTTGACCTTCACATTCAATTCGCTTCTAGGAGAAGAAGTGCTGAGCAATATGAATCGTTTCACTCTGCACGTAATAAAACTCCATCTCAGGAAAATTTTATGAAGCCTCGAACAGCGTGACTCCAATCCATCATACACGGCAGTGAATATTTGTTTCCTGCAGTTGTTTGAAGCGCTAAAAACGGCTTCTATTATATGGCAACATGCCTGTGCATCGAATGCGTGGGAGCTTTGAGCGTAGAACTCAACGTATGTCCATACCCTGTTCCAAAGCTCTTATCATGGTACGCTTTAGAAGTATCTTTGGCAAAGGTGAACTGATTAGGTCGGACATCTGTTTGCTGCATTCGGTGAAACAGTATGAACGCCTCGTGAGGAAAACCGTGTCTGTTGGAAGCGCTCAAAAGAAGGCTTCTACTGTATTGCAACACGCCTGCTGCCTGTGTGTGGGAGTTTCTGTCTCGCGACCAGAATGTTATGCGTGGTAAGCAGAATGTGTAGAGCCTCCTTCGCCCATCTCTGTGTCATACTCGACTTTGGCCAGGCTAGACAACCACGTCCAATCCTATTAAACACTTCAACTGCCTCATTCCCACGTTCTCCGACTTACCTTCCGTGTGACTCGCACAAAGACTCGGACCACTCCAAGCTGCGCGGGGTTTTCATGACGGATAGCCATCATATTGTTTCCATGCTTGGCAGTTTGGTCTGATTTCTCCCCTACGCGGAGTGAACAGCTTGGAATGCCATCTTGATATTTCCCATTTGGCATACCAGCTCTGAATTCCCGCATAACTGCTTGGCCAAATTAATTCACGGGCCCCGGCCTCAACTTCGCCACGCAGATTTGGCAATTTGACCCGATTTCTCCACTATTCCCACCAGCGCATGGGATTTTCATGCTTGGCCCGCCATGTCATTTCCCTTGCGCGGAAATATTGTTCTCTTGCCATGATCGTGCCTTCACTTGGCAATTTGAATTGGCTATACGCAACAGCTACATGGTAGAGAAGTAAACTTTATCTCAGAAATCAATCACCTCCGGAGAGAGTTAATTGTGACAGCTGCCACAGGGTGATCCCAAGGAACCATTGGTGTTGATCCTGATGTTCTGGTTGCATGCGACCACAGCCGTGATCAGTTGTAAAATCTTGCTGCTCTAGTAGAAGAACGAGATAAAGTTTTAGTTGAGTTGTCTCACCTTTTCACTTTGGAAAGTCACTTCCATAGAAGAAGCTCGATCAAATCTTGAGGCAAGTTTTACGAATGAGGCTGAGATTGTGTTCACTCTTCAAGTTTCTAGTAATGGCTGGAAGTTATTCCAGCGCCTAGCCCATGGGTTCGATATGGTGGTTATAGTTGAAGCTGCAAGCTAGTGGAGTAGGCGTGTTACCTCCACTTTCATCTCGTTTCTCACATTTTATCCAACTCTATGCATTGTGTTTTATTAGTCCAAGCTTGAGCTCCATTGGTCTCATTGCGAGCAACATCATATCGACCTCTATGTATGGTGGTCGACTCATTCCTTTAACTATGACTCACCGCGAACTCGACATGATTTCTCTTTGTGGGTTATCTTATCAAGACCGGGCTCGGTCATTTATGCTATTGTCTCCATCGAGTCATTAAAATTGAGTTCATATTCCAATGAGGAAGCATCGATTTTTCCATGTTGAATTAACTCGAGTCGAGCTCATCATTTCTCTGCCTCAATGAGCCAACCATCGAAACATCCTCCGCTTCTATCGAGATTCCTTTATGACAAGCCAAACTCGGTTACTGAACTTACATTTCCTACTCATGAACTCGTCTAAGGCTTGTGATATGAGTTATGACCAAATTAGGACAAGGCATGAACTCCTCTGATGACTCGTCTCTTTATTTCCGATTTGACACTGATGACTGTAGAAGTGGGTCCATGGGACCAATGTCGTGATTTGATAGTAATAAGGCCCTGTTTTCCAATTTTTCCATGTGCGTAAAATTGGATAGCATTTTTAGTGATTTGGCGACAACAGTTTTTGGCACGCCCGGTGGGACATCACAGAAGTTAGAGTTCCATCTTTCAGAGGTGTCTCATTATCAAACAGGAAATCTTAAGCCACCGTGTGACCACACACAACAGTTTTTGGCACGCCCGGTGGGACAGAGTTGGTACTTCTCTTCTCACTTACACAAGTCAAAGTACTTGGCGACTCTATATCTCTGGATTCCAAATCTCAGTGCAGTAACTTATGCGAAGAATTCAGACAAGAGCTTCTTTAAAGAAAGGAAAGTAACAGCATATCGAACTTTCCTTGTCTCCTCCAAAGAGAAGCAGAAGAGGCATTTCCACATCCCCAGTTGCAGATTTACCTAGTAGGGGTCATTCAACTCCTCCTTACGGAAGATTTCCTCCACCCAGGAACAATCAACCTTTCGTTGTTATGGCGAGGAACCAAGTTTTTCCCCCTTTCAATGCAAGCAGTCCTCTCGTGTTGGCTCAACGTGACCCGATACCTGTTGCGGCACTCAAAAGTTTACCCTTCTACACGGGGGAAACTCACGTTACTCCAGTAGAGCATATCTTTGATGTAGCCAGCATCATGTAGTACATAATATCACCGAAGACAACGTTGCAGTTAGACTTCTTGCTACCTCTTTCAAGGGAAAAGCACTTCAATGGTTTCGCGGGTTAGGTGTTGGCACTATAACCACTTGGGACGAGTTGGGAGAAAATCTATGTAAACAATTTGAAGAAAAAAGTGATCACCTATCACTTTTGGAACAACTTACTACCATAAAGAGAGCTTCCCAAGAATACATGAGTGATTTCAACTTCTGATTCCACAGAACTTGGAATAGGATTCCGGTGCTCGTAAAGCCTTCTGCGCATAATGCATTCTTGTACTATTTGCGAGCCTTGAATAGCGATGTAGCAGTTATGATCCAGTCCATGGGAGGGACTACACTTCCTGATGCTTACGAAGTTGCCATAAGTGTAGAGAATTCTTTGATTCAGGCTGGAAAGATAGCTCCATGACCACCAATGCCCTTTTCTCCAGATCTTATGAATCATCAGCCTATCATTGCTCCTATTCCAATAGACTCCAAGCAACCATATCAATCTCCCCCTGCCTCTTCAAATGACCTATTTGAAGTCAAGTCACTCTTTGCAAAATTTTGGAAATGAGCTCGTTGCACTCAAAAGGCAACAATTTCAATACAATCGTCCATATCAGCCACAAAATCAGCAGTATCAGGCTAACCGTCCTCCTTTTCAAGGAAACAATCAGCCTCAAAATCAAACTACAAGTCAAGTTGCAAATGTCAGGCCCTTGAACTTTCGAGAACCCTCTTGCAGCTAGCTCATCTAGAGCTATAGTACCTGTTCAAAATAATCTAGTTCAAGACTACGAATGGTGTTATCCTTGCTCTCAACCTCACAATCAAAATCTTTGTCCCAATGGGGTTCTTAGCCAGGCCCTTATGGTTCAAAGTGTATCTACCCCTTCAGAGTTAACAAACAATTCATCTACGCAAGAAGCAGCAGATCAACCACAGGCACCTGAAGAATCCACTTTGCTAAACTGGCAAGAAGAAGATTTTTACGGATTGAATATAGATTCTTCATCAGTGGCAGCAAACACTCGTTCCAAGAAAAGAGCAATGGAGCCTCAACCTCTCGAAGCTGATCTAGTGTCCACTTCTCAACCTGGGTTTCAAATGGCAGTTGATAAAAATGTGGGAAAGAAATCACCAGAAACACTGGCTAGCCACGCCACAGGGAAAGATGGTTCTCCAGGCATCACGGTACCCAACAAACATTTTCCAAAGGAGGACCCCAATGCCCAAAAAAGTGTCATCAAAGTTGGAGCAATTCCCTTCAGCATAGTAGAACAAATGAAGAAAACCAATCTGAGTGTTACCATGTGGGATGCACTCTCGATCCCTTCTCAAAGAAACCTGTTGCGAGAAGCTCTGAACAGTTTTAGTACAACCAACGGATCACCAAGCCATGGAGTGACAAATGCTACAAATTTGTGTCAACCGGAAGGGAAAATCATTCCTACGGCAAACAAACCACCACCATTCTACATTTCCCTGATCATTGGAGACCACCTGGTACATAATTGCATGATTGATTCTGGTGCCAGTAGCTCTGTCATGCCGAAACAAATTACAGATGTACTAGGCATACAATATGTGCCAGTCAAGAGGGGTTGTTCAACTGGATGGCACAGCTATTAAGACTGTTGGGGTTATCAAAGGACTTCAACTTACCATTCATGCATGCCCAAGTTTGTCATTCACCCAAGACATATCGGTCATTGATCTCCCTCCCTCTTTGCCATCTGCCTATCACGGGATTTCACTGCCAAGATGGGCGGTTACCTATCAGCCGATTGGTCACATATGATTCTCAGGACTCGATACGGAACCAAAGTAACTATAAGGGCAGAACCAATCTGCCATAATCATGTAGAACCCTACACTGCTAGTCCCATAAATGGAAATTACACCATCGGTGATCCAGAAGAGGAAGATGCTGATCATGAACCAACCACCCTTGTTGAAGAAGTTCCTGATACTTTGTTGGATGAAGTAAGTAGAGATCATCAATACGATCCCTACGCTGATGTATTGGCAGAAGAAGAAGCTAGTTTGCTGGTCTTGGAAGAAATAGGATTAGGTACTTACTGTATCCATGAAGAAGATACGATCATACCACAACTTGTCAAAACACCAAGTAATTCTAAAGGATTATGTGCAATTGTTCTTCGATGGCTCAAGAAGTAAGAATGGATCCGGTGCTGGTGTTATGTTAATTTCTCTAGAGGGAGATAAGTACTTCTCATCTTTCCGGTTGCAGTTCAGTTGCACCAACAATGTTGCTGAATACGAGGCTCTTGTGCAAGGAATTCAACTAGCCCAAAGGAAGGGAATCAAGGCCCTAACTATTTTTGGAGACAGTGAGTTAGTTGTTCATCAAGTTTCGGCACGTAGTGCATCCAAAAATGATCTTTTACGATCATATAAGAATCGAGTCTGGGACCTGATTGAAGATTTTGAAGCTTTTGGGATCCATGCAATTCCTAGAGGTCAAAATCAAGATGCGGATAGGCTTGCTACAATTGGTTCACAATACAACATACCAGTTGATATCATGAAAGAAGGGCAGAAATTTGTTAAAATGGTGGTTCGACCAGCAGTCCCTGATAATGTGAATAGTTGGCAAGTGTTCGATAGTGACAACCAAATTGTCCTCTTCCTACAAGAAGAGGCGGAGTTTGCTGCAAAAAATCAAGATAAGTTGCAGGAGTCATATGGTGAGAAAATTATCCAATTGAAAAGCAACAAGTTACCAAAAGGTTTAGTCACTTTGGAATCCATTTTCAATTCAGATGACCAAGCCACAAGACAAAGCCCTAACATGGTGGTCAGAGAAGAATATTTTGAGGAAGTTGAAGTATCAAATGAAAAATTTCTCAAGATCGGAAAAGTGTGTACTTCTGAGGAGAAAGAAACTTTCATCAAACTTTGTCAAGAGTATCATGACATCTTTGCATGGAGCTATAAAGATCTACATGGTTTTGATCCAGGTCTAGCACAACATACCATCGAACTGGATCCTAATGCTAAGCCAGTTCGTCGAAACAGAGACCAATTAATCCATTGAGCCACTAATGAGAAAGGAGCTAACCAAGCTCATCGAGGCCTGTATAATTTTTCCCATCAAGCATTCCTCATGGGTAGCCAATTTGGTGCCCGTGAGGAAGAAGAACCAGAGAGAGATCTGGTTATGCGTAGATTTCAGGGATTTGAATCGTGCATCATTAAAAGACCATTATCCTCTTCCATCGATGGAGCAGATCCTTCAAATGGTGGCAGGAGCTCAAAGATTTTCTTTGCTCGATGGATATTCAGGTTACAATAAAATCCTAGTCCAAGAATCTGACCAATTCAAAACGGCTTTCACTACCAAGTGGGGCACGTATGCCTACAATAAAATGCCATTCGATTGTCCAATGCCGGAGCTAATTTCCAAAGAGCCATGGACATGGTATTTAAGGGACTAATCAACGATATTATTTTATTTTACCTTGATGATATAACTGTATACTCTCAGCATGCAGAAGATCACATCACACATCTAAGGAAAGTTTTCCAAAGGTGTAGGGAATTTGGGGTTTCACTTAACCCCAAGAAATGTATTTTCACAGTACACGAGGGAAAATTGTTGGGGCATGTGGTTTCAGCGGAAGGATTATCAATCGATCCAGCCAGGATTCATTCAATTATGTCCTTATCTCTCCCAAGTCATAAGAAGGGCCTCCAGAGTTTTCTGGAACCATAAATTTCGTGCGGAGATTCATCCCTCAATTCGCAACATTGGCTAAACCATTGACAGCCATGCTAAAGAAAAACATGCCATTCTCATGGACAAAGGAAGGACGAGAAAGCTTTGAAGCCATCAAAACATCCATTTCTCAAGCTCCCATGCTTGTGAACCCCAAGTTTGACAAAGATTTTATCCTTTATGCTTTTGCAGGTCAAGAGAGCATTTCAGGGATCCTCACCCAACAAAACAACAACTTGATGGAGTAACCAATCGCTTTCTTCAGTCAATCCCTCAAAGACTACGAGTTCAAATACTCATTCATTGAAAAGAAAGTCTTTGTGGTTATTCAAGCTTTGAAGAAATTCAAGCACATGTTGTCCAACAACAAGATTCATCTGATGGTGTCTCATCCAGGTGTCAAGGAGTTTTTGTTGAACAAAGAAATGAATGAAAAGCGTGTTGGATGGATCACAAAGGTAATGGAGTATGACATGCACATCAAAGTCACTAAACTTGTCAGAGGTAAGGGTTTATGTCAGCAACTTGCAACAGACATGGAATCAAAAAGTAATGAGGACGTGACACTCCTAAATACTGATGAGGATGTTGATCAAGCTGACTGGTTATCCAAAATGAAGAATTTCATCTTCTCAGGAGCATACCCGACAAACATGGATAAAAACCAAAGGCAAACTTTCCATCTTCAATCTATCCCATATGTTTTGGTAGATAGCGTTCTCTTTCGAAAAGATTTGAATGGCATCCTCCTTCGGTGCATAGGACCAGAACAGGTTAGTAAGATACTAGAAGAATTTCATAATGGCCTATCTGGAGGACATTATTCCACACGAACAACAGCTACCAAGATCATGCGAGCTGGCTACTATTGGCCAGATTTATTCAAGGATGCCCATCTTTGGGTAAGGAAATGCAAAGAATGTGCCTTTTTCACAGGTAAGCAGAAGCTGGCAGCTCTTCCATTGCATCCAATTCAAGTGGATCAACCCTTTGTTCAATGGGGGTTGGACTTCATCGGAATGATTAATCCTCCATCTAGTGATGGACATAAGTGGGTCCTTACCGCAACAGACTATTTTACTCGATGGACAGAGGTGGTAGCATTAAAAGAGAGCAATGAAAAGGCAGTTCTAGATTTTTTGGAAGGTATAATGACGAGGTTCGGTGTTCCGTTTACAGTCATTTCAGACAATGCGCTGCTTTTCTTGGTATGAAATTGAGTGAATGGGCTGTTAAAAATGGGGTATACCTCAAAACTTTGTCCAATTACTATCCTCAAGGAAACGGATTGGCTGAGTCTAGCAACAAAAACCTCATAAGGATTATTAAGCGCACAATGGAGACTAACAAGAGGACTTGGCATACACAGCTTAAGACTGCCTTATGGGCAGATCGGATCACACCTAAAAGGGCCATCGAAATTCTCCTTTCGTTCTTGTATATGGAAGAGAGGAAAAACTCCCACTCTCATTGGAGTTACCTTCTTTGGAGTTAGCTCATCAACTTGAAGTTATAGAGAGTGATCCTCTGACAGTAAGGTTTGCTGAACTCATGGAGTTAGAGGAAGTACGAGACAAGGCTATGAAAACTTTGGAGTAGCATCAGGCTCAAGTTAAGAAATATTTTGACAAGAAGGCATCCGACAGGCATTTTCAAGAGGGAGATTTAGTTCTCAAATGGGATGAAGACAGGGCCAAACCAGAAAGCATGCCAAGTTTGACGCTCTCTGGAGTGGGCCGTATATCATCACAAGTTGCAAAGAGGCAAATTCATTTCGTCTATCTAGGCTCAATGGAGAAGAACTTCCCATTCATGTGAATGGGATACATCTCAAAGCTTGTTTTTGAGAAGCGTTCCACCCCCTGTATAGTTAAATTAGGTGTTTTCCTCCAAGTTCTTATGCACATTATTGTGTGTTGTTGTTTTGCTTTCCTTGTTGTTGTGTTTTGTGTTGTTCTGCACATTGTTTCATCATTGGAAGGTGTCAAGGAGAAGAAGGTTCAAGGTTTCCATAAGAGTTTCAAAATCTGCTTCATTCAAAATTTTACAGTGTTCCATGGATGTCAAGCATTCAATAGATTCAGTATACTTCATTCTTAGCATTCCAGGGGAGGTCCGGATATCAAAGAATGCTCAAGGAGATTTGGGATGTGTCAAAGAAAATCATACTACTTTCAAGATTCCAACATAGACTCCATGCCCAATGGATGACTTAAGGCTACTGGAATCATGCTTAGCAGTAATCATCCCCGAGAGGTCGCCAAAAATGTTATCCAATTTTACGCACATGGAAAAATTGGAAAACAAGGCCTTATTACTATCAAATCACGACATTGGTCCCATGGACCCACTTCTGGTCATCAGTGTCAAATCGGAAATAAAGAGATGAGTCATCGAGAGAGTTCATGCCTTGTCCTAATTTGGTCATAACTTAGATCACAAGCCTTAGAGGAGTTCATGAGTAGGAAATGTAAGTTCGATGAACCGAGTTTGGCTTGTCATAAAGGAATCTCGATAGAAGCGAGAGGATGTTTCGATGGTTGGCTCATTGAGGCGGAGAAATGACGAGCTCGACTCGGGTTAATTCAACATGGAAAAATCGATGCTTCCTCATTGGAATATGAACTCAATTTTAATGACTCGACAGAGCAGACAATAGCATAAATGACCGAGCCCGGTCTTGATAAGATAACCCACAAAGAGAAATCATGTCGAGTTCGTGGTGAGTCATAGTTAAAGGAATGAGTCGACCACCATACATAGAGGTCGATATGATGTTGCTCGCAATGAGACCAATGGAGCTCAAGCTTGGACTAATAAAACACAATGCATAGAGTTGGATAAAATGTGAGAAAGCGAGATGAAAGTGGAGGTAACATGCCTACTCCACTAGCTTGCGGCTTCAACTATAACCACCATATCAAACCCATGGGCTAGGCGCTGGAATAACTTCCAGCCATTACTAGAAACAGTAGTGAACACAATCTCAGCCTCATTCACAAAACTTGCCTCAAGATTTGATCGAGCTTCTTCCATGGAAGTGACTTTCCAAAGTGAAAAGGTGAGACAACTCAACTAAAACTTTATCTCATTCTTCTACTACAGCGGCAAGATTTTACAACAACTGATCATGGCTATGGTCGCATGCAACCAGAACATCAGGATCAACACCAACGGTTCCTTGGGATCACCCTGTGGCAGCTGTCACAATTAACTCTCTCCGGAGGTGATTGATTTCTGAGATAAAGTTTACTTCTCTACCATGTAGCTGCTGCGTATAGCCAATTCAAATTGCCAAGTGAAGGCACGATCATGGCAAGAGAACAATATTTCCGTGCAAGGAAATGACATGGCGGGCCAAGATGAAAATCCCACGCGCTACCGGTGGGAATAGTGGAGAAATCGGGTCAAATTGCCAAATCTGCGTGGCGAAGTTGAGGCCGGGGCCCGTGAATTAATTTGGCCAAGTAGTTATGCGGGAATTCGGAGCTGGTATGCCAAATGGGAAATATTAAGATGGCATTCCAAGTTGTTCACTCCGTGTAGGGGAGAAATCGATCAAAGCGCAAAGCGTGGAAACAATATGATGGCTATCTCTCATGAAAACCTCGCGCGGCTTGGAGTGGTCCGAGTCTTTGTGCGAGTCACACGGAAGGTAAGTCAGAGAATGTGGGAATGAGGTAGTTGAAGTGTTTAATAGGATTGGACGTGGTTGTCTAGCCTAGCCAAAGTCGAGTATGACACAGAGATGGGCGAAGGAGGCTCTACACATTCTACTTACCATGCATAACATTCTGGTCGCGAGAGCAGATCAACCACAGGCGCGGGCGTGATGCAATACAAGATAGAAGCCTTCTTTTGAGTGCTTCCAACAGACACGGTTTTCCTCACGAGGCGTTCATACTATTTCACCGAATGCAGCAAATAGATGTCCGACCTGATCAGTTCACCTTTGCCAGCATACTTCTAGCCTGTGCCACGATAAGAGCTTTGGAACAGGGTATGGACATACGTTGAGTTCTACGCTCAAAGCTCCCACGCATTCGATGCACAGGCATGTTGCCGTATAATAGAAGCCATTTTTAGCGCTTCAAACAACTGCAGGAAACAAATATTCACTGCCGTGTATGATGGATTGGAGTCACGCTGTTCGAGGCTTCATAAAATTTGCCTGAGATGGAGTTTTATTACGTGCAGAGTGAAACGATTCATATTGCTCAGCACTTCTTCTCCTAGAAGCAAATTGAATGTGAAGGTCAACTCTGAAAATACCTGGTCGGCCGTTTTGTATGTCACGACTCACATCCTTGTCACTTGTAAATGGTCTGTTTGAGAAATGATGAGGAACAGATGAGATGTTCTGCAGTAACACCAAAACGATGAGGCTTAGCTTGCTTTAAGAGTGTAGTAGGCGGATAGCCTAGTCTGAATCAAGAAGAGTCATTTCAGAGCCAATTGAAAAATAAAGTATGCAAATGAGAAATTCAAGATTGATCGACAAGTTTAGAAAGGAAGATTGATAATTCTGAGTTGACGATGAATGCGAGTGCATGTCGGCTCGATCGGAGTTGAGAGCATGGAGTTTCATAGATAGGATCTTGGCTTAGGTCGCAACGATGGCGCAAGACTAAGAGGTGGCTTCTGCATGATCTCGAAGAAGCAAAACGGGTATGGGGAGCTCGATACAGATGGAGATCATGCACAATTTTTACACGGAGCTCGTTTTGGGAGCTTGGCTCAGGTCGCAGTGATGGCGCCGGACTTGGAGGTAAAGCTCGCCAGGGAATGAGTGCGACGAGCTCGTGGTGGTCCAGGTGATCAGATGATGGGAGCTCAGTTACAGAAAGAGCTTGATAGAATTTGTTCACCGGTGAGAGCTCATCAGTTGGACATGATGATCAAGGGAGTGTCACGGTGATGTAAATCTTGTTTTGGTCATGGTAACAAAAGATCTCGGTTGAGTAGTGGCTTGGTGTCGCGGTGGAGGACGGATCAAAGGAGATTAAAGGTTCAAAACTCGGAAGATGGATTGGAAGTGAAGCTCGCTCAATACGAAGAAAAAAGGGAGCTCAGATTGATCGTGGAGCTGGAGAAAAACCCTTCGCAGAACTTTTCACAAGTCATTTTCGGTGAGAAACAGTAGAAGAGACGGGTCGTGATCGAGGAAGTGTCGAGCTCAACTACAGGAGATAGAACTAGTTGATTAGGAAACTCAACGAACAACTCGGTATCTATGGTGGCTCGGTTCAAGGAGCATTTTCATCCAGAGAATATCTTGGTTGTGGTAGAAGTGGGTGAGTTGCAGCTGTGCATGATAAGGATCAGTGGTGAAAGAATCATTTCTAGAAAGAGCTCAATGAGGGAAAAGCTCATTGGGAGGTCATGACACTTAGAGAAAACTAGGCTCAATACAAAGGTGGGTTCAACTCTACGCGAGTCGGTGATACGTAAGCTCAAGGCAAGTCAGAAGTAATCTCAAGGTTGCAAAGTGGAGGAGCTCAAATCGGTCACGGTCAAAGGAACTCAACTTGGTTGATGCGATGGATGATGGAGCTTGGATCCAACTTGGTGAGTTGGCTCGGCGAGCCAACCACCGAGTTGGACTTATTTTTATTCTTTTCTTCAAATCGGTTGAATATGGGGCCCACTAATAATTTAATTAATTTAATACTTTTATTTAAATATTTTAAATAATAATATTTATTATTATTATTTAAATATTTTATTTAAATATTCTTTTAATTAATTGAGAAGACTAGGTCATCAGGCAATTAATGACCCATGATGGAACCTTCTCAGGTAGTTCAACTAACTGTAATAAATACATCATGGGCCTTCATTTTAGGAATGTAATTATGACCATTTCCTCTTCTTTCTCACATATTCTTCTATAAATGTAAGTTGGAGCTCATTTCAAAGGGTTCCAAATAGATTCGATAAGTTGACAGTTAGATATCTCAAGAGTGTATACTTTTCAAGAATCCTCTCTCTTCTGCAAGTTGTTCTTGTGTGTTGAGAGAACTTTCAAGCCTCCTCTTCAAGACTGTAATGGCAACTATTGCCTCTTCTGAATGTATGATGCATTGTGCATGTTATTGAAGCAATAAAAGTGTGTGTTTTGTGACTAATCTCGGTCCTTTCATCCTTTTATGCTTCTTTGTGCCTTTCTCGTACTTGCAGGTACACTGTGCAAGTTTAAGTTTCTATTGCAGGTTCTTGGAGTTCTGTGCTTATCGAGTGGTGGAGTATTGCATGCAGTTGAGTTGTGGTGTCCATTCACCCTTCTTGAGTTCATCCTTCTTCACTGGGAAACTGGTATATTTCTCGGTCTGATAAAGTTTAACAAAGGGAACGCGTGTCTCTTAGTCTGTGGTATCCTGTACCCTCTCTAAGTTGCAGTAGGTGAAGTTGACCTGTGGTGCACACACCCTCTTCAAATTAACCCTTCCTGAATCTGAAGACACCCTTTATTCGGTGCATCACCATCCCTAGTATAGTTTCATTTCTATAAATATCTTTCCCTAAAACCCCATGAAAATGTTAGCGTAGGATTAGATAATCATTTTTGTTACACTAGGAGTAGTACAACACTTAGTTTAGGAAGAGGAAGCCAGCCTTCTTCGGAGGTTCACCTCGAGCCCAAGTCCCACAGCTTGAGAGGTGATCCCATGTGTCCCAATCACACCGAATGTCCTATTCACATCCCGGCCATTCGGGGTGCGATGATTTGGCGACAACAATACCTAAGACCAAAATAGGCAATTCCACGATGAAAAAGTTATCTTTGTCTTTTTGCTTTTGTTTTATAGATTGATCAATATGAGAAGTCTATGTGTGATGAATAGAATATCTCCTTGAGGTCTTCGTGAAGATGATCGATGCGAGAATTTTTATTTTATTTTTACGAAATAGTCTTACTTTGTGATATACTATGTACAATAGGAATAGCTTTTTATAGAATTTGTCCTTCAAGGAGCGATCTATTTATAGCGAGAAAAATGGAAAGATAGATGACCTTTTGGAGGTAGTCATCTATTTACAATAAGTTTGACTCAAGGAGTTGAATTTGAAAACCTTGCATATTACTTTTGGTTTTTTTGGACTTTTAGGTCATGGAAAAGACTATAAAGGAGTGTAGGCTTCTTTTATAAAGACAAAACTATAACACACAGTTAGCTATGAAAGAGAGGTTTTAAGTGACGAACGACCATGGGATTCCATCCTCAAAAGGATGAAAAGTATCTATGAGAATCATGCCATGAGTAGAGCCATGGTACTCATATTTAAGATAAGGTTGAAAGGTGACAAATAATCACATGATTCTTGTTTAGTCATTGATCCTTAAAATAGGTAAGTGGAAGGTGAATGTTGCTCAAGGGATGAGCGTTTAATAGACAAAAGGTGATATAGGACTTGATTCAACAATAGAATGATCAAAGATGTAAGGCATTGAGGGATCAAGTTCGGGTTTACCTTCAAGTGAAGATAAATGATAAGCACCTGATCCATAGGCATGAGTAATGATATAGGGTCCAAGCCAATTAGGAGAAAAATTTCCCTATTTACTTTTCTCTACTTTTGTTACATGTTGATTTTCCTTCAGGACAAGGTCACCAACCTTGAAGGTTCATTCTTGGACACATTTATCGTAGGCATGTTTGATACATTTTTAGTAGATTTGAAGGTGATTGAGAGAATTTAGATGACATTCATCTAATAACTCAAGCTATTCCAAATGGTCCTAGCAAAAATCATCATCATTGAGCATATCTTTGAGCAATATAAGAAGAGATGGAATTTGAAATTCGAGAGGCAAGACAAACTCTATACCATAGACCAAAGAGAAAGGTGTGGCAACAATTGAGGTGTGAATACTAGTGTGATAAACCCATAAGGTAAAAAGAATGTGTGTGTGCCAATCCTTACTAGTATCATCAACCACTTTCATAATAATTTTGTTTAATGTTTTGTTAATGTATTCAGCTTGGCCATTTGTTTGAGGATAATAAGATGAAGAAAAATTGAGTTGAATGCCGGAGGTGTCATAGAGTTTCCATAGGGTTTTGTTTTTGAATTTTTTTCTCGTTATCAGTGATGAGGTGGTGAGGAACACCAAAGAGACAAATGATGTGATGGTTGATGAATTCATAGATTTTCTCAAATTTTGTATAAATGAAAGGTACGGCTTCCACCCATTTAGTGTAATGTTTGGTAGCGTAATAATCCATTGATGACGTTGGGAAGAATGAGGGTTAATTTCTCCGACAAGATCCAAACCCCATTGAGAGAAAGGCCAAAGGTCTCGTGTGACTGTAAGGAATGACTAGGTGTGTGGTGAATATTAACATGTTGCTGACACTTCACACAACACTTGACATAGTCACAACAATCACGGTTTAGGGTTGGCTAGTAATAGCTAAGGTAAAGGATGCGCTTAGCGAAAACTAAGCCACTAAAGTGACCCCCACAAATCCCATCGTGAACTCCTTGATGGTGTATGGGATTTCAAAACTCATAAGGCATCGTAAGAGGATACCATCAAAGCCACATTTATAGATAAGACCACCCATGATGACATAGTGAGAGACACTTTTGAGGAAGGCTTGTTTTCCATTGCGAGTAATATCTGGAGGTAGAATTGAAAGGGAAAGGTAGTAAACAAACTGCTTATACCAAAGGTCACATGGGTTAGTTTCAATGTTTCCTACAAATTTAACATCTTAGAATAGATAAGAAGGTGATTATAACCTTTGTATTGTGACAAATATTTTTGTGTCGGAGGGCGAAGTGGGTATTTGAGAAGCAAGACCAGGCCATGGTATCTACAAATTTATTAGTGAAACTCGGGGTGGTTTGAAGTTCATAATGGTCAAAGATAGTCAAAAGCATGTGAACATGATGTTTATACCTTTGAAGTATCTTGTTACAAAACTAATATATACCATTAACTTGGTTCAACCAGTTGAGAGTCACCAAATATATTAATTGATTTAACATCTAAGGTTATAGCGGTTTTAAGACCTAACACGAGTGCTTCATATTTGACAACATTGTTAGTACAATCAAAATATTGTTTGAAATATAATGGAATATGTTCACCATCAAGAGGAATGAGGATAACTCCTACACCACCCCTACGCTAACATTTGGAACCATTGAAGAATAAGGCCATCTAGTAAATGATGGATTAAGGAGACATCATCCCATTTTAAGGAGACATTTTTTTGAGAAGATGATGAAATGGATGGCGGTGGTCGAAAGATGAGAAATAATGTGATGAATAGATTGCAACTTGCCTTGCAAAATACAAAGTTCATGAAGGTTAGTAGGCGGAGGCATATCAAGAATAGCCTTTATTTTAGTGGGATCAACTTCAATAGCACACAAAGAATGATAAAACCAAGGAGCTTGCACGAGATAATAGAGAAGACACACTTCTTAGGTTGAAAGAAAATGCAATATTTGATGAGATGATCAAAGAAAACCTTAAGGAATATAATATGTTTGGCCTAATTTTTAGATTTGGCAAGAATATTGTCAACATAATGTTTGAATATGCTATGCATGATATCGTGAAAGACATAAGTCATAGCTTGCTGATATGTAGCACCGACATTTTTAAGGCCAAAGGGCATGAATTGGTAGTAGAAAATCCCCCAAGGAGTGATGAAGGTAGTTTTGTGTTGATCTTCCAAGGTGAGTAATATTTGGTTATAACCTGAGAAACCATCCATGAGTGATAGCATCTCATGGCCGGCGGTGAGATCAACTAGTTGGTCAATACTAGGTAGAGGAAAGTCATCTTTGGGGAAAGCCAAGTTAAGGTCATGGAAATCCATGTAAATGTAGAGTCCCCCTATTGCTTTTGTGATAGGAACAATGTTAGAGATCCATTAGAGATAATCAATGGGTAGAATGAAGGAAACTAAAAGGAGGCACTAGAGTTCTTCTTTGACAAGAAGGGTAATGTGAGGATGCATTTTTCGCAGCTTCTATTTCACCAACTTCTATTTCACGGGTTCAACATCAAGAATGGTTATGATATTGTGGACCACAATTTTTGGGTCAATACTGGGCATATCAGTGTAGGACCAAGAAAAAGTGTTTCTATGATCCTGAAGGAAAGAAGTGAAAGCTTCTTGTTCAACAACATCTAAATATTATCCTATTTTTAGAATGTGTAGGTTGTCCTAAGTGTGAATGTTTATTTCAATGGTTGATTCATTCAACATGGTTTGTGTCTCAGAAGGTAACGATTAATGAATATAAGAATCTTCCGCACAAAGGTAGGTGAGAATATAATCATCATCCTAACATTGGATGCCGTTAATAGAAGGCGTATCGTCATCGATCATGTTAGGATATAGGAAGGGAAGATAAGAGGGGGCCTCGCCATCATGCTGATAAGTCGAGAGTACTAGGAAATGACGTTCACAAAAAAGATAGGAGGAATAGATTCTGGATCCATAGACTCTGTAGGTGAAGTTGGAGAGGTAGGTGAATGGGTTGGGAATGTTTATCATCCTCAATGAGTTCAACTCGGGCCTTCTTGGAAGGTGGTTCAAAAAATCCAATACCACTGTGGTCTTTATGCTTACGAGTGGTACAAGGAATGACAGTATGGAAACCTTGTTCATAGAAACCAAATCCAAAGCCCTTCCAAGAACAACGATGGAGGAAGGTGTGGGAAAAGTGGTGGTTGGTGAGAGATTGAAGGTTAGAGAAAAATGGTCAAGTATGGGAAGGTGGATCGGGTGAGTAAGTAGAAACATCAAGTCCCCGTACGTTAAGTTGGTGCGAAAGTGGGGAGGACTGTAGGGGAGAAATTTACCTATGCAGCGATCATAGCGGGGATGTTGGTGAAGGTTACCATACTCTTGAGGAGTAAGGAATGTGTCAATGTTGTAAAGGTGGTCCTCCCCAGAGTGAGG
This sequence comes from Taxus wallichiana var. yunnanensis, assembly GCA_018340775.1. Lineage (NCBI taxonomy): Eukaryota > Viridiplantae > Streptophyta > Pinopsida > Cupressales > Taxaceae > Taxus > Taxus wallichiana. Next base: position 289,928,214 of record CM031236.1, read on the forward strand.
TGTTGAAAAACACCTTCTAAGGGATTAATAATTAGTATATGGGTAGCGGGAATAAATGAATCAACTGACAAGTGGGAAGAAGAAGCATTGGATGTTTGAGAAGTAGATGGGTTGGCTACGAAGCTGCATCGGAAGTGGGAATAGAGGAGTTAGTTGTGGAAGATGTAGCGACAAAAGTGGTGGATGAGGTAGTGGTTGAAGAAGAAGTGGTAGCGGTGGTAGATTCCTTAACTAGTATAAGGACATCATTGGGTCGATATAACATATTACAGTCTTGAAAGGTGAAGGGTCGGTTGGAATGGTATAGTTGTGCCCTTCATGTTTGAATTTTAAACATCGGTGTAAGGTTGAAGGAACACAACCCATGGCGCAAATCCAGGGTCAGCCAAACATCGGGTTGTCTTGGAATTCCCCTCTAAGACATAGAATAATTAAGGAATGGTACGAGGCCCACATGAATGTGGAAAATGATGGTGCTAAGGGTGGAAGTCATGACATTGTTAAATGAACATTGCATAAGCTGGTTATTATGCATGTAATTGGAAGGGATGCACGTTTGGTTATGCATGCATGGAAGAAAATGATGTTGATCTTTGGAACCTCCATCAATCGTAACACGCCTAATGTGTATATTATCAACATAGATGGAAATAAATAGGGCTGGATTAGGAACATTTGATTGGAGAGGTAAAATCTATTCATTAGAGAAACTAAGAGTGACTACTTGATGAGTGGTAGTGGGAGTAGAGGAAAGGGGTGAAGTGGTGAGAGAGGCAACATGGTGAGGAGCGATAATGGATGTAATAGGTTTAGGGTCATTATGTCGAACCTCAATAGATTGTAGGACCTTAATGAGGGCATGACGATGAGACTTAGATGTTTGGACAAGGTCATACAAATTAATTTTGAGAGGAGACTGGTGTAATTGCTTAAGCATTGTATGATGGGAAACCCTACCGAAATCGGATATGCGGGTCCACAGATGGTGATTTTGGGTGCGAGTGCGAGATGGAATGTTGGTTAAAAGAGTAATGGATGACCTAGTTGTTTTCTCCTTTCCTTTATCCTTCTGGGCTTGAGTGGCAACTTGAACCATATTTATCTAGGGGGTGAAGGAGAAGGTGATTCGTGAAAGGTATAACGACATAACGGAAAAAATATGGTGAGGGAATATAATGGTTTTGTGAAAGTAATGCGGTACATTGGCATTTTGGTGGAGGTTTGGCTAGCTCTTTGATATGGACCATATTGATCTCAAATATTGGAGGAGGATAAAAGGGTTGTGGAGGTGGAGATGGAGGTCACTTTGAATAGGTAAGGGATGAGGTTGTGTGGTGATAGGTGTAGGTGGAATAGGGTCCTCATCTAAAAGATCATCATCATCAAAGTTTTCTTTGAGAGAACATAGTTGGAGAAGAATAGTCTTAAGAGCCTTACAATTTTCCACATCATGCCCTGACACATGATGATAAGCACAATTTTGGTATCATCAAACCCTTCGGTTTAGGTTTGAGTGGGTCATAAGGTCTAAGTGGTGGCAATGTGATGAAAAAGGTTTCCAAAAGGTTAGCTAAGATGTTGGCGTAAGACCCTGCCAATGGATCAAAATGTGAAGTGTGGGTTTGGATGGAAGTGTGGGTGAATTTGGTGGGAGAGGTGTCACTAGAGGTGGAATCGAAGGTTGAGTAAGTTTGACTACTTTTTTGGTAGATAGTACTATTTTTAGGTTTGGGTTACACCTTCTTGGGTAAAGGTGTAGCAGGTGAACTAGTTGTTCAAGGTGGTGTAGGTTTAAATACCTCTTTGGAAGGTAGTTGGTTTTGGGCTTTGGTTGCACCTTCTTGGGTAAAGGTGAAGAATAAGTGTGTGATGTAGAAGGGAAGGTAGATGGTGGAAGGGGACGAGTTATCCAAGGTGATAATGGAGGTATGGTGAAGGCTATGGTAAGAGGCAATGTGGAAGGGAATGGTTGAGGAGAAGGGAATGGCATGGGTAATGATGAGGATACAAGAAGTGGTGTAGGTATAGGAGGTAGAAAGGATGTAGGTGATGGTGAAGGCATAAGCTATGTAGGTAATTTGGGTGTAACAGAGGATCGTGACAAGGAGGTGGGCTGTTGTGTTTTTGGTTTACTTTGGGTAGGAGGTTGCTTGACCAAGGTTGATGGGTGGGGACCTAGGATAGATGGAAGTGGTGAAGGTGACAGAGGGGTAATGGGTGAAGCCGGTGTATGTAGTCTAAGAGGTTGGGTATTCTTCTTATGTGGGGAATAGTCTTTATGATGACTTGTGACAACATGTCTAAATCTAGATTGATAGGAGGATGGACTAGGCTTGATGTTGGCATGAATCCTAATGTGGTAATGGATCTAGATGCGGAAGAAGATATAGGTGTAGGTAAGGTTTTAGGAATAGGAAAAATTTCATTTGATGGTAAAGGTTTAGGTGTGGGTGAGGGTGATGAAGAAGGGGTCACTACAATTGGCATGACCATGGTGGGTTTGGTTGTCTAAACACCTTTGAATAGATCATGAAAGTGTTATTAGAAAACATTTACATTTGAGTTGAGATAGGTAGTCGAAGGCATCCCCAAAGCATGGAATTATCAACATAATCCAAGCGATCGACCAAACGTGAGAATGACATCGAGGTAGGGGATGATGTTGATTTGTTAGTAATCCCAGTAAATAATTTACGTGAGACAGGAAATGGTTGGCTTTAGACTATGTGGGTAGAAGAGACGAGAGTAGATCAATAGGATCCTTGAAAGCCAATGGAGAATTTTCACCAATAGGAAGGGACACTACTAATGGATCCCCTGTGGGTAGGGGAGATGGAAATTTGGATGAGGTAAGTTCATCTTTTGGCGAAGAAGAAGGTAAACATGAATCTCTTGTGGGTAGAAGAGTAAGTACTACGGGTTATTTTTCAGGTTGAGAGGTGAGTAGGAAACTACATTGACATATATGGTGGAATCCTTCGTGGGTGAAGGAGAAGATAAGGGAGAATCCTCTATGGGTAAAGGAGTAGATGAAACACGTCCCTCTGTGGATGAACGAGCTTGTGTAAGAATCTCCTCAATCGATGGAGTGGGAGGAAATTGAGCAGGAAGAGATGGTATGATGTCGAAAATGACATGAACCTCATGAACGATACTGTCATTGGTTGACATTTTGCTAGTTTGGTTAGATGACAGGGTGTGGTTTGGGAACGAATTCTTGAAGATGTGAAGGTTTTGATTAACAAAGTGCGTTAGGGTTATCCAAGATGAGATCTCCATTGTCTAACATTTATCGGACAATGTTTGTGAAAGTTATACAATTATTTCCGCCATGGCCTCTAATGTGATGATAGTTACAGTAGTCATTTTCTTTGTACCATGTAGGCACAAGACGAGAAGGGTCAAAACTAGTATGTGGTTTGATGGGTGGAAGAGTGATTGCTCCGGATTTTAGAAATTTTTATAAACCGAAGAGTAGGGTTCTCTTATGGGAGTATATTTTCATTGCTCCTACTTGAACTAAAAATCCTGAACAGGAGAAAGGTTGGAAGAAGGTTTTGATTAGTTGGATGGATGAGATAGAGTGACTTTCAAAACTACTACATTGGCAAATCCTTTTTCTTTAGAATAATGTTTTTTGTGGTTGGGAAGAAGAAGAGGTATCATTTAATTTAAACACATTGTTCTTGTTATGTAATTGTATCTTCTTCTTTCAATGACACAAATTTCAAGTTTTGGGCCATGGTGAATGCCTCATCAAATGTGCGAAGGTATGAACTTGGAGAATTGGTGAGATGTGTCTAGCACAATATCTAGTGAACAACTCTATCAACTCCATTTGAGGTAATTGGAAGGTGAGTTGGTTGATCAGGATCTACCAATGAGCAACAAAATATGTGATAGATTTGTCTTCATATTGGTGTGTCGCGTACAAGTCAGTCACGGTGATCTTCTTGACAATGTTGATAGAAAAGTGGCCTAGAAAAACTTGAGCTACCTAATTAAATGAAAATATGGAATGTATGGGTAGAGCACTATACTAATCTAAAGCCGGTCATGTTAATGACATTTGGAATGTCCACGAGAGAAAAATATCAGCGTGAGCGATCATATAACACACATGTTTAAAAGACCAAAAGTGTCTTTGTGTGGGTCTTCTTTTTGTTGAATCGGTTCAATTTAGGAATTTCCCAATGAGGAGGGTATGGATGAATTAGAATGGATGGGTGAATGAGCTCATTGAAAATCTTAACGTATGTCGAGAGAGTTATGTGAGCTAGAGACATAGGCTTCTAATGTTTGCATCTTGTCCATCATCATTTTGATAAGATCATTGGTAGGTTGTGATGACAGGGGCACCCCCTATAGTATAAGGGGGTAGATAAGGTGGGTATGATGTGGATGACATCCCAGTATGTGGTGGTGCTAAGTGCAAAAATTGTGATGGATGACCATGGGCTAGAATAAATGTAGAGGAAAGTACCTGAATAAGAAGTCGATAAAATAGGGGCTGTTGGTGATAGGTGTAGGTAGGTAGGATGGATGTAAAGACCCTTATAGTAATCAGAGGAAGAGACTACGGGATGGAGAGGATGATGTTTTGGAAGGGAGTGTGGGTTGCTAACACCAATGGTGGCTGAGATGTAATATGCTTATGAGAGGTGGTGGATGCAGATAGACTTACACTTAAGGCGGTTGATAAATGCATGGTTGACATTATAGGAGTGGTAAACATCAAAGACGTAATAGATGCCATGGATGTAACAAATATCGATGATGTAGGGTTAGTTTGAAAAACCACAGGTGGTAAGTGGAAGAGGGTAAATCCAAGCTAGTAATAGCTAATGTAGAAGTGGGTGTGAGGGTAGGAGGAATGGACACATGCATGCCATATACAAGCTTTCCTGATGAATCATGGGTAGATGAATGAGCAAGGTAATATTACAAAGCATTGGGGTTTTGATCAAGGAATCTTGTAAACTCCTTATCACTAGTGGGTATGGCAAGATCCTAATTGGGCTCCATAGGTGATAATATGGAAGAGGATGATGGGCTAGGAGGGAGTAGGCTGACGGATAACATGAAACATGAGAGCGTTGGCTTGTCTACAAGTCAAAACCATGTGATTGACAATAGAACAAATATTCTGAGCTTTGCTGATAATGCAGAAACATAAAAGGAATGGAAAAAAATGGGTCTAAAATGTGTGATTTGATCGTAAAACATGAAATCCTATGATGTATATTTTTTTTTGTTATGGCTTATGCCATTTAGGACTGACTTGTGAATAAAATATAGTTTTTGGTTACCGAAGGTGCACTACATAAACTAATAGAAGGTAAATAGTTAAGAGGAATACATATGAGGTGAAGGTGGAAGGTATAATGCATGTGTTGTTGACGTTATCCAATTTGACCATAGATAACTCATTTTTATCTGGGAAGGACTACCTATAGATGCAAAGAAATACCACAAAAGAGTATTAAATAACATATGATAGTGGACTACCTAGCGTATGTTAGATCTAGGAAGCATGGTGCTTCCTAGAGAGGTTATCAATCCATTGTTTAATAACAATTCAATGTGAATAAGAAACTAAAATAAATAGGTCATATTGTAATGTAATGATTTAGGTTTCTCATACACACAATACACTAGATTTTATGCTAGATATCAAAATAACACTAAATCTAATTAGAACCGGGTTTGTTTTAGGTCGGTAGGTATGTCAAAGGTATGGTAAGGGTCTGGGGCTGATTGGTTGAGGTATGGGTTGGTTTTGGGTGAGTGGGAAGCTTGCTGGTTTGAGAATATAAAATGAAACAAATATTGATATCGGTCAAGTGACCGATGTCGGTTCGAGATGATGAAATCGACGATCTTTGAGGGTAAACTGACATCGGTAGGGGCAATTGGTAATAACTTAATAAAAATAGTTTTTGGGATTCTCTGTGATTGCACATAGAGTGAGGAGGGTGTGGTTAGGTTTGTAATATGATTGAGAAGACTCAAGAATACAAAGGGAGAGGTCAAAAAGGGTGAAAGAGGTTGAATCGGGTTTGGGTTGGTGGATTTGTGAGAAGATGGAGATATCCGGATGACGGTAGAAACTTAAAATAATGGAGGAATGAGATCTACCATAAAGTAAGAAGAAATGATTAAGACCACATTACTTACGCTATGAAGATCTCATGGCTGGATGGAGGCTAGTGATTGATTGGTGAGGTGGTAGCTGGTTTAGTGCGTGGTGGCGTGTATGACTGTGTGTTCTGTAAATGATCCAATGATTTAGAAGGGAATCCTTGGCGGTGATGCTCTCTAGTGGTGTGTAGAAGTCATTTAGATGAAGTAATGGCTCTAAGAGCCTTGCTTGATTGCAATAACACTCTCAAAAGTAAAATGACCAACTTGGGAAAAAGGTTGTAAAGTTTTATATAAAGGAACTAATGGCGGTTTAGGTAATTGACATCGATTGAGGAAAAATTGGCATCGGTTAGGACAAAATAGTCCTATTTACCAAAAATAGGAAAATATTCCCAGATTTGGCATACTTTCCTCATTGAGTCCACTTAGGAAAGTGGATTTCACATGAGAGAAGGTAAAAAGAACTTAGGAGAGGTCTAGTTAGGTTTAGGAAGAAGTCTTAGTTAGTTAGGTCAAGTTAGTGACTCAACACTGGGAGTAATGAATCAATGTTGAAGGTGATGACTCAGTGTTGAAGGTGATGACTCAGTCATTGTGAGTTAAATGCCCTTATAATGGGTCCAGGGTGAGGTGTCATGATGAGGTGGAGGTGTGAGGGTGAAATTAATTTAATTAAAATAATTAAACTAATTAATAATGTGATGGTGAATATTAATATGGGGTAAAGTGGTCATGGTTAGTTAAATGCACTAGATTAATTAATTGAAAGGGGACCAAAGAGAGTGTGACCAAAATTTTGTGTCTATACTACATTTTCCTTCCATACCAAATCTTTTTAGGCCTACTTATTGTATGTTTCATTGTGGCAAATCAACAAAGACACCCACTGGATGTTGATCGATTTCTAGTTTGATATTTTAGACATCTAGTGTGATTGCACAACATTGAATCCTCTCCCCAAGTGTGGGACTTGTAAAATGGGAAAGGAATCTCTAGATTAGAGGCTGGTTCCTCAACTCCTCTGATCAGATTTATCACTTACAAGTTGCAGAAGTTTAAATTCCTAATCCTACCCTAAATTCGAAAGGAGACAGAGAGATAGAGAATGCGAGATAAACTAAAACTAATGCTAATAGGTGATGCGCGAAAGGAGTGGCGAGCATTTTTACTTCTCTGATTGACACACCCATAAAAATGCAACAAAGAAGCTGTTGTTGTAGACTCATAGCACCCCTGGATGCAGATCAGGCTTCTAAGTTGATCACTCTAGCATCCAGTGTGATTGCACAACATGGAAACCTCTCTCCAAGCGTGGGACTTGTAAAACCGAGAGAGGAATCTCCAGAGAAGGCTGGTTCCTACTCCTAAACTACCTGCCACAAGCTATTCCAGTGCAGGAAAGCTAATCTAAACCTAATCTAACCATGCCAAGGAGACAGAGAGAGAGAAAAAGGGAAAAACAACAAAAGCCTACACTAAAACGGTGATACACCAGAGAAGGAGAATGTTGAACATCTATCAAAACTGACATGGGACAAGGAGAGGTGAGCAATGGGAAGGATGGACAGATGCATCACAGGCCCAAAGATAGATTTCACGTAGAAAATGCCCCAAAACTCCGTGAACACAGCTCCAGAACTGTAATGAACATCGAACATGCACAAATACCTGCAATGAAGAGAGGCGAAGAAAATAAGCAAAGTAACGAGTAAGGATGGACGGATGCATCACAAAACACATTTTTGTTGCACCGAAGTTTGCATGAGAACATCATTTCAATAGTAAAAGGCAAAATACCATTACAGAGCAAGGGAGGAGGTTCGAACTCCATTTTCAACCCCGGAGAAGAAAAAGAAGGGAGGGCGAGCGAGAAAAGATGAACAACTTGTAAGTATTTGAAAGAAGCCCCTTTATACAATATATAGGAAGAAAGAGAGAGGGAAGAAAGAGGAGATTCGAATCTGCCCCAACAACTCCCAGTCACATTTAACTCATTTCATTATGGCGGCAGTGAGAACCCAGCAAAATGGTGGGTGCTCTAGCGAAAACGAATGAGTATGTCATCTGTTGTATTAAAGCTGGTCGTTTGAAAGCGTCACTCTATTATCATGTGTCGAGCCGTTTCTTAACTTTCTCTCTCCACACTGAACCAAAATGTAAGATTGACCCTTGAAACGTGTAGAGAATTTCACCAACTTTCCAATGATATAAAGAATGTGTAAATCCGAGCTATGGATCGAAAGTTATGGAGGTCTGAAGATTTAGGGCACAAAAGCAGTGAAAATGGATTTTTAAATTTCTTCTCGCTCTGCCACACTGACGACACGTGTCGTGATCTGATTGGATGTGTTATTCTCTCTCCTTCCCCATCCTATGAGTTTTCTTTGACTTTTTGATGACTTGGAACATTTTTACTTTTCCTTGCGCCCGCCACTTGGGACACCCATGCATTGATTGGTCGGCGAGGGGGCATGGGGCGACCTTTTCTTTTTAGCTTTTGGGTGAACTTCTGGCCAAATTCTAACTCCTCCCTGAGCTCCGCATTCTTGCTCCATAGGACACGCGTCCTCTTTTGATTGGCTCGGGCTGACCCTTCAAAACTCGCCCTTTGACTTTTGGACTTTTCTCCTTGTGACACGTGTCATGATTTGGTTGGTTCTTAGATTTTTGGCTATCCACACCTTCCACGTCCCTCTGTCCCACTTGTCCCAGTGCTACTTGGGACAAAAACTTCCGATTTGCCCGATTCGGCGGTTTGCATTCCCACGGGCGAATGTCCCAAATTGTTTTGCTCAGCAGTTAGTCGATTTTCTTCTTCTTTGGCTGAACCGGCTTTCCACGTCCCACGCGTCCCGATGGCCCAGATGTTCCTTGTGCTCTGCAGACCGCCTGGCGATCTTTCGGCTGATTCGCGCCTCGACGTCCCTCATGTCCCGACTGTTGCGAAGACTAGGACTTAGCCATTTTTCATGATTTTTTCTTGGCCCAAGCTTGTTCCTTTTGTAGCCTTTCACCTTTTCTCAGAACTTGCTCTTTTCAACCTGGGACTTGAATTTTCTGATGCATGTTATCAAAATTACCTTGGGGGTGAATTTTGGATAACATTTTTTTGACTCAGCGGGGTCATCTGCCTGCTAGATGAAGTTACCAGTTGCCTGAAGCATCCATTGGGCATGGAGTCATGAGTTGTAACTCTGTGAATCGATCCGAACTTTAAAAACCTCCTCTCGAGCCACTTGAAACCCACGGACATGGAGTTGTTCTCACCAAAATGCCACCGAAACGAACTGCGCAAGAGCAGAACCAGCAACACCAAAACTATGTATAGAACTAAAAATCATACATGCTTCAAATGGAACATGCAGAGTGTGCACAAGCACTTCTTCTACTGAAAGCAAACCTACCTACTCTACTCTAACTGGGAGCAAAGGGCAAGCTAAACAAACCCTGTAATTGGTTGTGAGAAATAGCTTCCCTTTCTCAAAAGTGGCAGCCATGCAATTGATTTGGAGCTGATCATGGCTGTTGGGATGAGTGGAAAATCAACAAGAAGCTGGTCTCCCACCCAAATCATCAAGGTATCAGCTGAAGGCGAACCCAATACCTCTTTTAGTTGCTCTGCATTTGGATTGAAGGGGTATGACAGCTGATCCTTGGTACTTTGTAGCTCACCCTCATGCTCAGAAGCAAGCATGACTGGTTGTGACTTCTCCTTTGGCTCCGATGAAGCCAAATACCTGATTGGGCAAGGTCTGATCCATTTGATATGCCCATAGCTCTGATTTTCAACTCCAAAAGTGGAGTCTTCTTGTAGACCCTCTTGAATGGATGGTGTGGAAGCAATGGTGAAGTTCCTCTGTCCTTTCTCTTTCTCCAATGAAGAACATGAAAGACTAAAATCTTCCAATCTTGATTCCAAAGAGCTGCTATAGGATGCAGGCTGCTGCAAATGAATGTTCTCCTTCATGACAACAGACTCTTGTGTTTGGAATGTGGATGATGAAAGAGAGAATGGTGGAAACTCAACCGGCTCTTCTTTGTCAAAACAGTCCTCCAAATCGACATAAACCGCCTCATGGCTGTCCTGCCGCAAATGTTCAACTTCCTCTATGGTGTCCTCTTGATCTCAGAACTTGAACACCATGGTTTCCTTCACCCTCCAAAGATTTAGTTTGAGAGATAAAACTCCTCTTCAAGACTAGAACTTGAGAGAGGTGAAGTATAAAGAAAAAGCTGAAGGTTCTCCCAGTGCTTTGCTTTGTGCTCAAACCCCTTGGATCTACGCTTTTCTCCTCCACAACCTAGAATATGCTCCTCTTCTTTTGGATCCGGAGCAGCTTCTCCCTTCTCCAATGTTTGAAGACAACCTTGCTCTTGGTTGAACTCTTCCTCCAAAGATGAAGTTTGTCAAGTCAAACTCTTCAATCTGCTTTACTCTAGAGGACAAGTTGGGACTGCAAGAACTTCTTCTGCTGCTACAACAAAATCAGTCCTAACCACCATTTGTTCTCTGACTTCAACCTCTCCTGCAGGCTTAACCATCAAGGGGATCTTTGTTATCCCAAATTTGGCAGCCCAAATCCTCAAGTTTTCTGTCATTTCTTTTCTTTTTGGCTCTTCCTCTTGCTCTCCTTGATGGCTGATTTTTGCAATTTCTTCTTCCCTACATGGAATTGGGAATGCAAGAGGAGGGGTGGGTTGCAACTCAATTTATTTGGCATTTTTTGTGGTGGTAAAGGAGATGAAATCTCTTGTTTCTTTAGAGGAGGGGGTATTTCTTTTAGCTCTTGTGGAGAGGATGACTGTTTGGAAGGAAAAAGGAAAGAAGAATTGAGGTGTGGTGGAAGACTGAGAGGTGAAGACATGGGATCAACATTTGGGACAGCAGATGGAGAGTTCAAAATTTGCAAGTCCAGATGAGATGATGCTGCTTTAGTAATGGGAAGAGAGAAACCAGATGATGGTGTAGAACTTACCCATTGACAAGGTTGTTCAACAACAGGTGTATAGGCCTCTATCTCTGTTGTCCATTGTGCAAGTTGGGACAACATATTTATCATGAAGTCTAGCTTCTCCCGAGGGCTGAAGTGTTGTGGAAAAGGGCCTCCCCATGGACAAGGAGTCTTTTAACCAATTCCAAAGCTCTCATTTGAGTGTTGCTCTCTGATCGCACCATCTTTACCTCCATCTTTTGGATTTTCTCCAACAGAGACCAGCATCTTGCATCTGATAGTCTTCATAACCAGCATACCCTTGCTCTTGATGTGCTTCATATCCAAACTGACTTTGGCACTTGCTTTACTCATATGGGTATGCATACTGATCTTGAATCTGCTCAAAATGCTGACTTGGAGGATTTGTAAAACATGTTGGAGGTGGAATATACTGCTGTTGTTGATGTGAATTCCATGATGGAAATGAAGTCATGATTGCACAACTTCATGGAATGGAAAAGAATGAAAGGGATGGAAAGAAAGATGGATGGGAATGGATGGAAAACAGGTCTGCAACTCAGAGAATGAGTTATTGATCAGATGGAGTCGCCAGATGTGTTTGTAAGTGCCTCCAAAGGCTGAAATCTTTACAGGAACACACCAACCTGTAAAAGATGAAGTGAAAGACCTCTAAGGTCCCACCGGGATGCCAAAACTGTTGTTGCAGACTCACAACACCCCTGGATGCAGATCAGGCTTCTAAGTTGATCACTCTAGCATCCAGTGTGATTGCACAACATGGAAACCTCTCTCCAAGCGTGGGACTTGTAAAACCGAGAGAGGAATCTCCAGAGAAGGCTGGTTCCTACTCCTAAACTACCTGCCACAAGCTATTCCAGTGCAGGAAAGCTAATCTAAACCTAATCTAACCATGCCAAGGAGACAGAGAGAGAGAGAGAAAAGGGAAAAATAGCAAAATCCTACACTAAAATGGTGATACACCAGAGAAGGAGAATGTTGAACATCTATCAAAACTGCCATGGGACAAGGAGAGGTGAGCAATGGGAAGGATGGACAGATGCATCATAGGCCCAAAGATAGATTTCACACAGAAAATGCCCCAAAACTCCGTGAACACAGCTCCAGACCTGTAATGAACATCAGAACATGCACAAATACCTGCAATGAAGAGAGGCAAGAAGAAAATAAGCAAAGGAATGAGTAAGGATGGACAGATGCATCACAAAACACGTTTTTGTTGCACGGAAGTTTGCCGAACATCATTTCAATAGTAAAAGGCAAAATGCCATTACAGAGCAAGCGAGGAGGTTCGAACTCCATTTTCAACCCTGGAGAAGAAAAAGAAGGGAGGGCAGAGCAGAAAAGATGAACAACTTGTAAGTATTTGAAAGAAGCCCCTCTATACAATATATAGGAAGAAAGAGAGAGGGAAGAGAGAGGAGATTCAAATCTACCCCAACCACTCCCAAGTCGCATTTAACTCATTTCATTATGGGGGTAGGTGAGAACCACAGCAAAATGGTGGGTATCCTCTAGCGAAATGACGAGCCATCTATTGTATTAAAGTTTGGCCGGTCATTTGAAACATCACTCTTGCTATTATCACGCGTCGAGCCATTTCTTAACTTTCTCTCTCCACACCAAACCAAAATGTAAGATTGACCCTGGAAACGTGTAGAGAATTTCACCAACTTTCCAATGATATAAAGAACGTGCAAATCTGAGCTCTGGATCGAAAGTTATGGAGGTCTGAAGATTTAGGGCACAAAACAGGTGAAAACGGATTTTTAAATTTCTTCCCGCGCTCTGCCACCTGGATGACACGTGTCGTGATCTGATTGGATGTGTTATTCTCTCTCCTTCCCTATCCCGTGGGTTTTCTTTGACTTTTTGATGACTTGGAACATTTTTTACTTTTCCTCCGCGCCCCCGCCACTTGGGACACGCGGCATGCATTGATTGGTCGACAGGGGGCACGGGCGGACCTTTTCTTTTTAGCTTTTGGGTGAACTTCTGGCCAAATACTAACTCCTCCCCGAGCTCTGCATTCTTTCTCCATAGACACGCGTCCTCTTTTGATTAGCTCTCGGGTGACCCTTCAAAACTTGCCCTTTGACTTTTGGACTTTTCTCCTTGTGACACGTGTCATGATTTGGTTGGTTCGCGGCTTTTCGGCTATTCGCGCCTTCCGCATCCCTCTGTCCCACTTGTCCCGGTCTACTTGGGACAAAAACTTCTAATTCACCTGATTCGGTGGTTCGCGCTTCCCACATCCCGAATGTCCCAAACTGTTTTGCTTTCGGCCCAGATTAGTTGATTTTCTTCTTCTTCTTGCCGAATCGGCTTTCCTCGTCCCCGCGCATCCCGACGTCCCGGATGTTCCTTGTGCTCTGAGACTACCTAGTGATCTTTCACTGATTCACACCTCGACGTCCCTCATGTCCCGATCTATTGCGAAGACTAGGACTTAGCCATTTTCATGATTTTTCCTGGCCCAAGCTTGTTCCTTTTGTAGCCTTTCACCTTTTCTCAAAACTTGCTCTTTTCAACCAGGACTTGAATTTTTGATGCATGTTATCAAAATTACCCCTGGGGTGAATTTTGGATAACAAGAACCTCATGCACAAACCGATAATTGTAATGAAGGATCGAAATTAACCAAACAACACAGACATAAGGATGAAAACTAATCACGAGAGGTTGTATTGTTATTTTAATCATCAAAATCACTTGCATTACAACACCCGAGAGGCAAAATAAAGTTCCAGCTCTTAGAAAAGGTTATGATATTCCACCAAAATGACTTCCAAGGTGAGAAAGGGGACTGCAATACACAAAAATGTTCAACCCTTTGAAAATGAGCCAAATCTAGCTTTTACAAGGTCAAGGACAAGCCTAGGAGAGAAATGCGGGAAAACATGGAAGGGATTCAACCATTGACCAAAACACATTCAAAACAGCATAAGTATCCTTACGGACCCATCCCCAAATTTTTAGCCATGCTGGGAGAGAATGCGAGCCATTCTTCATTAAAAATAGTGGTTGAAACATCATTTCTGTCCATGACCACGTGCAAGAGGATTTTTTCAATTTTCTCTCTCAAAATCCATCAAAATTCAAAAATGACCCCGAGAATCTTGTAGAGAATTTCACCATCTTTCCATTGATATAAAGAACGTGAAAAACCAAGCTCTGGATCGAAAGATATGGCCATTTGAAGTTTTAGGGCAAAACAAGGCCAAATCGGGTTGGCGGGCAAAAATTCGAATTTTTGCACCTTTTTGGTCATTTGGAAAATTTTCCAAAATTTCCCCGCACTCCGCCACTCTAGGTGCCACGTGGCGGCATCTCATTGGCCGCGGGCCTTTCAGGGGAAATTTTTCCAAAAAAACTCCGCCGAGCCATAACTTCAAAAATACATGGAGTTAGGAGGAAAACTTTACCTTTCTGGAAAGCTGAGAAAGAGCTCTATCCAATGGTGCCACTTCCAGGAAGGTATTGAGTACATGAAAAGAAAAATATTATGACTGAGGTACAAGAGAGGAAAAATGAGAGAGAGTTAGCCACAAAAATGAGCGGGGCACATTTTGGATAACAATTTTGGCAACTCAGAGGGGTCATCTGCCTGCTTGGATGAAGTTACCAGTTTCCTGAAGCATCCATTGGGCATGGAGTCATGAGTTGTAGCCTGTAAACTGATTTGAACTTTGAAAACCTCCTCTCTGAGCCACTTGGAAACCCACTGAAATGGACTGTGTAAGAGCAAAACTAGCACCACAAAAACTATGTACAAAACTAAAGGTCATACATGCTCCAAAATGGAACATGTAGAGTGTGCACAAGCACTTATTTTACTGAAAGCAAAACTACCTATCCTACTCTAACTAGAAGCAAAAGTGGGCTAAACAAACCCTACAACTGGTTGGGAGAAATAGCTTCCCTTTCTCAAAATTTGCAACCATGCAACTGATTTGGCACTGAACATGGCTGATTGGATGAGTGGAAAATCAACAAGAAGCTAGTCTTCTACCCAAATCATCAAGGTGTCAACTGAAAACAAATCCAATACCTCTTTTAGTTGCTCTACATTTGGATTGAAGAGGTATGATAGCTGATCCTTGGTACTTTGTAGCTCACCCTCATGCTTAGAAGCAAGCATGACTGGTTGTGACTTCTCCTTTGACTCCAATGAAGTCAAATACCTTATTGGGCAAGGTATGATCTATTTGATATGCCCATAGCTCTGATTTTCAACTCCAAAAATGGAGTCTTCTTGTAGACCTTCTTGGGTGGGTGATGTGGAAGCAATGGTAGGACTTTTCTGCCCTTTCTCTTCCTTCATGGCAACATGGAACTCTTCTATAGTGTGCAACTCCTCGTTATTGATTGCAACATCTAATGAAGTTGCTTTTGCATTGTTGTTACCTGCTGCAATACATTGTTGGCTTTGGAGCTCCTCCATTGTAGCTTTTGGAAGATCAAATTCTTCCATCTTTGATTCAAGAGGCATGTTGCAAACTAAAGGCTGTTGTCCTTGAACTCTTTTTTCCATGGCAGAAAGTTCTTGTTGTTGGAGAACGAATGGTGAAGAAGGAAACATAGTAATTTCAGCTAGCTATTCATCTAAACATTCTTCTAAGTCTGATGCAAAATCAAACTCTTGAATGTCTTACTGCAGCAAAGTCTCTCCCTCTTGTATGGCGGCCTCCAAATCTACATTTTCTTCACCCTGTATAACTTCATTTTCAAACATGAAACTTGTCAATCCAAACTCATCCCAAAAATCAGATTGTTGGAGAGATGAAGTGGGAGAGAAGCATGAAATTTCTTGTGCCTTTTGCTCACAATTTGGACGTATTTTTTTCACCTCCATAATGGCTTCATCAATCAAATCAGCCCCTTCAAATGAAAGTAAAAACGTATCAATAATGCTTCCTTCTTCTCTTGTTGTAAAACTGACTTGACCTCATCCATTTGCTCCTCAAAGATGGGGTTTTGAGATGGTTTTCCTTCCTTCTCGATGGCTGATTTTGCAGTGCAAACTGGATCAGCATTTTCTTTGGGCAAAGTGCCAACATGGACACCCAACTCATCACCAACAAACTGCTGTTTTTCTCGCTTCACTGTTGTTATAAAATCAGCCTTGTTTTCCACTTGTTCTCCAACTTCAACATCCTCTATTGGTTTCACCATCAAGGGGATTTTTGTAATCCCGAATTTAAGAGCCCAACTCTTCAGACTTTGAATTTCTTCATCCTTGTTTGGCTCTTCTTTTTGTTGCTGTTTTCCTTGATTGGCATTCTGATTTTTATCCTCCCAACATGGATTTGGGAATGCAAGAGGAGAAGTGGATTGTAACTCAATTGATTTTGCAATTTTTTGTGGTGGTGGAGGAGGTAGGAACTCTTGTTTCTTTGGAGGGAATGGCTGTTTGGAAGGGAAAAGGACAGAAGAATTGAGATGGGGTGGAAGACTAGGGAATGGAGAAATGGATTCAACACTTGGGACAACAGATGGAGAGTTTAAAACTTGACACTGCTGAGATAAAACAGATTGGGAAAGAGGGAGAGAAAAGGCATGAGATGGTGTGCTTACCTGTTGACAAGGTTGTTGAATAATCCTCTCATACACCTTTATTCCTTCAGTCCACTTTGCAAGCAATGGTAGTATTGTAATCATGAAGGCTAGCTTCTCTTGAGGTCTGTAATGCCTTAGAAAAGGTCCCACCCATGGACAAGGTGCTCTACAACCAATTCTAAATGCTTTCATTTGTGCTTGAGCCCTGGATAGCACCATGTTTACCTCCATCTTTTGGATTTGTTCCAGCAGATCTGCATTTTCTTCTTGACTGCCCTCACAACCAACATACCCTTGTGCTTGACATGCTTCATATCCAAACTGACTTTGGCACTGCTGCTCATATGGGTAGACATGCTGATTTTGAATTTGATCAAAATGCTGATTTGGAGGATTTGTAAAACATGTTGGAGGTGTGATATACTGCTGTTGTAAATGTGAATTCCATGATGGAAATGAAGTCATGATTGCACAACTTCATGGAATGGAAAAGAATGAAAATGATGGAAAGAAGAATGGATGGAAATGAATGGAAAACAGGTCTGCAACTTAGAGAATGAGTTGTTTACCAGATGGAGTCACCAGATGTGCTTTTGAAAGTGCCTCCAAAGGCTGAATCTTTAACAGGAACACACCAACCTGTCAAAGATAAAGTGGAAGACCTCTAAGGTCCCACCAGGCGTGCCAAAACTGTTGTTGCAAATCAGCAGCACCCCTGGATGTTGATCAGATTTCTAGTTTGATATTTTAGACATCCAGTGTGATTGCACAACATTGAATCCTCTCCCCAAGTGTGGGACTTGTAAAATGGGAAAGGAATCTCCAGATTAGAGGCTGGTTCCTCAACTCCTCGATCAGATTTATCACTTACAAGTTGCAGAGGTTTAAATTCCTAATCCTACCCTAAATTCCAAAGGAGACAGAGATAGAGAATGCAGATAAACTAAAACTAATGCTAATAGGTGATGCACCAAAGGAGTGGTGAGCATTTTTACTTCTGCAGATTGACACAGTCCATAAAAATGTAATAAAGAACCTCATGCACAAACTGATAATTGTAATGAAGGATCGAAATTAACCAAACAACACAGCAGAGGATGAAAACTAATCACAGAGGCTGTATTGTTATTTTAATCATCAAAATCACTTGCATTACAACACCTGAGAGGAAAAATAAAGTTGCATCTCTTAGAAAAGGTCTGATATTCCACCAAAATCACTTCCAAGGTGAAAAAGGGGACCTGCAATACACAAAAAATGTTCAACCCTTTGAAAATGAGCCAAATCTGGCTTTTACAGTGCAAGGGACGAGCCCAGGAGAGAGAAATGTGGGAAAACATGGAAGGGATTCAACCATTGACCAAAACACATTCAAAACAAAATGGGCATCTTTACAGACCCATCCCCTGACATTTTTAGCCATGATAGGAGAGAATGCGAGCCATTCTTCATTAAAAACGGTGGTTGAAATGTCATTTCATCCATGACCACGTGCTAGAGGTGTTTTTCAATTTTATCTCTCCAAACTCCATAAAAATGAAAAAATTACCCTATAATCTTGTAGATAATTTCACCAGCTTTCCATTGATATAAAGAATGTGAAAACCGAGCTCTGGATCGAAAGATATGGCCATTTGAAGTTTTAGGGCAAAACAGGGCCAAATCGGGTTGGCGGGAAAAAATTCAAATTTTTGCACCTTTTTGGTCATTTGGAAAATTTTCCAAAATTTCCCCACACTCCACCACTCTAGGTGCCACGTGGCGGCATCTCATTGGCCGCGGGCCTTTCAGGGGAAATTTTTTCCAAAAAAACTCCGGAGCCATAACTTCAAAAATACATGGAGTTAGGAGGAAAACTTTACCTTTCTAGAAAGCTGAGAAAGAGCTCTATCCAATCGTGCCACTTCCAGAAGGTTTTGAGTGTCTAAAAAGAAAAATATTATGACTGAGGCACAAGAGAGGAAAAAATGAGAGGAGTTAGCCACAAAAATGAGCAGGGGGCACATTTTGGATAACAATTTCTTTTAGGGTTTTTCTTAGAGTCATATTTATTATAGCCCTAATAATTTATTGTACACATTATAATAAATCTTGTGATTATGTGTACTTTAGCTATCATTATGGGTAGGAATATTCCTAGATGTGATTCCATTATGGTATGCTTTTCAATCTCTACATTTCTATGACATTATCCTATCATGTATATATTATGGTATATGATGTTATATTTGTGTAAGTGGTTTGTATTCATAATTATATTTTTGTTTACAATGAAATATCATAGAAAATTAGCTTACCTTTTGGGACATGTTAGGGTTGTATATGTAGACACTCAAATTTGGAAATTTAGTCTTTGAAAATGCACTCTTGCTAAGATAAAAACACTCTTTCTATCCCCACTTAGTACATCCCGAGATCTCTTGTCTAACTTTCTTAGTCATACACACTAATATGCCGATAGATTCTAAGAGTCCAATGCATAAAATCCATAGAAAATCCTCAACGAAAAGATGCAAACTCCAATTTTCATGTTATTCATCCATGGGAAAAACCGTACAGCTTTGGTCAAGAGTTCATATAAGTTCTTAACCTATTTGTATAGTTTTGCACTTTGGTATATGCTCCATCTTTACTTTTAGTTTCACATTCTTCTACGAGTCCCCAACTCCCTTTGGGTCGACCTTTCTTCAATAATTTACCTTGAAACCTTATATAAGCAAGTGTAGACTCTCTCATTTATTCACTTGGAAATCATATAACACTATTTTATAACCCTTAATTAAATTTTAGGTCAATTTAATTAGGTATTAGATTAGATTACTGTTGATTGTAGATCTTACATAGATGTTACAATAGAAATAATAACTCAGATTTACAACTTATATCACATAGAAAGAATAGAGCATACATTAATCAACCTAACATGCAATTAAAAAAATGAAACAAATGTATAGAGGCACTTAGTTGATTAAAGATGAATTTCGAGAGACATATGGGACTGAAATGGGTGATCGATCTTGAATGACCTTTGGAACTAGAACTATGATTGTGAATCTACTTGGGACAAAACCATACCAAACTGCTAGGACCATACCATATGGTCTTGACCAAATTCTAGGGTCTTGGACCTACATTTTTTTGCTCTTATAACTTTATCTGGTGCTTTCCTTCCTAAATTTGTTTGTCTCTGTCAAACTCTAGTTATCACACATGTAACGAGGCTTTCTAAATGGGCTGATCATCATATCAAACCCTGGACATAGATGAAGAGTCCTATAAAACAAAAATTAGAAGAGTTGTGGGAACACCGTGCACCACCAATGTTGGCACTACTCTAAAGAATCGTAAAACCATATGTCAATCTCCACCTAACATGTGACATCTAGATATACTAATTAAATTTTACATTTTCTTTGATCATGTTTGTTTTGAATTTTTTCTTGTTGAGTTGTGGAGCTCAATTACTTTAGTTTAACATGCTATATTAAACTTGCTGGAAAACATAGTAACTAACATCGGTTATGAAGGGACCTACATCATCACCTATGGTGACATCGATCAGAAATAAGGAACCGACATCGGTTAGGGCTAACCAGTGTCGATTACCTATGTGTGGGTGTTTTATTTAACTCACGGGAATTAGATCTATTTTTAGTATTAAAGAAGATCTATTGATTGTAATTGCATGGCTAAGTGCCCTAAGTTTGTATATGCCTATATAAGCATGAAATATAGGGTTTAGAAGTGTGGATTGTAAGAATTAATGATTATTATGAAATAATTGTGAGAGAGAGAATTCTTGGAGAAGAAGGAAAAGCTTGAGAGAAAGAAAGTATTGTACATCTGAGAGGTGTGGAAGATTATAGATCTTCAATTGTATATCTTTTAAAAGATTTGGATAATAGATTGGCTTGTTTCTTGGTGGATGTAGCCCACACTAGGTGAACCACATTAAATCTGGTGTTGATTTATATCTCTTGTTTTGTATATTTATTCTGGTAGAATATCTACTTTTATTGCATGTATGCTTAGATATGATATATTATCTGTACAACCTTGTGCTAACCCCAATAGTTCTTACTAAAATACTTGGAGAGAGGATGTTTGAATGCTTGTAGAAGAGATATATGGTGTCCTTGACTTGTTTTGTAGCTTTAGACATGATGGGGTGCTACCCTAACAAATTTAGATGTGAAAATACAAGATTTAGGGAGGATTAGATACCTTTTGTAAGTGTTTAAAGTGAGTGCTTTAGTGCACTACCTTAGGAGTTCCAAGTTAGAAAATGTGGTAGTGTTTACTTGCTTATACAAGGCTCTCGTAGATGATTTATTTAAGAAAGGCCAACCGAAATGAAGATAGTATAAGCAACTAAATATATTAATTTCAAAGTAGAGTTAGAGGACATGTTGGTCCAATATTCTACAAATGGATCAAGACTAGATATAAATTCCTCGACTAGACTATATGGTCCCGACCTGAGTAGGAAATATGCCATATGAAGTTTGAAGCTAATAAACTGATGTTTTCTATTGATTTTGTGCATTGTATTCTCATAATGTGTCGACATGTTAGTGTGCAAAGATAAACAAGCTAAAAATAGACCTTAGAAAGTGCTAAGTGGAAATGGAGAATTTTTATTTATCATAGCAAGAGTGCATAGTAAAATTAAGAGTTTCCAAAGTATAAATTACCAAATTTGAGTGTCTACATTTCCCCCCTTTAAGTATGAATTGAAAATTGCATGCTTAAAGAAAAATATACTTGAGTGTGTAAACACACTTTGCCTTTGTTTGAATGTTTGTTTTGCAGTTACATTGTTTTGCTTGGTGTTGGCATGCTCTATGATGAAACTTGCAACACAAAGTGTAATCAATTTTCATGATAGATAATTGACTATAACTCAAATAAAACATGTAATAGAAAAGTTTTTCATTTGCATATATGTGAAGTGAAAATATGTAAACAAGGAAAGAATACACATGTTTGCTTGTGCTCTACTTTTTCTTGGTGATTTGTTTTTCTTGAACTTAGCTAAAGCATTTGGGGTGCTTAAACCCTAATTTATGCCAAGGATAAGCAAGAGTGTTAGGTGCATGTGACCCAACATGGAAATGTGCAAGAGAAAGAAGAAGAAAGAGGTATAAATGCACCCCTACAAAGGAAGAAGATTGTGTACCAAAGTTATTCAACAAATTTGATAACTTCCCCTTTAAGTTTAATAGGAGTAGAAAGTCTCCCCATGAAGCCTTAGTTGATTTTCTACCTTCCATAACCCCATGAATCATATCTTGCTACATATGGATCTAGACCTGATTTTTCAAATAAATACATACAATACAAAAGAGAATAGGTGTGCCCAAACTTTCCTCATATGCTGCACTACTGAGTATGAGCTGAATAAGTGTTGAAGTATGTTGAAAAATGTGCTAACAAAATTGAACTAGAAATGTGATCCATGCCCGAAGATCCTTGAAATCAAGCCTAAAGCTAAGTGTTGATGCGAAGAAGGAATGAAAAATTTCATGCCTCATGTACTGATATGAACAGAGTATTTTGGATGTGAAAATTTGCAAAAAAAACCAATATTCATATGTGGAAATAGGAAAATGCTGAAAAACTTGCAGAAATTTCCCCGATAAAAAATGTGTAGAGGGTTTAAGAGTATACCATATGGTTCTGACCAAAGTGTGTGATTTTTACCTTGTGCCGATTTTGCCAAAATTTTGTGTATGATTGTATTTTTGGGTCCCTATACCCTATATGCACATGCATCTACCCCCATAATTCTATTTGTATCTATTGAAAATGTAGAATAAACCTAGATGGATGCCCCCTCTTTTGAGGCATGTATGAAAACCATGTTGAGCATGTGGCTATAAAGAAATAGGGGTGTACTTTTAAAGGATATGTCTAAGAAACTATGTAGAGTACCAAAGAGGTGGCCACCTTAGGAACCTATACCTCGTAAGAGGAAAGGTGTTTGCGAATGGTGGAAACCATGGCGTGAAAAAGAAGTATTGATAACAATAGTAGTCTAAATGCATGTAAATACAACAATAGTGTAATCATATGTAAGAAGTATGAAAATAATGTCACACAAAAGGTGTAAAGCTTGCAAACATGGGACACCCACAGTGTCGCAAGACAATAAAGGCTAGTAGGCTTGCAAACAAGAGTAAACAATTACAAATAAGATAGGAATAATTCTGAAAACATGGGACACCCACGATGTCACAAGAAAATGAAGGCATATATGCCATAAATAAGGAAGTAAATGACCAATAACACACACAATGAGAAATCATGTATAACAACCAATATTGACATAATGTGAGAAAAAACAACAAGACATGTCAACATTGCACAAGATACGTGTTAGTTTTGTAGTATGAAAAATAGTAAGTACAAAACATATATAATTGAGCGTAAATGAGGAAGTGCAAAGGAACTATAATAGAACAATAACACACATAGAATGTGAGGCATTCCCCCTAATGAAATAAGAATGTAAGGAAACACCATTAATCCTATAAGCGTGTATCATTTTATATGTCTTATATCCATCTATATATACCTAGTGAATGTATGTGTGTAAAGAAATAAAACATGTTATCTATTAAACCAAAGTGATAAACAACATGTGTAATGTAAATTGATAACAATATAAGTAAATGTAAATATTTTATGATTTTGTATTTTTACAAATATTTGAATGTTTTTGTATTATCTCAAGGCATAGATATGTACAAAATGTGGATAGAAAAATATCTATCCAATGAGAACCTCATGAGGAGGCAAAAAATATACCATAGAAGATGGAGATTTTAGCCTCAATGATGATGCAAATACTAGCGGGAATATAGTGTGGTAACATATTCCAAAGAAGGCTTAGTAGATATAACACTATCATGCACATAATGATTCCAATGAGGTGGACTAGAGGAACGAGTGTGTCAACCACTAGGAGCGTATTGTGAAGATATGGGGGTAGTATGTTCACTATAGGAACAACATGAGTTTCTAGGGAATGATAATGTTGAGAAAAAATGTAAGGGGTTGTAATACAATGATGAGACATAGATTCATGAGATTTAGAGTGTGCAACCAAAGGCCTATTGGGAGACATAATAGGATAAACACTGGGAGAGGAAGTGTGTGTAACAAGGGGCTTAAAATAATTTGTAGGATTAAAAATATAGTGCAAGATTACTAGCCTAGGGAGTGACATAAAATTTATATGGCTGTGAAATACGTTGTGCACAACCAAATATCTATACGTAGAAGGAATAGGAGAAGGAAATGCATAAGGAGAACTAGAAAGGGTAGGAGAGAAAACCTTAAAGGGAATATCTAATGGTGATAACATGCTAATTGTGGATGAAATTAATACATTGATGGATAATTGAGGGAATGACCTTAAAATTATGTAGCCAAGTGAAACCTAACCACAACCGAGAGTAGAAGCAATCAAGAATGAAACTGATGTAGTAATATGACCAATAATGATGGGTAGAGAGTGATGTGATAGAAGTGATAATTCATATCAAGTGCAAGATTGTGCATAGAAATGCCCAAATATTGAAGTAATGTGAGAGAAAAAACATTTTCCTTATTATGTGGATCGACCAAAACACCTTGTATGGGTATGTGATTAATATAAAAAAGAATGGAAATGTATTAAAAAATGTGTAGCATCACTATCAAAGTCATCAAAAGTGATGATTAGAGTAGAAGATAGTGTATGATTAATTGTGCCAATCATTACATCCAAGGGGTGATCATAAGAGGGAGATGGAGGCACCATATGATAAACATTATGTACATTTGAGGAATATTTTTATTTTCATGCTTAGGAAGTGGATCATTGAATATTTTTAGTTTAACACTATTATTGATTAGATGTGAAGATTCAGTAGGCTCATCCCATTCAACAACGTTAGAATCAATCGAGATATTGAATAATGTGACAAAGCTTTAAGAAATTGTTTATAGAGTGCCTAACATAGTGATAATAATCACACTAGGCATGAACATTGAAATTCATGTTTTGAGCTCTACTCATATTAACCTCAAATGGTGGAGGGAGAGATATGATATTGTACTCAAGTAATTGTTTCAAGACAATGTGAGGAGGACTTGACAAATGAGTAAATTGATGACACACGAACTACAATTGTAGCTTAATAGGTTGTAAGGTGAAATTAATAATGTCTTTAGAAGTAGTTTTCATATAATTTATTTTGAATGTGGGTTTGCTATTAAACTTAGCGTAGAGATGCGGAGGATAAAAACAACGTACTTGAGTTTGTTCATATGTAACAATTTAGCCTTGTGCTATTTTTAGGTGTGGCATAAATGGTTGGAAGATCTATGGATAAACAAGCCAACGCGAGTGTGTGGGCATAGCCCTCTTTGAGTCAAAGAAAGTGAAATCGGTTTATTGCTATTCTTCCAAAGAGGAGTATGTGCAAGTCTCACAAATTCTACCTTCGGGGGTTTGGGATCTCATCCTAGTAGGGGTGTTTCCGACTGCGAAAAGAAAGGAAAGGAAGAGGGGATGAAGAAAGAGCAGGTCCGAAGGGAGAAAAGAAATGAACTCCAAAGCAGAAAGGTCAGAAGGTTTATGTTTTGGGATTGGTAGTAAACAGAGCCAAACCTACTTGCATAAACGAGCAAAGCAATACTGATGATGAATAAATGACAATAAAACAGAAGCAGATCCAACAGAATAAACACACAGATCTGACGTAAGAAAGATCTAATGCACATAACACATGTATTCAACACAAAGTCTAAATATTGTATTAATATTTTCCTTATGTTACAAAAAGCTCAAAGTCTTTTCTCCTCACTTCTATTTTTCATCTGAAAGATATCCACTCACACCCAATACAACAAGTATTGGGGTATTTATAGAAGGAGAGAGAAGAAGGAAAAAAGGAGCCAACCACTTATTTACAAAGATATTTACAAAATATCTAAAAGTCATGTTGACTTTTGACAACTTGATGGATGACATCATCCCATGATGCAACATGGATGATGTCATCATTTGTGTCAACATACTCCAGATATTCCCAAAAAGAAAGTCGAAGAAGAGAGAGAGAGAAGAAGAAGAAGGAGAAGCTACTCGTCATCGTCATCATCTACATGCCGAAAAGGGAGTGGGCTGCTGCTTTTTTGTTGCTCAGGTGACGAGATATGGAATTGGGAGCGGTATTCCATAAACTTGTTGATCATGGGCCCTAGTTGATCCTGGGAAGGATCCTTGTGCCGCTCACTGATCACCTCACAAGTCTCCCGCTCATCTATGAGTTTCTCGGGAGTTTGGAATAGTCTTTTCCGCTTCAATGAGTAACCCAATGAAGTCCCGACAGGCCAGCAGGTTGTTGATAGACTCTGCGTCAAAAGTGACCTCTGGCCCCATCCCTTGAGAAACGATCTCCTTGAAGATCTGGATGGTTTCATCAGCTTTTCTTAAAGTGAAGGAAGGAGTAAGCAACCCTGGCGACATGTTGAGAACAATCCATTCCATTTGGTGCATCGCGTCCAGGGCTTCTTCCTTCACTTTGTCGATCTTTTCTAGGACAAATTCCAGCTGATCCACCTGGTAATCCAGAGTGGACATGATTTTGTTGAGGGCCACAGGATGGCGAAGACGCGAACTTGACCGAGATCTTGGTGAGCAGTCGAACATTTGTTGAAAGGTCTCGTCTTTGCGAGTCTAGCATGTTCTAGCTCTTCGATATGGGTCCCTTAACGCTTGGAGCTCTTTGTTCACCTTGTTGATGTTCAAATACAAGTCAGAGAGCTTGGCGATTACTTTTCACTTGTCTTTGAGGATCTGGCTCCTCCAAGCGGAAACGGCCATACCCTGCTCACCGATCTTTGCATATTCATTAATTTTCTCTGCTCGAAGCTCGAAGTCTCGGCGGCGGTTGTGGGAGCGCACTACCCATTTTACAAAGGCTTGGAGCAGATATTTATTTTGCTCTTTCAGTTGCCTTTTCTCCTCTTTTGTTTCCTGAAGCTTCTTGCAGAGGGCATCAACTACAGAAAGGGCCTCCCCCTGAAGACTTTCAGAAGACGTCCCCATTGTGACTTGGGTCACAGTATAATCTGTCGAAGACAGATCCTTTTTCTCCTTGAGAGGATTGGGGTACGCGATCTCCATTACCCTCTCTCCCGAAGCACTTTGAGAGAAGCGTGTGACGGGCTTCTGCTTCTTTGCCCCCTTAGATGGGATTACAGAAAAGTCCATCGGAGTGATGGGAACTTTCCTTTTTTTTGACTTAACTGCTTTGGGAGATCCAGGCTGGACTTATGGGAGAAGGGCCGGAAACAGAGAAGGGGGCAGCTACAGTAGAAGAAGGGAAAAACGTGGAGACACGTGGCGGCGGCATGGAGAGAACAGCCGAAGAAGTGCCCACGGGAGGAAGGGATACTACAGCTGAGGAAGACATAGGAAGGGAAGGGAGCTCAGAGATGAGGGAAGAAATGGAGGGGGAAAGATCCGCGAGGGAAGAGAAGATGGACGAAGAAGCGGGAGGAATAGTAGAAGAAGGGGGAGAGGACACGACCAAAGGGATGGTCGCTTGAGTCACTCGAGGAGGGGAAGGAAGAGAAGAAGAAGGGACAGAAGGGACCTCGGTTGTTGTAGCAATGCCGACATCCTGAGTGGATGGGCCTATTGGAATATCCTCTTCTGCTTCTTTCTCTGGCGTAACCAGAGTTATGACTTGTTCGGGTGCCGCGGAAGGAGGACTCTCAGGAGCTTCTTTTTGAATGGTGTTGGATTCACCCTCTATGCCTTTGCCCTTGCCTTTAGGCTGTTGTTTAGATCGAGGAGGTGCGTTACCCAATGGGGAGGTTGTGAAATCAACCCCGAGGTAGATTAATCCGTTCATCTGGCACCAATGCTCTGTTCTGCGCAGAGTCTCCTTGACCCTCTCCTCAATCATCTGAGGTGCCTTAGTTCTATCAATGGCTGGAAAAGGCCAATTGTCCCCATCTATGTTAGTATATACTTGGTCTACTTCATCCTCCATAGTTTGGAAGCCTTTGGGGACAATTGCTACCCCGTATTGGATGATTTCTACCAAGGCTAAGTGAGAATGGTCCTTTCTCCTGAGCTCAACCTCATGAATGACGTCGATGTAGATGTCTTCGATCTGAGGGATGTGGATTGGATCTAGCTTAGCCCTTGGCAGACAACTTCTTGGGTCGAAGGTAGGCCTGGCCGGGAAATCATGTTTCAAATTAAGCAGCTCACTCTGCGAACATGTCCTTTGCCTTGTGATGGGTAAGGCATGTATATCTGCCCACTGTGAGGGGGAAAGGAGTTCCACCCTTCTTTCTTTTGAGGCACTTCTCATGATAGGTGATCAGCTTGCCTTGACAGCTCTAGCAGAATCAGCTTGGGTCCAGCATACCTCGGCAGTCTAGTTGGCTCTCCCAAGAAGTTGGCTGCCCTCAGATAGGTGAATGTGGGAAATTGGGTGAACAGGGCCCCCCATTTCTCAGTGGCCGCCACTATGCTCTTGGTCGTGCGACCGTAAGTCATATTTGGCCTCAACAGGCAGATGATGTGGTAGAAAAACACATCGTTGATCTTTGTGAATTGAGGGATGCTATTTTCCAGCCTCAACTCTGGGTAGTATTCATATATTTTGACCTGAGGCCAAACCCCACTCCGCATCAGGCCTGGGTAGTCTCTTTCTGATGCTGCAGCGTAAACAACATAGGAATTCATGTAGAATCTCCCTGTTGTATTGAATTGTTGAAGCTTGTTCGGAGATTGTGCTGCTTATAATCTCTGCCCATTCGAAGCGCTGATCGGGCATATTCTTATTCATGGTCTCTAAGTACCGCAGCATCCATTTATGGAAAAAGTGGGCATCAGGAAGCCCAAAGACCCTACTCAGGAATGTGATGGTATCACTGAGCTCCTCCGAAAAATCACTGCGGTGAATGATTTGTGGCCATCGGGTCACTACCTTTTTGTTTTTCAAATAGACCTCATTCATCAGCTGCATGCACTGATCTTCATTGTCGTCCCAGGCCTTAATACAATCCTCTCGGCTGATGGCCACAAAGTGCCGATGATGAGGAATGCCGAGTATTATTTCAAAGTGGCGGGCAGTGAGGTTAATGACGACCTCGCCCTTGTCATTTATGACACACCTTGTGTCCTTGTTGTAGCACTAGGCAACCACCATCATGAATTCATTGTTGACGGCGGCGGCCAGGATTCCTCCGGTGAAGTGTAGAGCCTTTGCCCATTAGTTTTTCCATCCATGGACTTCTTGTTACCTTCGAGTCGACCCGGAGAATTCCTCCATATCAATGTGACCCAACTCTACGAGTCTCGATGTCCAGTCGCATTCGGCACAGGGAGTCAGGCATCCTGACCCTCTGATATTTATATTTCATCTCTTCTTCTGTAAGTTTGGCCTTGCCTTTGGATTTGGTAGGTCTCTTGCTTGATGTAGACATATGTTCTTCCGAGCTTAGTTGCTGATCTGCACGAAGAAGAAGCGAGACCCAACGCAAAAAGGTTGTATTAGCCATTTGATCTTCCATTGAAGTGTTAACAGAAGAAAGAGTTAGTGATTTTGAGGCTCAGGGCGCAGGGCGCATGAAAGCTGCAGCTTACAGGGCTAAATAGGTAAGGGCACACATAGGAAAAAAGGTGTTGCAAGGTTAAATCAGCGCTAAGGCGCATGGCGCGCATAGATCTGCGGGTACATTTTGTAAAGGGCGCATGGAGATTTGGTGTTACATAGGGACAGGATGCGCCAAAGGCGCATGTATTTTCATGTTGCATGGAAAATTGGTGCGCCAAAGGTGCATGTATTTTTTGTGTAACATGAACTTTTCGTGCGCCAAAGGTAACTTGGCGCGGCGCACAGAGGTCTACACAACATGATGTTGCTGTAATGGGGAATGCACCCACGCCTTTGATAGTTTTGCACTTGGCGCAGATATAAGCTGATGTTGCATAGGTGCAGGGTGCGCCCAAGAGGCGCATGTTTAAGTAATGCAACAAATAAGGTTGGTGCACCAAAGAGGGCGCAAGGCTAGCGCTTGCAGCATGCGAAGGAGGCGCGCCTTGAGGGCGCAAATGTTCTTGATGTAACAGGCATAATGGGTGCGCCATTGGCGTAGGTTTTGATCATGTTGCAGGGGTGACAGATGCGCCAAGGGGAAAAGGAAACATACAGTCTCTCTTAGAGCTTTAATTATTCTCAGAGGGGTTTTTCATATGGTTTAGCTTCTCTTTTCTTTTTGCAGGGTCATTTTTGTAATGAAACGGCTTAAAAAAGCGGTTCAAACCATGAATTCAGAACAGCTTCCTCTACCAGCAGATCTGGAAAGAGGGGGAGGAATATGTGGAAAGACAGCAGGGGGGAGCTAGTTCAATATTTCATTCTTTCCAATCCAAAACCAGACCAACAAGCAAACAAAGAACCAAAAACGTGAAACACACGAAAGAGATAAGAACCTCTTACCGGATAAATAGTGAAGAACGTGCAAACGGGTCCACTACGTGTTTGAAAATGACAGGGCTAGGCATGCTGACAGGCTCAGAGAATATAATAAGAAAAACGTGATTGCTCTGGTGATAATGACATTGCAGGCGCGCAAATATATATATATAGGTGAGTCAGTAATAAATGTGCCACCAACTTTTTCAAGTGGCGCATGGAAATCATTGTCGACATAGGAAAGCATGCGCCCTTTGGCGCACCAAAGCACCTGACAACACGAAGTTATGTGCACCTTTGGCACACCGGAAAGTGATGTCGACATAAGAATATGTGCGCCCTTGGCACACCAAAAAGTGGTGCAACAAAGGGTTGCTAACACGAAGGCGCATGCGCCACGGCGCACGCAGGAAAGACTCAACATATCAAGGCACACCAAAAGGTGCATTGACACGAAAAATATGCACCAAAAAGATTTAAAGGGGGCGCACCAAAATTTGGTGTTACATAGTAATTCCATGCGCCCAACCAAAAGACCAAAAATGACTAAGTTCGGAAAACCAGATTTCTCGGAAAAGGGATTTTGCAGCGTTAAAACATAAGGATCCGACGAGGATCGGAACAAAATTTTGGTATGGTTATCGGTAAAATTGCCCTTGTCAATTTTATGGGATAACAATTTGCTCTTTACTGGGACTATCCACGAGCAAACTTGGGGGTAGAGAATCCCGGATCTCATGTGCCTATCCATTGGGTAACGAGTCAAAAACAAGGGCAACCGGAGGGAGAACAAAGGAAACACACAACAAACAGAAAGCAAACACACGACGAAAACAAACACACAACTAAAGAAAACTGTACAAAGAAGAGAGCAAGCTCTACTTCTTGAAGATTTTCAGATGTTGCCCGCTATAAGGAAGCGGGAGCTCGGTTCCATCTAGATATGAGAGATAGAAACTATTCTCTCCATTGAGCTGCTTGATCTTGAAGGGCCCTCTCCACAGGGAATCAAACTTTCCGTGCATGCCCTTTGGCTCTCTTCGCTTGTCCCACAAAAGGACGAGGTCTCCCACTTGGAAATCCCTTTGCTTAGCTTTTTTATCGAATAATCTCTTGACTTGATTCTGATGTTCGGTGATCCTGTCGACCACTCTTACTCTCTTTTCTTCGAGCTCTGTCAGATACATGATCCTCTTTTCAAGAGAATTTTGGAAAGTTTCATCTTTGATAGCTCGTGCCAAGCGCAGAGCAGGAAGTTCAGTAGAAATGGGAAGCTCGGCATCAGTGCCATATAACACTTGGAAAGGTGACATGCCGAGAGACCTCTTGGGAGTAATACGATCGGCCCACAAAGCGTCGTACAAAGACTTGTGCCACATTCGTTGATTCTCATCCACTAACTTTCGTATGATGGTCACCAAGTTCTTGTTACTGGATTCCGCCTGACCATTTCCCTGAGGGTAATAATCTGAGGCGTGAGCCAAAGTTATCCCATATTCATAGCAAAAACTAATAACTTCTCGTGAGGAGAAGTTAGAAGCATTATCAGCAATAATCTTGTTTGGAACATGAAACCTGACAATGATATTTTCTTTAATGAAATTGCAAACCACCTCAGAAGTGGCATGCTTGACAGGTATGGCTTCCACCCACTTGGTGAAGTAATCCGTTGCTGTAAGGACATAACTATGTCCGGCACTTGATTGAGGATTGAGTGCACCAATAAAATCAATTCCCCATTGCCTGAATGGTTCGTTGACAATGACAGGCCTAAGGGGAAAAGCAGCCAACTTGGGCTTGCCGAAAATGCTGGCAAGGTTCACACTTTGCCACCCAGGTGGCTGTATCTTGGAAGAGCGTCGGCCAATAGTACCTAGCTCGGATGATCTTATGTGCTGTCACGGAGGAAGAGAAATGACCTCCACAGGCTGAATTATGAAAACTTTTGAGTAACTTTACCTGTTGTGGTTTGTCAACACATCGCAAAAAGATGCCATCTATCCCACGTTTATATAAACCGTCATCCCAGATGACATATTTAGCTACTCTCTGAGCTTTATAGTGTGCTTCTCCTTTGTAGTTAGGTGCACTTTGGGCATTCGCCATAGGTGAGGAAGAAAGTGATATCGGAATACCATTCATCACTAGTCACAACAAATAGGACCAGAGGCAGTGAATCGGGTTTTCTAGCCGGTCTTGTGCTTCATCGGTGTAGTCACCCCTTTCATCAGGGTTTTCTGAATCTTTGTTTTCAGCCATAAGCTGACATAGGCCCTTGCCCCTTACCAGCTTGGTTGGTTTAATATCCAGGTCATACTCCTGGACCTTTGCGATCCAATTTCCTCGCAAGCTTCCTAACTCCTGTTGAGTTAGAATTGATTTGACCACCGTGTCAGGGACCAGCACCACCGTATGAGAGTTTAGAATGTAATACCTGAAATTTTTCACTGCTTTGACAATGGCGAAGGCATGCTTTTCCAGTTGAGACATTTTTAGTTCGTGAGGCTTGAGGGGAGAGCTCATGAACGCAATCGGAGATTCAACATCCTCCGAATTCTTTTGCATCAAGATTGCGGACACAGTATGCTCAGATGCGTAACTATACATGATGAAGTCCTTGGAGAAATCGGGACATACCAGGACTGGTGCGTGAGCAACGGAAGCTTTTATTTCTTCAAATGACCTTTTCCCTTCCTCACTCCATCTGAAAGTTGGTGACCCCTTCATCATGTTCAATATGTGACGAGTCTTCTCAGCAAAGTCAGGAACAAAACGCCTGAGAAAGTTCACCTTTCCAAAGAAAGAATGAACACCAGTCTTGCTTGTAGGCAGAGTAAGGCTTTGAATAGCCTTAACTCTTTCGGTATCTATCTTTGTTCCTTCTTTGCTAACCACATGCCCTAGCAACTTTCCTTCCGTGACTCCAAAAATAGACTTTTTTGGGTTTAGGGAGATCCCATGTTCTCGGCACCTGGCCAATACTTGCTCCAAATGATCACAATGATCATTTCATCGTTTAGAGAACACGGTTAAGTCATCTAGATAAACCACAATGACCTTCCCCATCATACCTTTGAATGCAAAGTCCATGGCCCGCTGAAAAGTGGCGCCAGCATTAGTTAGGCCAAAAGGCATCCTGCTGTAGGCAAATGTACCCCAGGGAGTAGTGAATGTTGTTTTAAATTGATCTTCAGGTGAAACTTCAATCTGATTGTAGCCTGAAAAACCATCAAGCATGGACAGCATCTCTGATCCAGTTACTGCTTGCAGAACTTGATCCATTATAGGAAGTGGGTAGTTGTCTTTCAAGGAATCCTGATTCAAA
The DNA here is from genome assembly GCA_018340775.1 of Taxus wallichiana var. yunnanensis. Classification (NCBI taxonomy): domain Eukaryota; kingdom Viridiplantae; phylum Streptophyta; class Pinopsida; order Cupressales; family Taxaceae; genus Taxus; species Taxus wallichiana. Next base: position 289,961,705 of record CM031236.1, read on the forward strand.
TTGTGAAAGTCTACGCATATGCGTATCTCGCCATTTTTCTTGCGCACTGGCACAATATTTGCTACCCAAGTACTGTGATGGATAGGAAAGATGATTCTCGCATCCAGCATTTTCTGAATTTCGGCCTGGATGGTGCCTGAAATCTTAGGATTATAATGCCTCTGCTTCTGGCGAAAGGCTTTGACATCTTCTTTCAATGGGATGTCATGTTGGACGTCCTTTGGCTTAAAAGACTTTAGATCGGCATAGGACCATGCCAATACATCCATATATTTCTTCAGCAACTTGACAAATTTCCACTTCTCTTCAGGCGTGCAACATTTTCCAATGTTCACAAACTGCGGGTGTTCTACCGAACCTATATTGACCGGTTCGGTTTCTGGGGATGAGTCAGGATCATCTCGCCTCTTCTTTTTCACAAAACGGTCATGCCTGTCGAACAGCCGCTCCAGAGAAACCAGGCCCTTTGGAATTTTATTTCCTTTGAGCTGACATATGCCATCGTTCCCTTCAGATTCATCGTCTTGATCGGTGACTGATTCACGGCAAGTGGAAGTAGATCCTTCAAAGTGTAATTCTTTAAAATTTTCCACCTTCTCTAGAAAGGCAATGAGTTGATTATCATCGTTGAACACTTGCCAATCTTTGAGAATTATGCAGCGCACGCTCGGGCGGAAAACCACCTCAATGGTGTATTTGTTTGTTTTCAAACCTGGGTGAGGAAGCATGAGGGATGCTGAAATAGCCAATGAATCGGCCATGTCATTTTGGGCTCTTGGAATGGATTCAATTGAAAAAGCATCAAACTCTTCAATGTTGTCCCACACCGCATTACGGTAATGCCTGAGCCTTTCATTCTTCACTTGGTAAATCCTTTTAACTTGATTCACAACTAGCTCTACATCACCTTGCACTTTCAGATTCTTAATCCCTCTTTCTTTTGTGGCTTGCATGCCAAGTAGCAAAGATTCATACTCAGCAGTATTATTTGTGTTAAAAAACTACAACTTGAAAGAGAGAGGAATGACTTCTTCCTCGGGAGATATTAGCATGGCCCCGGTGCCACATCCACTGGTTGCACAGCTGCCATCGAACTGCAAGGTCCAGATCTTATTAAGATCTCCTTCTTGAATGAGAACAACCATTTTGTCAGACTCGGTAGACAAGAAATAGTTCCCCATCCCTGATGATTCAAAAAGGATTTGAGCTTTGGGGTCCTCAGAGCTAGTAACCAAGTACTTCTTTTGTGATTCCGGCTCCAAAGTCTGCATTACACCTTTGACGGGAATTCTAGCTTTAGACCAGTCCATATGAATCTCTCCACCAACTTCGCTGCAAAAGCTTCTTCCCAGCAAAATTCCGTAGGCTGCTGGAATGTCAGCAATGAGGACGGTCATCTTTACTCTCTTCTCTGGGAATGCCGCAAATGTAAATTACGTGTCTTTGATTTGGCCAATCAACGGAACCTGCTTGGTTTCTAAGGAATAACATCTACTAAAAGGCTTGGTAAGGGTGAGGCCCAAAGCATGGGACTTTTTCCGCATGACGTTATCAGAAGCTCGGAATCAATTATGCAGTTACTCAACTTGTGACCATTGATTAGGAGGGAGAGATAGAAAGGCTCTATCTTGCCTGATGCAGATGTTGAGGCAACATTTATGTGGGATTCAGAAGGAGTGGAAAGGATTCCTTTTGGGGAAACCTGCTTAGATACAACAACTTGACTTTGAATATACTTGGTCAATCTTACAAGCTGTTCGGGATTTGACTGAAGGTACTCAGCTTCAGACATTTGGATCTTGGTCTTTTTTGCATGATCTATGATATCAAATGTGGCCAAGGGTTGCGTTGGTGAAGGAATGAGTCCCTCACTTCACGATGGTGGAATAGGATTACTGGTCTTGGTAGGAACATGAGAGGACTGATTTGGAGGAGAGATGGGGGGAAAAGATTTCCTTGTAAAAGACTTGCCAGGGAGTTGAGTAGGAAGAGGATTACCTCTTTTAGCAATGATTGGAGGCATGTTTGACACAACCTTCTCTGCTTGTACATGGGCAGCAACCTCTGCTTCTTTTCCTTGCGAGCGGGTAAAAACAACGTATGACTGTCCACTTGCATATCCCTGGGTACCCTCTTCTTCATCAGATTCTTCCTCATCAAATTCCATATACCCGATAGTAGAGTCGCCAGTCGGTTCACCGACATCTTGATCATCTTCACCTTGAGACGAAGGTTCTTCATAATACTGCTCTTCTTCTTCAATTTCGGCCAGAGCGTTGACCGGAGGAGCCTCAGCGCCCGGCCAGCGGAGCGATTGCGGGTAAGCGCGGCCTTTGTGAAATATTGTTAGGAACAAAATTCCTCCACGGAATATCCTGGTATGAGGAACTGGGAGGCCTGGGCCAACTGCTTCTTTAATGCAAGCAAGTCGTTCGCCATCTTTTGAAAGGCCGGATCAGATGAAGTAGTGGGCGAAGGGCCCAAAGATTTAGGCTTGGATGATTCCTTTTTCAATTTTCCAGATATTATCAAATTATCTTCTATTCGAATGGCAGCGGCCTGGGCGAGAATCAAGGTAGCCACTCGCTCTTGAAGGAGCAAGAAACTAACTTTTGAGCTCATAGCGTTTACGAAGAAACACTTTTGATTTTCTGGCGTTGGAAGCATGGCAACAGGGACACGATTGATTAATGCATTGAACCTGGTGATAAAATCACGCATGGTCTCATTTGCCTCCTTCTTTAGGTGAGTGATCCGTGATAATAATGCAAATGCATCTTCTGAAGGTTTGTACCTGTCTTGAAAAGCATCCATGGTGGCCCACTTGTAATAGATCCGGCGTGGCAAATGCTGAAACCATTCAGCTGCGGGCCCTTGTAGAGTTTCCAGAAAAAGGTGAACCGACACGTCCTCGTGAGTTACATCCAGGATACTGCATGACATAATGAATGCAGATATGTGGGAATCCATGTGCTTTGATTTCCGCTCCCGTCGAATTTGGGAAAATTCTTTCGGTTTTCGTGAGGGAGCATGTGAACTGGATGTGGTAAAGCCAAGGGACCCATAGCATTTCCCCATGGTACCGCCATTTGAAAAGCCGGAAAAAGAACACGAGCTGGAAGTGTGGTTCCGCTGAGTAGCAAGGCACTACAAAGGGATGTGGATGCCCCTTGCGAAATATTTTCCTTCGTGGAGGTGAGATACTCCTGGATGACCGGTCAGCCAAGCTTAGCGTTGAAAAACGTGCCGGTGTTACGCTGAAATTGTGCCTTTGAAGCAAATCGAAAGTAGGATCAGTTTCTCCATGAGCTCTCCTGCTACGCGTAAAGGGTTCACCTACCAGCGTGTCTTTCCGATCTGTGGTTTTGTAGCGCTGATTCAAAATTTCTTTTTGGTTGTACTTGCTGATTTTCTAGCTTTTCTGGCAAAAACCAGCAGCATGTACTTTTCTAAATATTTAAAAACTATCCTCTTCAGAAAACCGATTGTGGTTAATGACAAATAACAACGAGGATAAAATGGTAGAGAAGATTAGCAAGCTGATTTTCAGATCTAATTTTGACTTTTTCAAAGGGTTTCAATCTTTTGGTAGATAGTCAAAAACTCAGATCTATGGCAAAATACTGATTTCTATAAAAACTCAGCGAACTAAAGACCTCCAACTAGGCCAGATCTATGGATCTCAGAAAAATTTTTGATTTGGATCACCTTTGCAAAATTTCAGATTTTTAACAAAAATTTCAAGTTTGCAAACAAGCGATGATTTTTCTGATTTTCTATCCTACCACCATCATAGATCTGATAGATCTATTCGATCCCCAGTGGAGTCACCAAAAACTGTTGGTCCAAAAATCTGTCACTTGGGCAGATCTATGGATAAACGAGCCAACAGTGTGCAGGGCATAGCCCCTCTTTGAGTCAGCAAAGCGAAACTGGTTTATTGCTATTCTACCAGCAGGAATCTGTGCAAGTCTCACAAATTCTACCTTCGGGGGTTTGGGATCTCATCCCAGTAGGGGTGTTTCACTGCGAAAAGAAAGGAAAGGAAGAGGGGATGAAGAAAAGCGAGTCCGAAGGGAGAAAAGAAATGAATTCCAAAGCGAAAATGTCGGAAGGTTTATGTTTTGGGATTGGTAGTAAAACAAGCCAAACCTACTTGCATAAACAAGCAAAGCAATACGATGATGAATAAATGACAATAAAACAGAAGCGAGATCAGCAGAATAAACACAGATCGACGTAAGAAAGATCTAATGCACATAACACATGTATTCAGCACAAAGTCTAAATATTGTATTAATATTTTCCTTCTGTTACAAAAAGCTCAAAGTCTTTTCTCCTCACTTCTATTTTTCATCTGAAAGATATCCACTCACACCCAATACAACAAGTATTGGGGTATTTATAGAAGAAGGAGAGAGAAGAAGGCAAAAAGGAGCCAACCACTTATTTACAAAGATATTTACAAAATATCTAAAAGTCATGTTGACTTTTGACAACTTGATGGATGACATCATCCCATGATGCAACATGGATGATGTCATCATTTGTGTCAACATACTCCAGATATTCCCAAAAAGAAAGTCGAAGAAGAGAGAGAGAGAGAGAGAAGAAGGAGGAGAAGCTACTCGTCGTCATCATCCTACGGCCGAAAGGGAGTGGACTACTTTTGTTGTTGCTCAGGTGACGAGATATGGAATTGGGAGTGGTATTCCATAAACTTGTTGATCATGGGCCCTAGTTGATCCTGGGAAGGATCCTTGTGCCGCTCACTGATCACCTCACAAGTCTCCCGCTCATCTATGAGTTTCTCGGGGAGTTTGGAATAGTCTTTTCCACTTCAATGAGTAACCCAATGAAGTCCCGACAGGCCAGCAGGTTGTTGATAGACTCTGCGTCAAAAGTGACCTCTGGCCCCATCCCTTGAGAAATGATCTCCTTGAAGATCTGGATGGTTTCATCAACTTTTCTTAAAGTGAAGGAAGGAGTAAGCAACCCTGGCGACATGTTGAGAATGATCCATTCCATTTGGTGCATCGCGTCCAGGGCTTCTTCCTTCACCTTGTCGATCTTTTCTAGGACAAATTCCAGCTGATCCACCCGGTAATCCAGAGTGGACATGATTTTGTTGAGGGCCCTGGGATGGCCGAAGACACCGAACTTGACCAGATCTTTGACTGAACAGTCGAACATTTGTTGAAAGGTCTCGTGCTGCAGTCTAGCATGTTCCAGCTCTTCTGATATGGGTCCCGCTAACGCTTGGAGCTCTTTGTTCACCTTGTTGATGTTCAAATACAAGTCAGAGAGCTTGGCGATTACTTTTTCGCTGTCTTTGAGGATCTGGCTCCTCCAAGCGGAAACGGCCATACCCTGCTCACCGATCTTTGCATATTCATTAATTTTCTCCTGGCTCAGAAGCTCAGAAGTCTCGGCGGCAGTTGTGGGAGGCACACTGCCCATTTTCATAAGGCTTGGAGCAGATATTTATTTTGCTCTTTCAGTTTCCTTTTCTCCTCTTTTATTTCTTGAAGTTTCTTGCAGAGGGCGTCAACTGCGAAAGGGCCTCCCCAAGACTTTGAAAGACGTCCCCATTGTGACTTGGGTCACAGTATAATCTGTCGAGACAGATCCTTTTTCTCCTTGAGAGGATTGGGGTACGCGATCTCCATTACCCTCTCTCCCGAAGCACTTTGAGAGAAGCGTGTGATGGGCTTCTACTTCTTTGCCCCCTTAGATGGGATTACAGAAAAGTCCATCGGAGCGATGGGAACTTTCCTTTTTTGCTGACTTAACTCCTGGGAGATCCAGGCTGGACTTATGGGAGAAGGGCTAGAAACAGAGAAGGGGGCAGCTACAGTAGAAGAAGGGAAAAACATGGAGACACGTGGCGGCGGCATGGAGAGAACAGCCGAAGAAGTGCCCACGGGAGGAAGGGATACTGCAGCTGAGGAAGACATAGGAAGGGAAGGGAGCTCAGAGATGAGGGAAGAAATGGAGGGGGAAAGATCTGCGAGGGAAGAGAAGATGGATGAAGAAGCGGGAGGAATAGTAGAAGAAGGGGGAGAGGACACGACCAAAGGGATGGTCGCTTGAGTCACTCGAGGAGGGGAAGGAAGAGAAGAAGAAGGGACAGAAGGGACCTCGGTTGTTGTAGCAATGCCGACATCCTGAGTGGATGGGCCTATTGGAATATCCTCTTCTGCTTCTTTCTCTGGCGTAACCAGAGTTATGACCTGTTCGGGTGCCGCGGAAGGAGGACTCTCAGGAGCTTCTTTTTGAATGGTGCTGGATTCACCCTCTATGCCTTTGCCCTTACCTTTAGGCTATTGTTTAGATCGGGAGGTGCGTTACCCAATGGGGAGGTTGTGAAATCAACCCCAAGGTAGATTAATCCGTTCATCCGGCACCAATGCTCTGTTCTGCGCAGAGTCTCCTTGACCCTCTCCTCAATCGTCTGAGGTGCCTTAGTTCTATCAATGGCTGGAAAAGGCCAATTGTCCCCATCTGTGTTAGTATATACTTGGTCTACTTCATCCTCCGTAGTTTGGAAGCCTTTGGGGACAATTGCTACCCCGTATTGGATGATTTCTGCTAAGGCTAAGCGAGAATGGTCCTTTCTCCTGAGCTCAACCTCATGAATGATGTCGATGTAGATGTCTTCGATCTGAGGGATGTGGATTGGATCTAGCTTAGCCCTTGGCAGACAACTTCTTGGGTCGAAGGTAGGCCTGGCCGGGAAATCATGTTTCAAATTAAGCAGCTCCAGCTCTGCGAACATGTCCTTTGCCTTGTGATGGGTAAGGCATGTATATCGCCCACTGTGAGGGGGAAAGGAGTTCCACCCTTCTTTCTTTTGAGGCACTTCTCATGATAGGTGATCAGCTGCCTTGACAGCTCTAGCAAAATCAGCTTGGGTCCAGCATACCTCGGTAGTCTAGTTGGCTCTCCCAAGAAGTTGGCTGCCCTCAGATAGGTGAACGTGGGAAATTGGGTGAACAGGGCCCCCCATTTCTCAGTGGCCGCCACTATGCTCTTGGTCGTGTGACCGTAAGTCATATTTGGCCTCAACAGGTAGATGATGTGGTAGAAAAACACATCGTTGATCTTTGTGAATTGAGGGATGCTATTTTCCAGCCTCAACTCTAGGTAGTATTCATATATTTTGACCTGAGGCCAAACCCCACTCCGCATCAGGCCTGGGTAGTCTCTTTCTGATGCTGCGTAAACAACATAGGAATTCATGTAGAATCTCCCTGTTGTATTGAATTGTTGAAGGTGTTCGGAGATTGTGCTGCTTATAATCTCTCTGCCATTCGAAGCGCTGATCGGGCATATTCTTATTCATGGTCTCTAAGTACCACAACATCCATTTATGGAAAAAGTGGGTGTCAGGAAGCCCAAAGACCCTGCTTAGGAATGTGATGGTATCACTGAGCTCCTCCGAAAAATCACTGCGATGAATGATTTGTGGCCATCGGGTCACTACCTTTTTGTTTTTCAAATAGACCTCATTCATCAGCTACATGCACTGATCTTCATTGTCGTCCCAGGCCTTAATGCAATCCTCTCGGCTGACGGCCACAAAGTGCCGATGATGAGGAATGCCGAGTATTATTTCAAAGTGGCGGGCAGTGAGGTTAATGATGACCTCACCCTTGTCATTTACGACACACCTTGTGTCCTTGTTGTAGCACCGGGCAACCACCATCATGAATTCATTGTTGACGGTGCTGACTGGGATTCCTCCAGCGAAGTGTAGGGCACTGCCCATCAGTTTGTCCATCCATGGACTTCTTGTTACCTTCTGAGTTCTGACCCAGAATTCCTCCATATCAATGTGACCCAACTCGATTCTCGATGTCAGTCGGTCGCATTTGGCACAGAGTCGAGCATCCGACCCTCGATATTTATATTTCATCTCTTCTTCTGTAAGTTTGGCCTTGCCTTTGGATTTGGTAGGTCTCTTGCTTGATGTAGACATATGTTCTTCCGAGCTTAGTTGCTGATCTGCACGAAGAAGAAGCGAGACCCAACGCAAAAAGGTTGTATTAGCCATTTGATCTTCCATTGAAGTGTTAACAGAAGAAAGAGTTAGTGATTTTGAGGCTCAGGGCGCAGGGCGCATGAAAGCTGCAGCTTACAGGGCTAAATAGGTAAGGCACACAGGAAAAAGGTGTTGCAAGGGCTAAATCAGCGCCAAAGGCGCATGGCGCATAGATACTGCGGGGTACATTTTGTAAAGGGCGCATGGAGATTCGGTGTTACATAGGGACAGGATGCGCCAAAGGCACATGTATTTTTCATGTTGCGTGGAAAATTGGTGCGCCAAAGGCACATGTTTTGTTTGTGTAACATGAACTTTTCGTGCACCAAAGGTAACTTGGCGCGGTGCACAGAGGGTCTACACAACATGATGTTGCTATAATGGGGAATGTTCCCGCGCTTTGATAGTTTTGCACTTGGCGCAGATATACACTGATGTTGCACAGGTGCAGGGTGCGCCCAAGAGGTGCATGTTTAAGTAATGCAACAAATAAGGTTGGTGCGCTAAAGAGGGCGCAAGGCTAGCACTTGCAGCATGTGAAGGAGGCGCACCTTGAGGGCGCAAATGTTCTTGATGTAACAGGCATAATGGGTGTGCCATTGGGGCAGGTTTTGATCATGTTGTAGGGGTGACAGATGTGCCAAGGGGAAAAGGAAACATACACTCTCTTAGAGCTTTAATTATTCTCAGAGGGTTTTTCATATGGTTTAGCTTCTCTTTTCTTTTTTGCAGGGTCATTTTTGTAATGAAACGGCTTAAAAGCGGTTCAAACCATGAATTCAGAACAACTTCCTCTACCAGCAAATCTGGAAAGAGGGGGAGGAATATGTGGAAAGATAGCGGGGGGAGCTAGTTCAATATTCATTCTTTCCAATCCAAAACCAGACCAACAAGCAAACAAAGAACCAAAAACGTGAAACACACGAAAGAGATAAGAACCTCTTACCCGGATAAATAGTGAAGAATGTGCAAATGGGTCCACTACGTGTTTGAAAATGACAGGCCAGGTAGCGTTGTGCAGGCTCAGAGAATATAATAAGAAAAACATGATTGCTCTGGTGATAATGACATTGCAGGCACACAAATATATATATAGGTGAGTCAGTAATAAATGCGCCACCAACTTTTTCAAGTGGCACATGGAAATCATTGTCGACATCGGAAAGTATGCGCCCTTTGGCGCACCAAATCGTCTGACAACACAAAGATATGTGCGCCTTTGGCGCACCGGAAGTGGTGTCGACATAGAATATGTGCGCCTTTGGCGCACCAAAAAGTGGCGCAACAAAAGGGTTGCTAACACGAAGGCGCATGCGCCACGGCACATGCAGGAAAGACTCAACATATCAAGGTGCACCAAAAGGTCTGTTGACACAGGAAAATATGTGCCAAAGGATTTAAAGGGGGCGCACCAAAAGTTGGTGTTACATAGTAATTCCATGCGCCCAGCCAAAAGACCAAAAATGACTAAGTTCGGAAAACCAGATTTCCGGAAAAGGGATTTTGCAACATTTTGAATGCAGGATCCCGGCGACGAGGATCGGAACAAAATTTTGGTATGGTTATCGGTAAAATTGCCCTTGTCAAGGAGTGGATTTAGGATGTGTAGTAATAATTGTGGTTATAGTAGTCATAAAGACATTTGGGATTGATATATGGGGTTCCCCCAATAGGTAGGAAAAATTTGTGTGGAAATAAGATTTGTTGTGGCGTGTGATGACGAAACATGCCTAATATGATCTTGTACAACAGAAAGTAGGAGGTCGATATTATAGGGGTTATCTTGTAAGAATTGATCAAATTGTTGGGCATCCTCATCGGGAGACCACCGATCATGTTGATGGGGTTGAGAATTAGAGGCTTGGACTTGAACAAGATCAATGATAGTAAATGAAGTATTAATGAATAGCTCATGTGTTGGATCAACAAGATGAAGATGGGGAGAGAAAGAGGAAGTGAAACATCATGAGTGGCATGTTCCTTACAATAATAATCGATGGTGACTACACCATTCCTTGATAGAGATTTAACACGAAGTGGTGCCACATGATGAGAAGTGAGGGGAAAATTTTCATGACATTTGTTAGGAAGGGTGGTGCTAAGATTATCATCACAATAAAAAACATTGGGTGTATTGATAAGAGTAGGTGCAATTGCTAGATCATTATTGCTTTTTTAGATTAAGGGGAGGTACCCAATTTAGTTTGGTGACAATAATCATGGAGAAAAATTTCCAAACCAAGTTGGGTTTAAAGTAGGAGGGATTGTTGTGGTTTTGGTAAATGCATCAAAGTCAATGGAATGTTTGTGAGCCAAGGAAACAATAATCACATACTAGGAACAAAAAATAGGCATGATGATAAACAAAAGACATCACAAACCTAGAAGAATAATCATGTTCTAGGTATAAACCCTAAATCAACTAGGGTTTAGAGATTAATAGGCTTAATAAACAAGGAATAAATCCCATATTAGGTTAAAGATTCAATCAAAAGAGGGGTTGAATTTTTTTTTAACCCTTAATTAAATTCTAGGTAAATTCAATTATGTATTAGATCAAATCATACTTGATTGCAACTCTTACATAGATGTTACAACAGAAAGAATAACTTAGATTTGTAACTCGGATAAAATAGAAAGAATATAGCATACACTAGTCAACCTAACATGCAATCGGAAATATGAAACAAGTGTATAAATGAACTTATCTAATTACTAATGAATTCTAGAGAGATTTGGGACTATACATTACTAGAGTGGGTGACTTGATCTTGAATGAAATTCAATACTAGAAATGTGACTGTGAATCCACATGGGAAGATCCATACAAAAATGCCAAGACGTACCATATGGTCTCGACCAAACCGTAAGGTCTTAAACCTTCTCTTCTTCTACTCATCTAAATTTCTGTGGTACTCACCTTCTTGGATTTATTTATCATTATCAAGCCCTAGTTGTTGCACATTCAGTGAAGCTCTTTGAATGGATTGATCATCATCTCAAACCCTAGCTATGGATGAAGATTCTTATAAAAAAACATTACAACATTTTTGGTCACCCTTGTGTACTGCTAATATTTTCACTACTCTAAAGATGCCTAAAAATTCACGTTGTTCTCCAACTAACATGTGATATCTTGATAGATCAATAAAATTCAAAATTTTATTTGACCATGCTCTATTTGACTATTTTCTTGCTAAAATACTCGGAGAGATGATGTTTGAGTGCTATTAGGAAAGATATATGGTTTCCTAACCTAGTTTGTAACTTCAAACCTAATGTGGGTGTTGTTCTAATGACTTCAAATGTGATAGTGCAAGATTTAGGTATTTTTGGATAACTTTTGTAAGTGTATGAAATGAGTGTTCTAGTGCATTACCTTAGACGTTATAGGTTAGAAAATGAGGTAGTGTTTACTTTCTTATATAGAGATTTGTAGATGATTTATCCAAGAAAGGATGACCTAGATGAAGTATAATACCCAACTAAATATATCACTTTAAAAGTAGAGTTAGAGGACACGTCGGTCCAAGGTTGTATAGATGGGTCGGGACCATATATAAATTCTTAACTAGATCAGTATGATCTTGAACTAGAGTAAGAAATATGCCATATGAAGTGTGGAGCTTATAAAATTATGTTTTTCTATTGATTTTGTTCATTGTATTCTCAAAATGTGTTAAAATATCAATGTGTATGGAGAAACAAGATAAAAAATGGACATTGAAAAGTGATAAGCGGGAATGAAGAAGTTATATTTATCATAACAAGAGTGCATAGCCAAATCAAGAGTTTCCAAAGTGAAAATTACCAAATTTCAGTGTCTAGAAATAGTACATTGATACACACACTTCCTAATCTTGCAAAAGGCACCCAATGCTTCCTAAATCTTGCAAAATTTCATACACACTTATTATGGAAGTAATCACTATAGGTCCGAAGCATCATACTAGGTCATGAAGCCAAGTTATCTCATTTGCAAGCACTCAAACCTATATTCTTGAAGTATTTTAGCAAGATCCAAACCCAACTCAAAAATTTTCAAAGAAGTTATCAAACCATAGTTGCATTCATTTAGATATCACATTCTAGGTAAAGAACAATGTGCAATTTGAGTCCTCTTAGGAGTAGTGCCAATGTTAGGAGGGCACAAGGGTGTCCCAAAACCAACTAATATTTATTTTCTAGGGTCCCTTACCCATGGATAATGTTTTATATCTTATTTAAAATGTTTAGAGAGATTGGAAACATGAACGAAAATTAGTTTTTGATAATGAAAAACATTTCTATGTAGGAAAAACTACCAAAAGTTGCAGAACTAGAATTTAAGAAGGTACAAGACCATAAAGTAGGGTCAAGACCATACATATCCTTTAGGAAGAGTTGTATGGTCATGCCCCAAGTTATTTTCTAATCACATTTCTAGGAATAAAGAATTATTAAGTTCATATCTCCCAATTCCAATAGTCTACACACCCAAAAATTTCCAAAATGATCTATGATTAGCTAAGTGTACTCATCTTTTTGTGTTTTCAAGTTTTTAAGATATCATGTAAGTATTAAATGCATTGTTTTGATATTGTATGAGTAGTGTTGGAAGTTAATTAATCAGAATAACCCATGTATCTAGCCTTACACCTTTAGTGTACTTACTTTACTAAACCATTATATTTCTAAATCCATAAAGGGTGTAATCATTTTTGTGAGCCCAAAATTGTATCTTACACCTTCTTGCAAGCCCTAGTTGTCTCAATGATTGTTTATTTTCTTTATCTTTACTTTTTGTGTTTTATTTGGCTTTCTATTTATCATCACGATTAAATCCCATCTCTTCTAAAATGTTTACCTTTAACCTAGAGGTTCTCGATCTTCTGCTTCCATGTGATACTATTCCCCTTATGCTGATATACGGTATGACACAATAGTCCTTACCATTGGCTCTTATTCTGTAGACACTAATTTTTAATATCCCCCATCCCTTATACCACATCCACTTCCCTTCATTTTCATTCCTCACATACATACCACTATTCTCATTCAAATTACCCTTTCCTTGTAAATTTCATTTATCCCTCTAATTTTTATTTTTATACCTTCATTCCACCCTAATCATATCATTGATTTGTCTTTCTGGATACCCCTAATCACCATTTATTATCCCCACATCCTCATCTAATCCTTTTATCCTTGCTAAACCTAATTTTTATCATCCCTAGGTTCCCATCTACCCCTTAAGGACATAAGGTACTGTGTCTTTTTGACTTCGTACCTTTTTGCTTAGGAAAAGACAAAGGATTTATTATCTCCCAACCACTTTTTATTTTCCCTAAGCACACCTAACTCGCATTAACCACCTGAAAACCTAATTTCACTTCCTAGGGATTCATTGTCTCGAGCTGATCAATCATCCACCACCCAAATCAATAGACATCCGTAGTTACAAGTGACCCATCTGGGTCACCATAGACCCTATAAATATTCCCCTACCCCTCCTCTCTTGAGGATATAATTTTTAAGACTTCGGGCTTTCTTGCAATTTTGGCTTTGTTTCTTGCTCTTCTTTGCGCAGCTACTATCACCACCTTAGGGCTACTTTAGATATCTTATGCATCACCTTTGGAGATTTAAATTTCTATATTTTCCTTATATAATTATTTTTATGCTTGAGTCCCCATTTCCAACCCATCACTATTGTGCATTAGCTTTGCAAGTTCATTTTTGTCTCGAGCTCTTCCTCTACATTATTCATCATCAACCTCTCTCTACGCTTCATCTTTTCCATTGATTTTTAATCCCTTAAACCATAGATCCCTTTTTGATTGCCGTCAACTCACACAATTTCCATTGAACTGATTCACATCTGCTTTCATTTTCTCATCCATTCTTTCATATTTTTTTCGATACCAAAACCCCTCATATCTACTAATCTTTCCATTCTACATACTTGTTGCTTCAGATCTCATTTGCATCACACACAGTACCATCGATCTTCCCTAAACATTGTCAACCTAATAAAAATTTATCAATTTTATTACCATATTTATCAATTTTCTTGCATACTTTATGTTTCACTCGAGATCCAGTGCTCTCAACATCATTGTCAGTTCCAAATCAGCCTTAGAACTATCCTCAAGATCTGATTTTTGGCATTTCTTTCTGACTATGCTTTCCCAATTGGGCTTGGTTCAATTTCTCATCATTTACTATTATCGATCTGCATTTCATCTTATCTAGTTCATTTTACATTATCTATTTCAGTTCAAATTCTGCTACATATTATCACTTATCTATCGTCATTTATTATCTATATTTTTCAAAAAGTGTGTCAACATCCATCCTAGGAAGTTTTCACTTCTCGAACCGGCAGTTTTAGGCAACCCACCATCCTATCTACTAATCCATTTTCATGTTAATTTTCTCTTTGTTGTGCAGGTAATCAAGCTCTCTATGAGGAGGATATTTTGTGCCCGTATCCATCATCATCTCATCTAGAGGTATCCTTAAACCTCTCATTATTGGAATTTCTTATTTTTATTCTTACTATTTCACTAATCTAAAATAGGAGAGAGAAAATTCAATCAACATTCTGCGACACACAAAGTGGGACACAACCTTATTTGGTGAGTTCTTTCATTGTTTTCATTTCCATTTTCTATTGCTTACTACTAACCTTGCAGCTAGAAGATTTTTTTTCTTTCTTTCACGATGGATTACTTGCTTGGATCAACAACACATTTTCTTAAAATAAAATAAAAGGAAAAAATTTATTATCTAGGTATTCTTCATTTTTCCACATTTTATATTTTCTTACATATTCTTCCCTTATTTGATTGCTTGATTTCATCGAATGTCACATTTAAATTTTGGAATTAAAAATAACCTCTTCATAATTGCTTGAAAATGTAGTCTAATTAGGAGGTCAATTCTTTACATTTAGGTCTTCCACACACATCCAAAATGCACACATCAACTTAAACATATTAAACATATTCTTCCTGGTAGAACTATTGAGATTTCATCACCCAATAGGAAATATGTTGTGGTGGTCTCGAATGCATTATAATTTTTTGACTATAAGTGTATTGGCTAAGAACCCGACACCATTATCATTGTGATACGTGAAGTGTGGGGGTAGGCCCCAATATCAGGCCCCATATCGGTAGTCATCACATATTTGAGCCTCATGTACCTTCGGGTATATCAAGGACGCCAACCAAAACAACCTGAAACCATCCATAGTTTGGCCATTTCCTAGGTTCCCCTTTGAGCCCATTTTCTTTTCTTTCTCACATTCTTCTAATAAGCAAGATAAATTAAAATTTGGTTGCATGACTTGTTTGAAATATTAAAAATCAACATAATTTCTTGTTTTATTGTTTCATGCCCATTATTACACGTTCTCAAGAAATAAAAATGAAACAAACCATGTCATCCAACAACATTTCTTCCCAAAAATTTCAGCCCTTTTTATTATCTCTTCCACTCCCTTGGTCACTTATTTTGTAGTTACCCAACCTACGGTTTCCATTCCTCCTCTCCATGAGTCCCAAGCTATCTAAAATAACCTCCATGTTGAGACTAACCCCTTTGTTTCCATTCCTTCTAGACCACATACACCCCCATCTACCATTTCCTTAGAGACCTTTGGGCCTCCTACCATCCCTCGTGGATGCATTAAATTTCAAGAGCTCCTTGATGCCAACCATGTTTCTCTTAATGACTACCTTATTTGTAAATCTACCAATCTCCCCATCGACGAACCTCATCTTCAACAAATTTATGCTTATCACTCTCACCCCGAATCCACCCAATTCCTCATATCACAACCCATTATGTTGTTCCCTAGAGTCATAAACGAACTTATCATGGTGCAATGCGAACTTGGATCCCATCAATAGTCCTCTACAATACCCCAAACTCACCAATCCACTTAACTGGTGGTCATCATTCCTTGAAATATTCCTCGTATTAACACCACACCCATTTCTTCCATACCCATCACTTCCTCATCCAATTTTTTCATTAGCGCACCTACCCAAACATTACAAGAGTCCCATTTACTCCTTCCACCACCTGAACAACATGATCAAACTTTGGTCCCCATATCTACATCCCATGTCCACGCAAAAACGTCATCACCTCAAAACCTCATCCTTCAAAATCTATCCAAACTCACCAACCTCCACTCCGAAGTTCCTTTCACTACATATTCCCTAATCAATCTACTCAAGCATCTCAACCACCCCATGCTCATATCCCCACTCACCCCATGTAAAGTCAATCCAACATCCCCATCTCTCGAAAACAAAAATTCAATCTTATCCATCTAATTACATCCCTACCTCTCAAAACATCCTATTTCCCAACCAACATAATCACAACCCTTCAACAATCTTCCCCTTATCAACCACCTCTTCAAAAACCTACTTATCCATAACAATATCAATCTCATCCATAGCTTCACCCATCCACTTCGTACATCCCACATATTCATCCATCAATTTCTCATCCCCATATATACAATGACCCTATTCATGCTTTGCTAAGTAGAATGTGAAGTCTCGAAGCCACTACTTTGGGGTCTAAAACCACCTTCTCTTATAAATAGATTCAATGAGCCCATCAATCCACAAGTTCCCAAAAACATTATCCTCCACACTTTGGGAGATCTCAAATTTTTCCAAGTATAATAGTAAGGAGGACCTACAACAATATCTTTATGCCTTTAGGCACACATGTTACCTTATTACCCATGACCAAGATCTTATGCTCTGTACATTTCCTATGTCATTGGTTGGCCCCGCTTTGGATTGGTATAACGAAATTGCTCAACATTCCATATTATCCTTCACCCAACTCACACAACTATTCCTAGAGAAATTTTCTATTAACATTGCATGTAAAATCACCATTACAAATATCTACGCCATTAGACAATTTTATGAAAAATATATCACATATTTTGTCGCTAGATGGCGTGGAATAATCAATCAATTATGTTTCTCCCTTCCACAGACTGAACTAATTGAACTTTTTTCACAGTCTTGTGTGAAGCATATTTCTTCCACTCTTTAGATCCAATCCTTCCAAATTTTCAAAGAGGCATTCATTATGGCTCGTAAACTTGAACTTCATTCGCTTGAGCAAGGTCACGTTAAACTCCAATCCAACAAACCAAAAACTGATTTCACTAAGTCATATACCCATGGTGACAAATATAAAATCACGGCTAATGCCATTGTAGTCAAATTTTATTTTGAGTCTACATCTCACACTTAGCCAACTATAACCCTCTTGGGGAATCCTATATTTCTATTTTCAACAAGTTAATGGTTGTGCATCTCATCCAAATTCCCCTATTTGACCTCTTGATGACTCGCGACCCAAAATCACATGGTATCGCTAGGAGAAATATTAAAAATATCACCAAGTCCATGGTCACAACATTGAAAAGTGCCACACCTTTAAAGATCTTGTACAATGGCTCATAGACCATGGTGACCTTAAATTAGATAACCCCAACACACCTCTTGATCAAATTCTTGATGTCTTCAAAAAACCTTTCCCCAACCATAAATAAAATAATAAAACTACTCCTCCTATGCCTCAGGCACCCAATTCCCACACAATCAACACTCTAAACCAAGAGTTAACATCATCACCTACACCTACCATCCCTTCACCTACTACATCCATGTCTATTTCAAACTCTTCTATAATCTTACCTACATCCATACCCATCTTTACATCCATTATATCTACATCAACTATACCCATGGCAATTCCACCCACATCCACTCTAATCACATCTACTTCCTCATCCATATCTGCACCTACCACACCAATGCACCCATTACAACTAACTCCCTACCCATATCTATCCCGACACCTATCACAACATCCTCCTCACATAACTTTCTATTTATGTCCTCCTCCATTCCTTTATTCATCACCACATCTATGGTTATAACTACTCCCATATCAACATTTGAACTTACAAAGTAGACATCTCCCCTTCATATAATCATGAACTATCTCCCCATCTCATCCACACCTTTAACCACTCCCATGACAACACCTACGTAGACACAAAATCATGTACTTTAGACATTGTTTAGTCCCAGTCTTATACTACTATTCATATGATTTTTGAGTGAAGAAAGTACTAATTAACCCCCGTCTCTTGGTCATTTTTATTTACTTTTTTCATAATTCCTGACCTTCACTTTACATATGCCCGATCTGTTTTTGACACTTTCTGTCATTTTAGCCTTAATCGGGGCACCAGGAGCTAGTACTTAGGCACTTGTTGGTGCCCTGGTCCTAGTTGGGGCGCCCTGATCCTTTTACACTTTCCTGCCACTTTTGGGGCACTTTCTAGCTATTTGAGTTTCTTATCTTTTTGGTGGTCAAATTTTTCGGGTTAATTACGAAATTAGAATAAGAGAACTATATAAATATAAAGTTATGAGACCATAATGAGGGACATGGCACTAATCACTACTATCATCCACCTAGGGTTGCATTTATCAAAGGCATTTGGAGATCATTTTCATTCATTTAGCTCCATCATAAGGGACAAGGATGGTTCATCTGCATCACACAAGCATAAGATGGGATTCTATTCTATTCCATCACCATTATACCACATTTTTTACATCTAGTTATTTCTCGCTACTTCACAAAGTGCAACTGACATAAGAGCACCTAGGGCACATGATTCACACACACACACACTAGAACTAAATTTGGGTATAAAATGTAGTGCAACACTTAGTTAGTAATCCCACTATTGTGGCAACTGAGGTTAGTCTAACCTATTCATTTGCATTCTTATTTTTAGGGGTTTTTATACATTTTATGTGCTTTTACAAGTCTTCTCTCCCTCTTGGATTATCAATGACATTTGCCGTAGTGTAGTGAGCCTGATGTGATAGACAACGAAGGTTTCAGATCACTTACAAAACCTATGAAACTCAGTTCTAGACCTTTTCACAGACTATGGTACCCATTCTACATACCAAGGCATCCACAAGAGCCCTAGTCCATCTCTAAGTGCTCCAGGTCTAGTTAGATATCTTGGATTCATCCTTTTCGATGCCTCTGCACAATCGTTCATGCTCGCTTATTTTTCCAGTCACCTTTGTGACATGGTCAACCGAGATCTTATAATCAAAAAAATCATTTCCATAATTCTCTTGCATATTAGGGTTTCTACTTTCATTAGGTTAGTTTCTTGGGTCACTTTACATAGTTACGTATTGCATTTATTTATTTTATTTACATGTTGTTCTAGATTATTTTAACTTTTGTTGTCACCAAATCACCGCACCCTCCTAATAGCTAGAATGTGAATAGGACGTTTGATGTGATTGGGAAACATGGGATCACCTCTAAAGATGTGAGACTTTGGCTCAAGGTGAACCTCTAGAGAAGGCTAACTTCATCTTCCTAAAGTAAGTGTTGTACTACTCCTAGTGTAATAAAATGGTTATCCAGGTTATATGCTAACATTTTCATGGGTTTTAGGGAATATATTTGCAAGAAATGAAACTATACTAGGGGTGGTGATGCAAAAATAAAGGGTATTGCTAGACTCGGGAAGGGTTAACCTAAATAGGGTGTTGTGCACCACAAGAAAACTTCACCTCTACAACTTAGAGAGGGTAAACGGTAGACCACATACTAAGAAGCATGCATTCCCTTTGTTAAAATTCAATCAGATAACAAAATATCAGTCTTCCAGTGAAGAAGGATGAACTTGAGAAGGGTGAAAAAGCACCACAACTCAACCGCATGTAATAATCCACCACTTGATAAACACATAACTCCAAGAACCTTGCAATAGAAACTTAAATTTTCACAATATACCCTTAAGCATGAGAAATGAACAAAGAAGTATAAAAGGATGAAAGGAAAAAGATTAGTCATAAAACACACACTTTTATTACTTCAAAAATGCAAAATGCATCATACATTCGAAGAGGCAATAGTTTCCATTACAATATTAAAAGGAGGCTTGAAAGTTCCCTCAACATACAAGAACAACTTGCAGAAGAAGGAAGTTTCTTGAAAACTACACACTTGTCTCGAAGTAAAACTTGTTAAACTTGTTGGAATGAGCTTCCAACTTACATTTATAGAATAATTTGTGAGAGAGAGAGAAATAATTCATAAATTCCCTTTCTAAATTAAAGGCACATGATGTATTTACTATAGTTGGTTAAACCACTTGAGAAGGTTCCATCATGTGCTATTAATTACCAATTGACCTAATCTTCTCAATTAATTAAAAGAATATTTAAATAAAATATTTTAATAATAATAATAAATATTATTAATAAAATAATTTAATAAAAATATTAATTTAACTAAGATATATTGGTGGGACCCCGTTGAATGGTTTGACTTGAGGAGGGGGTCATGAAAATATGGGCCAAAAACAACCCAACTCGGTGGTTGGCTCATCGAGCCAACTCACCAAGTTGGGATCAATCTCCCTCATCTCCTTGACATCCATTATATCATTCCCAAGCTTTGAAAAAGTGATATATGTGTTTGCATTGAGATTTTTTTTACTCGGCTCCCATCCATGCCGACAACCCACGATCTTCTTCAAAAACTCCTACCAAAAACACCGAGCTCCTCCATTCATCACTGCAACCGAGATCACTTTGAATCAAGATCACCAAAAAATCTACATGAGCTCACTTAGTATTGCCCTTAACTCAATATATGCATGGTTTAACTCAGTGAGTTGATCTTATGTATGCTCCATAGTTACCGAGCTCTCTAATGCATTTTTACATTGACATCCAACTCGATACTCTTAAATGACTCGACATGAGCCCTTTCACAAGCTTATTACCCTAGATGAGAAAATCAAACATTTCTTTCACTATTACAAATCTATGATGTCGATTTCATATCTTCCGAGCTCCATGTTAGATTCCTTCATCCCATCGATCGAGCTTATAAATTTTTCTATCTACTCGGTCTCGACACCCCTATTCTTAGCTTGATGCATTGAGTGATTTCACCATCCACGATAGCTTGATGATTCTATTTTCAATAAATCAATATTTCTTCTAACTTGCTATCTATTTCTACAAGCTCTAAATAGCTTGAGTGACCTCGAGTAACTCTAAATCATGCATCTCCTCTTTAATCTTTAGCTATTGTTTATGCTTGGTTTTCATCTTCTATGTGTCGAGTCATTTGCCAATGAGTATACAACAAGATCCTACCACCAAGTAGTTGGCATCCTGCAACTCGCTATGAGTTGATATTCTATTTGAGTCACTCCAAACACAAAATCAATGCATTGAGACAAAACCATCATTTCATTTATGATTAATGAGCTCTTTGTTTCACCATATGAATATCTTGGTTCATCTCGAGATCACTCATAGAGCTCTTTGCTCTTAAATATTTGTTGTCTCAGTGACTTGACTTTGACTCGGACCATCTCAAACTATATCCCAAGTGTCATGTTAGCAAATATCCCAATGCTTAATCTACTTGACCCCAAACAGTTTATTGATAGCCAATTGACCAATGCCTAGGTTTGTCTTTTATGATTTCTTCTTTTATGGAAAATTATTTTTCGACTTGACTCATCTCGGCTTGATCTTGAAGCATTCCCACCATTGAGCTTCTTTATCCTTTGAGAGCCATGCAATTCAAGCCATGAATCAATCTCATTGAAACAAGCCACCCCCTTGGTGACCAAACTCTCTACTAATACATCGAGCGATCTCCATGGCATCGACCATGTTTGAGTTTTGAACCCGAGCACCTACCTTTTTCAAGCACTAATCTCCCAGTGCTCGATTGAATGAACCTCAAATTTTTTTCTTAACTTCTTCTTACGAGCTCGTCCCCATTGTTGAGCCACGTCAAACCCCTTGCATTGAGCTACATGAAATACTCGAGCTTCTACGTCAAGCTTCACCTAAGTCACCTGAAAATGAGCTATTGTGCTGCCCTGTCACTTATTTGATCCTCGACCTAGTCTCCTAAACCTTTAGCCTCTTTATTCCAACGCGTCATGGCCATGCCTAATCGAGTTGGCTTAGCCTTCATTCCACATGATTTTTTCTATCAATCCTTCCCATGATCTATCCTTTGAGTCGTATGCATCACCTAAATTGATGGGCTCGATTCTATATTCCTTCATCAATCTTTGAGCCGTAAGCTCTTTGATCAATCCCCTAAGCTCGATGGGGTGAGTTGAATCTTGCACGTGAATGTGTATATATATCTATGGCTTGATATGAGCTCACCCTAGATCCTTAGTGCACAACAACCAAACTTAGACATGGCTTGTGAGATTCACCTTACATGTTTGCATAATTTTTTTTTACACAGATCCATGTTTCCATCTCATGATGTTTTGACCACTAGTTACTTGTGTGTGTTGCATTCACCGAGTTTCCTAGTTATATAGTATTGAGATTCTTAGTTTCACTTGGCCTCCTTGTGATCTCATTGTTAATCTTACTACTTGTTATGAGCTTTCTTGCCAAGTGAGATACATCCTGGCTCTACCTTTCCACCAATCATTAATTCTCTCCCAAAATCGTTTCCATGTTATGGAAAGAGTCTCGAGCTTATGCAAAGTCTACCCAACTTGGCTTATGTTTTCCATTTGTCAGATCCTATACTTGACTTAGTCCATATTGTGTAATGAGCTCATGCTCAAGATAGAATGGTTCTCCAACCTTTGAAGTGTCTTCATCTGTACAATAATGATCTCTTATTCCCACAGTGATTTTTTTTTGATGAACCAATTTTAGCTTCTATCTTCTTTACGCCTAATACATTAAGTGACTTCACTCGCCCTTGAACGTGTTGCATTGACCTTTCCTACTAATTTTCATATTAACTTGGTCAATGACCGAGATCTACTTCTTCATTACACATGCACCAAATGGTTTAACTAATAACTCGATCTCTCCACAAGCATGTTCTTGTTAATTTCCACTCCAATGTATTTTGAATCTCCCGTGACTCACTTGATATTACGGTAATAGAATTAGACTCTATGTTAATTTTCTAGTGTGGAATTACCATCTTGGATTACCATCATTGAAATTCTGATCTTGGAAAAAAATCACCTTATTTTCCATGTGTGGGATTACTAGATTGGCTTTCCATCATCGAACCTCCAAACTTGGCTTCGGCTTGGAAATTTCCTGCAAGGATATCTCAACATCAAGCTAATTCTGTATTCTTTCACAACCGAGTGATCTTAGCCTTGGATCGACCGATCTATTTGTGAGCCCAAAATTTATCCTTTGAATCGAGTTGAATCGACATGATCTTCTCTAAGATTCTTACCTCAAACAAGCCATTAGAATCCTCTTGTTTCACGAGTTACGTTGAATTAACTCACAATTATGTGGCTCAACCAACTCTTTTCAATGTTGGGCTTGACCGACCCATCGAGTTGAGCTCCAATGATAAACAAATGAGTTCTCAACCGAGCTAACACCAAGTTATCACCGAGTTGAGCTCAATTTGACCCCATTCAATGCTAGGTGAGCTCACCTATGTAATTTATTAATTATTTTAATCATGTTATCTCCATGATGACCGAACATGAGTCCCTAGGAGGACCAATGTCATAATTTGATTGTAATGGGACCCCGTTGTCTAATTTTGTCATGTGTGAAAAATTGGATAACATTTTTGGTGACCTCTCGGGGATGATTTCTTACTAAGCATGATTCCAGTAGCCTTAAGTCATCCATTAGGCATGGAGTCAATGTTGGAATCTTGAAAGTGATTTGATCTTCTATGATATATCCCAAAGTCTCCTTGGTATAGGTAATATTGGACCTCCCTAGAATGCTAAACATGAAGTATACTGAATCTGATGAATACTTGGAATCTATGGCATACTACGGAATTTTGGATGAAGAAACATTATGAAACTCTTATGAAACTTTGAACCTTCCTTCTCCTTGAAAAATTCCAAAGATGATACAATGTGCAAGAAAAACACAAAAACACAACAACAAGGAAAGAAAAAGAACAACAACACATAACAATATGCATAAGCACTTGGAGGAAAACACCTAACTAAATAGTAGGGGGTGGAAGGATCTCAAAAGCAAGCTTTGAGATGTATCCCATTCACATGAATGGGTAGTTCTTCTCCATTGATCATAGATAGAAAAAATGAATTCACCTCTTTGCAAACTCATGATGATGTATGGCCACTCCAGAGAGCATCAAACTTGGCGTGTTTTCCTGGTTTGGATCTATCTTCATCTCATTTGAGAACTAAATCTCCCTCTTGAAAATTCCTGTTGGATGCCTTCTTGTCAAAATATTTCTTAACCTAAGCCTGATGTTGCTCCAAAGTCTTCATGGCCTTGTTCCATACTTCTTCTAACTCCATGAGCTTAACAAACCTGACTGTCAGAGGATCACTCTCCATAACTTCAAGATGATGAGATAACTCCAAAGAAGGTAACTCGTAAGAAGAGTGGAAGTTTTTCTTCCCTTCCATATACAAGCATGAAAGGATAATTCCCGATGGCCCTTTTAGGTGTGATTCGATCTTCCCATAAGGAAGTCTTAAGCTATGTGTGCCAAGTCCTCCTATTAGTCTCCATTGTGCACTTGATAATCCTTGTGAGATTTTTGTTGCTAGACTCAACCAATCCATTTTCCTTATGGATAGTAATTGGATGAAGTCTTGAGATAGACCCCATTCTTAACATCCCATTCACTCAACTTTAGACCAAGAAAATCCATTGCATTGTCTGAAATGACTGTAAATGGAACACTAAACCTTGTCATTATACCTTCCAAGAAATCAAGAACTTCCTTCTCATTTCTCTCCTTCAATGCTACTACCTCTTTCCATCAAGTAAAATAGTTCATTGCAGTAAGGACCCATTTATGTCCATCACTTTGGATGGAGGATTAATCATTCTAATGAAATCCAACCCCCATTGAACAAAGGGTTGATCCACTTGAATTGGATGCAATGGAAGACTACCAACTTCTATTTTCCAGTAAAAAGGGCACATTCCTTACACTTCCTTACCCAAATATGGCATATTTGAACAAATCTAACAAATAATAACTAGCTCGCATGATCTTGGTAGCAGTTTTTTGTGTAGAATAATGTCCTCTAGATAGGCCATTGTGAAACTCTTCTAGTATCTTACTTACCTATTCTCGGTCCCACACACCAAAGGAGAACACCATTAAAATCCTTTGAAAGAGAACATTATCTACCAGAACATATGGAATAGACTAAAGATGGAAATTCCATCTTTTATTTTTATCCATGTTCACAAGATATACTCTTGAGAAAAGGAAACTCTTCATTTTGGATAACTAGTCAACTTGATCATCACCCTCATAAATGTTTAGGAGTGTCACGTTCTCATCACCTTTTGATTCCATGTCTATAGCGAGTTGTTGACCATTACCATTACCTTTGATAAGTTTTGGTAACTTTGATATGCATGTCATACTCCATCACCTTCACGATCCATCCAGCACACTTTTTGTTCATCTCTTTATTTAGAAAAAATTCCTTGACACCTGGATGAGACACCATCAGATGAATTTTGTTGTTGGAAAACATGTGCTTGAATTTCTTCAAATCTCAAATAATTGCAAATACTTATTTTTCAACGAATGAATATTTGAGCTCATAGTCTTTGAGGGTTTACTAAAGAAAGTAATTGGTTGCTCCATCATATTGTCATTTTTCTAGGTGAGGATACCTGAAATGCTCTCTTGACCTGCAAAAGCATAAAGAATAAAATATTTATCAAACCTAGGGTTCACCAGTGTGGGAGCTTGAGAAATGGCCATTTTGATGGCTTCAAATCTCTCCCTTCCTTCCTTTTCCATGAGAATGGATGTTTTTCTTTAGCATGGCTATTAGTGGTTTAGATAATGTCACAAATTGAGGGATGAATTTATGCATGAAATTTATGGTTCCTATAAAAATTTGTAGACCCTTCTTGTGACTTAGGAGAGATAAAGACATAATCAAACAGATCCTAGTTGGATCAATAGAAATTCCTTCCACTGAAATGATATTCCCCAAATTTTTTCCCTCATGCACTAAAAAAATACATTTCTTAGGGTTGAGTGAAACTCCAAATTCTCTACAAATCTTGAAAAACCTTCTTAGATGTGTGATGTGGTCTTACGCATGCTTATAATATACATTTATATCATCAAGGTAAACGAAAATGATATTGTTGATTAGTCCCTTAAATATCCATGGCTCTTTGGAAAGTATCCTCGACATTGGAAAATCCAAATGGAATTTTATTGTAAGAATACATGCCCCACTTGGTAGTGAAAGCCATTTTGAATTGATCATATTCTTGGACCAGAATTTGATTGTAACCCAAATATCCATCAAGAAAAGAAAATATTTGAGCTCCTTCCACCGTTTGAAGTATTTTCTTCATTGATGGAAGTGGATAATGATCTTTTAATGAGGTGCGATTCAAGTCTCTGAAATCCACACACAACCAAATCTCTCCGTTCTTCTTCCTCACGGGGACCAAATTGGCTACCCAAGAGGAATGCTTGATGGGAAAATTATACAAGCCTCGATGAGTTTGGTTAGCTCCTTTCTCATTAGTGGATCAATTTTGGGATTAATTGGCCTTTGTTTTTGATGAATTGGCTTGCATTAGGATCTAGTTTGATGGTATGTTGTGCTAGACCCGGATCAAAACCACACAGTCTTTGTAGCTCCATGAAAAAATTTCATGATACTCTTGAAAAATTTTGATGAAATATTATTTCTCTTTGGAAGTACATACTTTTCCGATCTTCAGAACCTTTTCATTGGCTACCTCGACTTCCTCAAAATATTCTTCTTTGACCACCATGTTAGAGCTTTGTCTTTTGGCTTGATCATATGAATTAAAGATGGATTCTAGAGTAACTAAGCCTTTTGGTATCTTATTTCTTTTCAATTGTATGATTTGATCACCATATGATTCTTGCAACTTATCTTGATTTTTCACAGCAAAACTCCACCTCTTCTTGTAGGAAAAGGATAATTTATTTATCACTATCAAACACTTTCCAGCTACTCACATTATCGTTGAACTACAGGTCAAACCACCATTTTGATAGATTTCTGCCCTTATTTCATGATATCAACAAGGTATGTTGTATTGCGAGTCAATTGTAGCAAGCCTATCAACATCTTGGTTTTGATTTCTAGGAACTACATGGATCCCAAAAGCTTCAAAATATTCAATCAAGTCCCAAATTCGATTCTTATATGATCTTAAAAGATAATTTTTGATGCACTTGCATGCCATCACTTGATGAACAACTAACTCACTATCTCCAAAAAAAGTCAGGGCTTTGATTCCCTTCTTTTGAGCTAGTTAAATTCCTTGCACAAGGGCCTCGTATTCAAACATTATTAGTGCAACTAAATTACAATTAGAAAGATGAAAAGTACTTATCTCCCTCTAGAAATTTATCATGCCACTGACACTAGATCCATTCTTACTTCTCGAGCCATCGAAGAACAATTTCCACAGTCCTTTAGAATTGTTTGGTGTTTTGACAAGTTATGGTATGATCATATCTTCTTCATGAATGTAGTATGTACCCAATCCCTCTTCCAACAACAAAAACCAAATTATTCTTCCTCTACCAATACATTAGTGTAGGGATCATACTAATGATCTCCACTCACTTCATCTAACATAGTATCAGGGACTTCTTCAACAAGAGTGGTTGGTTCATGATCAACATCTTCTTCTTCTAGGATCACCGATGGTATAATTCCCATTTATAGGACTAAAAGTAGTGTAGGGTTATACATGATTATGGAAGATTGGTTCCACCCTTATAGTTACTTTTGTTCCATATCGAGTCCTAAGAATCATATGTGACCAATTGGCTGATAGATAACCACCCATCTTGGTAGTGAAATCTTGATATATTGATGGAAAAGAGGGGGAGATCAATGACTGATATGTCTTGGGTGAATGAAAAACTTAGGCATGCATGGATGGTAAGTTGAAGTCCTTTGATAACTCCAAAATTTTAACAATGGTTGTGCCATCTAGCTAAACAACTCCTCTTGTAACTAGCATATATTGTATGCCTAGTACATATGAAATTTGTTTGGGCATGACCAAGCTACTTGCTCCAAAATCGATCATGCAATTATGTACTAGGTGGTCACCAATGATCAGGAAATATAGAATGGTGGTGGTTTGTTTGCCTTAGGAATAATTTTCCCTTCTAGTTGACACAAACTTGTAGTAGTTTCTTGTTCCATGACCCGATGATCCGATCGGTTGTACCAAAACTATTTAGAGCCTCTCACAAAAAATTTCTTTGAGAAGGAATTGAGAGTGATCCCACATGGTAAAACTCTCAGGTTGGTCTTCTTCATTTGTTATACAATACTAAAGGTAATTGATCCTACTTTGTTGACACTTCTTTGGGCATTAGAATCCTCTTTGGAAATGCTTGTTGGGTATCATGATGCCTGAAGAACCTTCTTTCCTTACAGCTTGGCTAACATGTGTTTTACGGTGGTTTCTTTCCCATCTTTATCAACCACTACTTGTGGATGAGGCTATGAAGTGGATGCTTGATCAGATTTGGAAGGTTGAGGTTCCATTGCTCTCTTTTTGGAATGAGTGTTTTTGCCACTGATGAGGAATCTGTATTCAACCCAAAAAATCTTTTTCTTGCCAATTTAGCAAAGTGGTTTCTTCAAGTATCTACGGTTGATATGCTATTTTCCTACGTAGATGAATTTTTTGTTGGCTCTGAAGGGGCATATATGCTTTGAACCATAAGGGCTGGATAAGAACTCCATTGGGACAAAGATTTTGATTGTGGGGTTGAGAACAAGGATAACACCATTCGTAGTCTTGAACTAGATTATTTTAGATATGTACTTATGGCTCTAGATGAGCTAGTAGTAAGAGGGTTCAAAATTTCAAAGGCCTAACATTCACAAATTGATTTGTATCTTGATTTTGTGGTTATTTTTCCCTTGAAAAGGAGGACAATTAGCCTAATACTACTGATTTTGTGGCTGGTATGGATGATTATATTGAAATTTTTGCCTCTTGAGTGCAACAGATCATTTCCAAAAGTTTGCAACAGTGACTTGACTTCAAATAGATCATTTGAAGAGGCAGGGGACATATACTAAGTTGGTTGCTTGGATGCTACTAGAATAGGAGAAATGGTAGGCTGATTGTTCATAAGATCTGGAGACAATGACATTGGCGGTCATGGAGCTATCTTTCCATCATGAATCAAGGAATTCTCTGCTCTTATGGAAACTTCATAGGCATCAGGTAGTGTAGTCCCTCCCATGGAATGGATCATAACTACTACATCATTATTCAAGGATCACAAATAGTAAAAGAATGCATTATTTGAAGAAGGATTTATGAGTGCCAGAATCCTATTCTAGGTCCTATGGAATTAGAAGTTGAAATCACTCATGTATTCTTGGGGAGCTCTCTTTATGGTAGTGAGTTATTCCAAAAGTGACAGTGATCACTCTTGTCTTCAAATTATTTACAAATATTTTCTCCTAACTCATCCCAAGTGGTTATAGTACCAACACTTAACCCTCAAAACCATTGAAGTGATTTTCCCTTGAAAGAGGTAGCAAGAAGTCTAACCACAATGTTGTCCTCTCGTGATGTTATGTATTACACAAATGTTGGCTACATCAAGAATATGTTCCACTGGAGTAACGTGAGTTTCCCCTGTATAGAAGGGTAAAATTTTGAGTGCCACAATAGGTATAGGGTCACGTTAGCCAAAAAGAGGATATTTGCATTTAAGGGGGAAAAACTTGGTTCCTCACCATAACAATGAAAGGTTGATTGTTCCTGGGTGGAGGAAACCATCCGTAAGGAGGAGTTGAATGACCCCTACAAGGTGATGCTGCAATGGGTGATGTTGAGATGCCTCTTCTCCTTCTCCTTGGAGGAGACAAGGGATAGTTTGATATGCTTGATAATTTCCTTTGCTTTGAAGAATCTCTTTCTGAATTCTTTGCATAAGTTAACACACTGAGATTTTAAATCTAGAAATATAGTCACCAGTACTTTGATGAAGAGAAGTACCAACTCTTAGTCCCACCAGGCATGCCAAAAATTATTGTCACCAATCACTACACCTTTTGAATGGCTAGAATGTGAATAGGATGTTTGGTGTGATTGGGAAACATGGGATCACCTCTCAAGTTGTGGGACTTGGGCTCGAGGTGAACCTCTGAAGAAGGCCGACTTCCTCTTCCTAAACTAAGTGTTGTACTACTCCTAGTGTAATAAAATGGTTATCTAGTCCTATGCTAACATTTTCATGGGTTTAGGGAAAGATATTTACAAAAAATAAAACTATACTAGGGATGGTGATGCACAAAATAAAGGGTATTTCTAGACTTAGGAAGGGTTAACTTGAAGAGGGTGTTGTGCACCACAAGACAACTTCACCTACTGTAACTTAGAGAGGGTAAATGGTAGACCAAAGACTAAGAAGCATGCATTCCCTTTGTTAAAATTCAATTAGATAATGGCATATCAATCTTCCAGTGAAGAAGGATGAACTTGAGAAGGGTGAACAAGCACCACAACTCAACCACATGCAATACTCCACCACTTGATAAGCATAGAACTCCAAGAACCTGCAATAGAAACTTAAACTTGCACAATGTACTTGCAAGCATGAGAAAAACATAAAGAAGTATAAAAAGGATGAAAGGACCAAGATTAGTCACAAAACACACACTTTTATTACTTCAACAACATGCATAATGCATCATACATTCAGAAGAGGAAATAGTTGTCATTACAGTCTTGAAAGGAGGCTTGAAAGTTCCCTCAACATACAAGAACAACTTGCAGAAGAAGGAGGTTTCTTGAAAACTATACACTTGTCTTAGAAGTCTAACTTGTCCAACCTATTGGAATGAGCTTCCAACTTACATTTATAGAAGAATTTGAGAGAGAGGAGAGAAGAAGTCATAAATTCCCTTCCTAAATTGAAGGCACATGATGTATTTATTATAGTTGGTTGAACCACTTGAGAAGGTTCCATCATGTGCCATTAATTTCATGTTGACCTAATCTTCTCAATTAATTAAAAGAATATTTAAATAAAATATTTTAATAATAAAATAAATATTATTAATAAAATATTTTAATAAAAATATTAATTTAATTAAAATATATGGTGGGACCCTCATTGACTGGTTTGACTTGAGGAGGGGGGTCATATAAATGGGTCAAAAACAACCCAACTTGGTGGTTGGCTTGCCGAGCCAACTCGCTTGAGTTGTTGGGATCAATCTCCCTCATCTCCTTAGCATCCATTATATCATTCCTAAGCTTCAACCAAGTGATATATGTGTCTGATCGAGCTCGTTTTATTGGCTTAGCTCCCACCGATGAGCTCCTCGACATAACTTCCCCACCAAAAACACCAAGCTCCTCCATTATTCACCGTAATTAAAATCACTTTGAATCAATATCACCACCAACTTTACATGAGATCACTTATTATTGTCCTTAACTCGTTATATGTATGGTTAAACTTGGAAGTTGATCTTATGTACGCTCTATAGTTACCATGCTGATATCTCTCTCCAACACTTTTTTCATTGACATCCAACTTTGATACTCCTGAATGACTCGACATGATCCCTTCCACAAGCTTATTACCCTAGATGAGAAACTCGACCATCTATTCTAATTTTGTGAACCTCCATGTGGAATTCATTTATGCCAGATCCACATTACATTCCTTCATCACTTTGATCGAGATTATCAACTTTTCTATCTACTTGGTCTCCCTACACCCCCGTTTGTCTCTTTCGATCATTGAGTGATTTCATCATCCACGATAACTTGATGATTCTATTTTCATGAACTCATTAGTTCTTTCAACTTTCTATCCATGTCACGAGATCTCAAAACTCTATCAAAGTTGAATAAATCCAACTTGTGCATCTCCTCTTGATCTCGAGCTATGGTTTATGCCTAGTTGTTCATGTTTTGTGCGTTGAGTCGGCCAATGACTATACAACGAGCTCCTACCACCGAGTAGCTTATCTCCACAAATAGCTCGAGTTGATCTTCCATTTGAGTCACTCCAAACATAACATTAATGCATTGAGCCAAAACCTTTATTTAATTTTTTTTGATTCCCGAGCTCTTTGTTTCACCATATGAATAACTCGGTTTGTCTCGAGCTTGCTCGTAGAGATATTTTCTCTTAAATATTTGTTGGCCAAGTGAATTGGGTTTGACTCTGTGTATCCCAAACTATATCCCAAGCCTCATGTTAACCAAACTCCCAACTCTTAATCTAATTGACTATATAATGAGTTTCTTGATATCTTGGCCACCATGCCATGGCTTGTCTTTTTTACGAGTTCTTCTTTTATGGAAAACCATTTTTGACTCGAATTAGCTCAACTTGATCTTGAAGCATTCCCATCATCAAGATTATTTTCTCCTTTGAGAGATCCTTCCAATCAAGCCATGAATCAAGCTCACTAAAACAAATGACCCCCTTGGTGATTGACTTCTCCACCGATACATCAAGAAATCTCCATGGCATTGACTTTTGTTTGAATTCCAGCTCGCCGTATCACCCGAGCACCCACCTTTTTCAAGAACCGAGCTCCTATATTGATTCCTATGCACCTCAACTCAGTTTCTTAACTTCTTCTTACAAGCTTAACCCCCATTGTCGAGATCTCAATCAAACACCTTACACAAAACAAGCTACACAAATTAATGAGATTCTACATCAAGCTTCACTTGAGTCTCTTAATAAATGAGCTATTTCCATTTTCATCACTTATTTGATCCTCGACTTGATTTCCCAAATGTTGAGCCACTTTATTCCAACGTCATGGCCAACTTTATCTTAGCCTTCATTCCACATGAGATTTATCTCATATGCTTCCCATGTGTTATCCTTGGAGTCATATGCATCACCTAGATTGATGGGCTCGATTCCATCTTCCTTCATCAACATTGAGTTACGAGCTCTTTGATGAACCCCCTAAGCTTAATGGGGTGAGTTTAATCCCACACCTTGGCATGTATATATCTCTATGGCTTGATCTGAGCCCACCCTTACTCCTTGGTATGACCCACCAATCTCGAGCTGAGACATGGCTTGAAAGATTTACCTTACATTTCTACATACTTACCATTTTTGCACAGATCCAAGTTTCCATCTCGTGATGTGTTGACCACAAGTTACTCGTGTGTGTTGTATTCACCAAGTTTCCTAGTTATATAGTATTGAGATTCTTAGTTCGACTAGGCCTCCTTGTGATCTCATCGTTAATCTTTCAACCTATGCTCAGATTTATTACCAAGCAAGCTATACCTTGGTTCAACCTTTCGACTAATCGTTAGTTCTCTCCCAAACTCATTTCCATGTTATGGAACAAGTCTTGGGATTATGTAGAGTCTACGAAACTTAGCTTATGTTTTCCACTATGAGCTCCTCTACTTCACTTGAGTCCATATTGTGTAGTGAGCTCATGCTCATCAGAAAAATTCTACAAACTTTGAAGTGCCTTCATCCTATCTCGACTCAACTCTATATTCCTAAAAATTTTGTGATAAACCAATTTTTTCTAGGTGTCTTCTTTATGGCCAATACACTAAGTGACTTCACCACCCTCAACAATGCGTTGCATCACCTTTACCTACCATTTTCCTATTAACTTGGTCATTGATCGAGCTCTACTTGTAACTCGTTATGCATGTACTGCAATGTTTAACTCTAACTTTGTACTCTCCACGAGCATGTTCTTGTTAACCACTCCAACATATTTTGACTCTCCTAAATTGACTGTTGAAGACTGATGTCACGATTTTGACAAACTCCTATGTTAATTTTATGAGCATGGAATTATCATCTTGGATTACCATCATAAAAATTCTAACTTGGAAAAACTCACCTTATTTTCCATGTCCCCGGATCACGGATTAGTGGCTTGGCTTTCCATCACTGAACCTCCAAAATTGGCTTTGGCTTGGAAATTTCCCCAGGATATCTCAACATCAATACAAGTCTATATTCTTTCACAACCGAGTGACTTGGCCTTAGCTCAACTAGCCAAGCTAGTTGAGATCTATGTTTCCTCAATATTTGTGAGCCCAACATCGAGCCTTTGAACCGAGTTGAATTGACATGATCCGATCTCGAGATCCTTACCTAACCAAGCCATTAACATCCTCTTTTTTTCATGAGTTTAGTTTAATTAACTCGCATTGACATGGCTCGACCGACTCTTTTCAATGTTGGGCTTGGCCGACCCATCGAGTTGAGCTCCAATGATAAATGATCTGAGTTCTCAACGCTAACACCGAGTTGTCACCGAGTTGAGCTCAATTTGACCCTATTCAATGCTAGGTGAGCTCACCTATGTAATTTATTAATTATTTTAATCATGTTATCTCCGTGATGATGAATGTGAGTCCCTGGGACCAATGTTGTAATTTGATTGTAATGGGACCCCGTTGTCTAATATTTTCTTGTGTACGAAATTGGATAACACTATCATTTATCCACATTTTTATTTAATCACCTACATAATCCACATAATCTATGGATTCTCCAAATCTCAACAAACATCTTATCCAAAATATGCTTCACCTTCAACTCCCATACCCACCAAATCCGTGTCCAAATCATCCAACATTATTTCTTATGACCTTCCCCCTGTAGAAATCATTTTTATTCTGCTAAGGAAAAAATTCACAAAAAAACATAAAAGGATTGACATTCTTTCTCAAAAGTCTCTCACTCATCCACACAAAAACTTAGAGTTATCTCCTTCTAAGCCCCGTCACTCTAAGTCATCTAATATCTAATCATATATCGTAGGAGTTACTTCATCTATTTTGGGGCTGACTGTTCATCCAAATCCCCTATCGTTAATAAATTCAAATCAAAGGCATCTGTTATTCCTCAAAAATATAAATCGAGAATCACAACTATCCATCTCCTCTTCTTCTAAGACCAAATCTGAATCAAAGCCACCTATAAAACCTCACAAAATCAATACACCTCTTACCTTCATATACCACTTTTAAACCCACTTCATCCACAACACACACAACCTCCTCATAAAAAAATCCCATTAGATCCTATTTAGAAATTCCTTGGCACCTTATTTGAGCATCTTCCATCACTCTTTCTCCCATAAAATATTTTGATTCACGTGGGTAGAAACCCATATGGTTTGATTCTAATGTCATTTGGGGTTATCATCATACATGTGGACATGATCTTTGAACATTGTAGGGATCTTCAAACCCTCATCCACCATATTATAGAATAGGATGACCTTCATATTGAAGAATACCATTCCTCTCATCTACTAGTACATCCACATCCAATCACAATCCTTTTATAAAATATTCATTACCCAATTCTTCTCAATCATCAAAAACCTTTGTCGTAATTCATCTCCCAAGCATTAATTTTCCCAAAGGAGGTCCTCTCTATTTATCTATGTCATTAGTATCACCACATGCTCTCAACGTCATGATTCTCAACTACCTACTCAATCTAAGACCAAAGACATCATCACTACCCCATCTAGTGACCCCAATCCATCATCTTCTTCAAAAGATAAAGTATCCATCTTAGTTACCCCACATGCCCAATAACCTGCTACCATTGAAGAAACTATTGTGAATCAACTCCATCAAGATCATGTTAAGATGTCACTTTACAAGCTCATCCAAAGCCCCCAATAAAAAAATCTCTCATGACGCTTTACAATGCATCCTTATCACTAGCCATAAGACTCAACCTTTGCGACCCTTTTTGGAGAACTCACAGCTTCTGCCACCATCTCTTTTGAAGACTCAAATTCCTAACATCTCACTAGAAGAACATGATCTACCCCTTTTCATTAGTGTTCATATCAACGATACATTCATACGATGCTAAATGATAGAAAATGGACCCATCATCAACATCATATCATCCCATACCTTTGATCAAATCAAGCTTCCCAATTCCTTTATCACTCAATCACCTGTGGTCCTTTGTGCTTTCAATGATATTATGGCCCCCGATTTGGGTACAATTATCCTTCCCATCCACGTCGGTGAAATAATCCTCCATGAGATATTTTACATCATAGAGGGGGATTTTTAGTATAATATCTTATTTGGATAACCATGGATCCGTGCCATACATTAGTTCCCTTCCAATCTCCATCACTACAGAAAATATGAGCATGAGGGGAAAATCCTAATTCTCCCCACTTACAAAGTAAACCATTTAAATAATGTCACATGAACTATCAACCAAAATATGTGCTCCTTCCCAAATAAGAATTGTCTAAGGAATCCACGAGATTATCTCGTCCTTACATCTCGAGCTTCCCCATAATGAATCTATTGAAAATGTTATGGAACACCTTTCATTAAGGGAATACCACTACTATGCTGTCAATTCCCTTCCCACACCTAATAACCTTTGTAGACTCGATAAAGCACCAATGTACCACCTAATGTTAGGGATATCATTTCTTTTGGACTACCTCATCTTCAAACCAATATCATTTATGGTGGTATTGATCACCCTTATTATCACATTGACACTTAACCTCACACCAAGCCATACATAAATGGCTTTTATTTCCTCTATAATAAATAATTTTCCTACACCTACCTCCATTGTTGTGCATGGAAAGGGTTTGGTAAGGGGCACTATGAATAAGAAACACATAATCTTATCATCAAAAAAATCTTGTAAGCCCCATGAGAATTTTGGGTTGGGGTTTAAGGATAAATCCACTGACTCTCTCACCTTCTCCATATCCATATCTTATGAACATCGACACCTCATCCAAATCCTCCCCATCTAACAATGTTATGGACATGAATGATACCATGTATATTTGTTCTAGATTTGTTTTTTAATCTCCACGATCACTTTGGGACCACTCACTTATTAGTGTGAAGGTGAAAATAGGTCCCTTCCTCTTTAATTTCTAATATGGTAGAGGAGGAATCCCCTACCATTGACATTCTTCGATGCACCGAAGATGATTCCATTCTTTCCTATATGGGGGCAAAGGATTCCTATCTTCATAAGTCCTTACCTCTAAACACATCTACTCTTCTCAACGAATCCACCATTGACATCAACATTAGAACTCAACAAGATCCTTGCATCCTCAAAGTGGGTCAATCCCTTAGTCCTCAGGAGCTTGATTCTTTCACTTCCTTCCTCTCTAAATACAATCAACAATTTGCATGGTTCTATGCTTTGACATGTCAGGCCTTAATCCTTCTATTTTTGTCCATAACATCATTACCATCCCCAACGCTAATCCAGTTAAGTAGAAACTTCACCACATACATCCCCACATTTCCCTCCTCATCAAAGAGGATTTAGAACACCTTCTCTCTTCTAACTTCATAAAACCTATTGATTATTCACAATGGGTTTGTAACATCGTACCCATTTCCAAAGCCTCTGGAAAGCTTTGTATCTTCATTGAATTTTGGGATTTAAATATTTCTTTCCATAAAGATGAATTTCCCCTTCCTAACATTGATCAACTCATTCAAATCACTGCTGGAAATGAGATGATTTCTCTATGGATGTTTTTTTGGCTATAATCATATCCTCATCGCACTAGAATACCAATATGAGACTTCTTTCATCACTCCTTGGGGGACCTTTTGTTATCACGTTATGCCCTTTGGTTTAAAAATGTAGGGTCCATTTATCGGTGTGATGTGAATTACATCTTCCATGGCCTTATCCACAAAACTATAGAGGACTATGTCAATGACCTCTTGGGTAAATCAAAACATTGGAAAAATAATATTTCCATCCTTGAAATCCTCTTCACATGTCTTATACAATTCTTATTTCATCTAAATTAAGCCAAGTATGTGTTTTGAGTTCTAACTGGAAAAATCCTTGGCTTCATCATTTCTATTTAGGGTATTGAAGTTGACCCTACCAAAATCA
Source organism: Taxus wallichiana var. yunnanensis (assembly GCA_018340775.1). NCBI lineage: Eukaryota > Viridiplantae > Streptophyta > Pinopsida > Cupressales > Taxaceae > Taxus > Taxus wallichiana. The sequence goes on from CM031236.1 coordinate 289,999,779, forward strand.
AGGCCATCCTTGAGATTTCCCCCTCCTAATCTAAAGCAACTTCACAGCTTTTCAAGGCCGACTTTAATAAGTCTACCACTACATCTCTCAACTCTCTGACCATTGTCAACCTTTTCACCATCTTCTTCAAAAATACAAAAATTAATTAGGATGAAAATTTCAAAAAGGAATTTGATGATATCAAGCAATATATTCTATCCTCGCATGTTCTCACACCTACACGCGAGGTAATCCTTTCTATCTTTATATCTCTTCCACTCGATAATGTTTTGGGTGTCATGTTTACACACTTTGTGATAAGCGGGGAAGAGAGAAGGACATATATTACATCAATCACACCCTTCATGACTATGAGACTTACTACTACACTGAAGCTGAAAAGTTGAGCTGCACTCTTTTCTTTGCCACCTCCAATCTTTGCCATTATCTTCTTAATAAAAACATTTATAATCGTTAGTTTACATCCTCTCAAAACCATGCCTTATAAACCTTATCATAACGATCGAATCACTTGATGGATCATGCTCATGACTAAGTTTGACTTATAGTTTATCTTGAAAAAATCAATCAAGGGCCAAAGCTATCATTGATCAACTAGTTGAGGTTCCTCTTCCGACAATCATATTCCTCATGAGAAATTCCTCGACAAGTATATCTTCACCATTGATCAATGGAGAATATTAGCTCATCATCAATCAAGTCCAAGAATCTTATCGGTGTAAAAAAATTCCTTTAAAAATATAAGGAAATCATCAAATTTCTCCTTGAGGATTTATATTTCTATACCATCAAACGCCACTCTCTCATCCAATCATTTTATAGACACTATGGAATATCTTGCATCTCTCATCCCATGGGAAATTGAAGAATACAAAATATTTGTTATTTTCCATTATATCGACTAACCATCTCATGTCCATGAGCTTCCTTGTATCAATCATATCAACACCAATCCATGATAGCTATGGTATTCTCAAATCTTCGACTACTTATCCACATCCAAAATTCTTTCTAATGTATCATAAATTGGTATTAGGTAATTTATTCAATGCGCTAAATGCTATATCATTCTCAAAGAGCATTATCTACAAATTTGGCTTTAACAACATATTATTGTCCTACCTTAAATCTCATGAATCTACCGATTTATCTCGAAAAGTCCACGATGACATATGTGGTGGGAAATTTAGTGGTTTGGTTATTGCCGAACATGTTCTCTAGATGGGATATTATTGGTACACCCTAAATAAAAATCTGTTGTGAGTATGTTAAGAAATGTTTTAGATGTCAACAACATTCTAATCTTATCTACATTCCTAGTCAGGCCTTACATCTAACTCATGATATTTGGCCCTTCTCACAGTGGGGTCTCGACCTCATTGGCCTCATCAATCCACGTTCTTCTCAATGTCATAATTCTATCATCACCACAAATGAATAATTCACAAAATGGGTGGAATCCATTCCACTCACATCCACTAAAGCTAATAAAATCATTGATTTCTTCTATTATCATACCATCTTCCGCTTTGACGTTCCCCATAAAATCATTACGAGAAAATGAAAAATTACTTCAACATAAAATATCTTAAGAAGCTTTGTGAATATTTTAATATTAATATTAGCTTATCATATCCTTACTATCTTCAAGAAAATGGCTAGGCGAAACCACTAATAAAAACCTTTAAACATCCTTACAAAAATTGTTGATAAGTCGGTCGCAATTGGCATCTTCACATCTGCTTTGCTCTTTGGGCATATCGGAATAACATCTACACCTCTATGGGTACTAATCCTTTTCCCTCATCTATGGCTCTGAAGTCGTTCTTCCCCTCAAATTATAAATCCCATCCTTACAGGTTTCCCTCCCCAACTTTATCTTTGACAAGGATTATCATCAAGAGCATCTAGCACAACTTGAATTATTAGATGATCATGGATTAATCTCTCTTCAACATCACCATGTTTATCAAGAGCACATCAAATGTGCATATAAAAAATATCTCAAGGAATGTGAATTTAATATTGGTGACCTAGTCTTGAAAGAAAATCGAATGTCACTACTCTAGAAAGGAGCCATTGTGGAAATTTTTCTCCCAAATATATTGGACCATACATACATTATCACACATAAGTATGGGTTTGAAGCCTATCATTGAGCGTATCTTGATGGTAAACCAGAAACAAAACCTCTCAATGCCTTGCACTTGTGACCCTTATATTGTTAACATGCCTACCAACATAGTCTTAGTCATATCAAAGATCTTATCTCCATCATCAACCTTTCCATATCTCATTGTAATGATTTGGAATTATGTGGTCTACCATCACTATCCTATTTACAACCTTGAATATGAGCACCATGACTCTGCTCATAGCATATTCAAAAAGTTCCTCCTTCTATATAGGAACCACCTGTAATCATTACATCTGTCACATTCTTATCTACCTATTTGAAACATTATAAGGGTCCATAGGTGTCACTTATACATATTATCATCCCCTCCCCAAGTGGTTTACTTGGTTATCCCCAAATCTACCCTAAATTCAAAATTATAGATGCTCATATAAAAAAGCCATCATATCCAAAAATAGATTTCTCCCTCAAAGGACACTTGTTTGTATAAAAGGAAAAATAATTTATAAAGTATAAACTGATCCCTTAAAGGAAAAATATCATGCATATCTTATCTTACCATCTAAAAAGTCAAAAGTAAAAATCGAAAGAAAAATCTTAATGTAGACCACTCCCTTGAAGAATGGATACTCTTTTCTATGATGGCAGTAAAAGGCTTCCTGCATTGATTAACCTTCCAAATCTCAAAATTAAAAGCAACATATCAAAAACAAGAATCCCCGAAAATCTTCTCGCATCGATCAACTTTCCCATATGTAACAAACTTCTCGCATTGATTAGTTTACACTTTGTATTTCTCGAGTTGGGGCATAGAGCTAGGGCTACCACCTAAGGAGAACCTATTTTCCCTGTATAAGCTCCATCTTACCCCCTTTTTCATGTCTACAGTGGGTCTCTAGGATCACATTCCATATTTCCCTCATTATCTTAAGTCTGACTAACTACCATTAGTTATGTGTTAACACTTGTCAATGGTCGTAAGTGTAATAATTTTCCTTATTCCCTTTCACGTGTTACCTCTAATCTAGTTCAAAATAATCTTTTCGATGCATGATCCTCCATATGATGGAGTTAAATTTCTCACATTTTGTTCACATTATCAAAATCACATCCTATCAAATTACACACTCTTAACCATTTCAACTATCTCTTCCCTATCTACTCTAGCTACTCTCATCATCATTTCATCTCTATCTAATCATATGTCTAACATCTATATCTAATATATCAATCCATCATATATTCCTAATTATCCAAAATCATAAACCATCATCATGCCTAACATCTAAGATCATCAACATCACCATCTATATCTAATCATATCTAAATCCATCATTCCTATCATCATATCTAACATCAACATCTAGTCTAATATATACTTCCCATCTAATCACATCTACTCTAATCCAAGTCATATCATCTCACATCTATCATGTCATCTAATATCAATATCTATCATATCATCACATAAAATCATTTAACCCATACATCACATCACATCATCAATATGCATCTATCATCTACACTAACATCCATAATATAATCAAATAATCACATTGATCATCACACAAAACATATAAGATTCAAAATCATATGTATATATATATATATATATATATCCAAATATCCAAATAGTCTGTGCTAATACACCTAATCTCCTCTTTGCTATAATAGGCTCTATCAACTCCCCATGTATCAATAGCCTCAAAATATGGTACACGTCCTCCGTGTCACCATCATCTCTCTAATCCATAACCAAAATGTGTTAGTCCTTCAATCCCATCTCTCAATCAATGTTACCATCAATCCTGTATCTTGAGGCACTATCTAATAATGGTAGAATATGACCACTCATACTACCTCCAAGTGGTCCCACTCTGCATTAGTCATATCCTCTCCGATCCAATCAAACATTGCCAAATTTTTTTCTTTGAGATAAAAAGTGTCCCGAGCCTACCAAATAAAGTAAATAAGTAATCATTAGCACCAAAATATCCATAAATCACCATTTTTCAACTACTATAATCAATAAGCTACCCTATTTGACTAGTAGAAACCGACCCATTTGGGTTGATGCAACCAATCTTGGGTTTCGCCCTTAGGCCCCAATCAATGGTGACCATGTCCAGTCATCACTGACGCCTTGGTGCCCATATAAAAACTCAAAAAAATAAAAAAACTACTAAATAAATTTTTAAAAAATCTAGGGCTTAGGTACTTACCATCCTCTAAGTCCTCTAGTGATTCCTCAATCCTTTGCTACTCTCCATATTTCTCCAAATCTCAATTTACCTCTCACTCGAGCTTTGAATCAAAAAATTCATAGTGTACAAATGAGATTAGTGGGACGCCTCCGCCACTTATATAGGCCATCGAATGAGGTCACCATTGACTAGTACTAGTCATCTTTGACCCAACCCCAGTTGTTGGTTTTGACCTAACTAAGTCACCATCGACCCAACCCTAAATGTTCATTCCCCATCCTCTTTCACCTAATACCTCTTCCAAATTATATTTTCTTCCACTTTTGACTTGTGTGTTGTTCATAACACCTTTATTTGTCCCATCAAACTTACCTTGATATCTCGAAACCTATCTTGCATCCTTAATCACCTCTAGAACCTGCTCTACGCTCATCTTCATGTCCTTATTGGGGAACCATATTTCATCCTAAGCCCACCATTATGTCCATATTATATCTTCATCCCACCCAGGATGCATATTTTTGATTCCTCATATATGAAGGATATCACATTCATGTTTACCCTTGCATCTTGTCATAAACTTTGTATTGACCATCCTATTATTTGTTTACACATATTTTTGATGTCTACCTTCGACCCATTGGCCTTGTGGCTTGCACATCCATATGAGGATTCCCATTTGAATCCCTCCATATTGATGTGATTTTTAATGACTCATAGGTTCATAGGACATTGCCATCATCTCCATTGAGGCTATACTTTGTTCCTTACCAAAGTGATTCCAATATCACTACCATATTTTTATTTTTATTTTGGTTTTTATCCCTTCTCTACTTAGGGAATATTCTTTCATCTTATCTCTTTTTTTTCATCCTTTCTAATCTTTATCCCTTCATCTATCTCTTTGAACCTAGTGAATTTTGGTTTTTATCCCTTCTCTACTTAGGGAATATTCTTTCATCTTATCTTTTTTTCATCCTTTCTAATCTTTATCCCTTCATCTATCTCTTTGAACCTAGTGATCAATTATTCTTCGTATCATCAATCCCTAGTTCTATGGGGAGCATCTCAACTACCATCATCATTTATCACTTCTCACTTTTGTCTCATGGCTTACCTTACACAAACCACTCAAAAAAAAGGGGAAAATGTAGACACTAATTTTTGGTATCCCCTGTCCCTCATCCCATGTTTTCCCCTCTTCATCATAATTCCTCACATACATACCTATCTTCTCATTCAAATCCCCCTTTCCCTCCTAAATTTCATTTATCCCTCTAATTGTTGGAGATTCATTTTAATTGGAACTGTTGGGCCCCTGGAATATTGACCAAGTATGAAGGCACGTAGGCACGTGGGATCCCAATTATAGAATGGCGTGCAAGGAAAAAGCGTGTAGGAGAAAGGTTTAAGGAAGCACATAGCACGCATGATGTATGAAAGGAGGTTCGAGACTTAGCCAATTTGAGTGCCCAGGGTAGAACACATGAAAAGCGTGATTGGTTGTGCGTGGATAAGATGCTAGCTTGGTGATAGGCTGGCCTAGGAAAGAGCATGCCCTAGATGGAATCTTCTAGAAGATCATCATGAGATAAAGTGGAAAGCTCAGGCCTGGAGGAGCATGCTTGCATGAAGGACCACAATTGACACTTGGCATCCGATCTGAGGGCGCTGGAAGGTGAGTTGGTAGCCCGGGAAAGCTATAAATACAAGTGCATGCAGAGTAGAGGATATACTGATATACACATATACATCTTCATAGAGATACATGGAGACATATAGACATATGGGGAGATATACATAGGGAATAGTGGGTTAGAAAGTGAGCGGAGCTCTAGCAAAATTGCTGCGAGTGGATATTTTGGGTTTGGGAAAGAATGTACTAAGCATGGAAGTTGTTATTTTATTTTTTTAGCTTAGTTACATACGTCCAGTGATACACATGACTGCGGTCTACTCTCTGTGACACTCTGTAATGAACCAATGAATATAATGAGGTTACCTGTTATAAATAGACATGGATATCAATGGTTTTAATGCATATTTCTCTCATATGAGTTCTCTGTCCTTTCATGCTAAGAATGGATGTTTGTATATTTCTTTCTGTTATAATATATGTTCTGGATTATGTTAAAAGCCTTCGGTCTGAGTGACTGCAAGGATCTGGAGGCCATTATGAGCCCTATGGTTCTTGTTTGTCTTAACTTCCTAAATACTCTTACAATAATCATAGATGATGCTTCCCACTAAACTCACATAAAAGAGAGACTTAGTACCCGTGCATGCCTTGGGTGAGCACTCAAACCTGTGGGTGATAGGCCGACGCGCATGGGGTTTCTTCCTTTTGTGATAGGAGTAAAAATGACTACATCTTGGTTCCGTTGTTGGGACCTCTTTTCAAATTTGTAGTGGGATATAGCATACATCATGATCTATTTAATGAGTAATGACAGAGTGGTTGACATTGGAAATTGTTGAATCATGGTTCAAGAGCATGGAGGATGAATTTTCTCGAGATACAACACTGGACCTGAATTTAATGCATGTAGATGGGTAGAAGAGAACATCTACCATGATCTGTATGAGACCTTCTTCTACTGCTTCCCAGTAGAGTTATATGAATGGCTTTTAGCCTATACGTCTAGATCAAGTTGGCGTTATGGATCACATGTATGGGCCAAAGAAGACTACCAAAGGTTACAGGATGTAGATATGATGTGGACCCGTGTTGTAGATCATTGGTGGAGAGGAGTACTGACTAGTTACACTCTGGAATACACCATTTCCATGTATTCTTGTTTGGAGGTTGCTGAGTTTGATTTTCTATGAGAACATAGAGGAATGTTTCTACATGCTATTCCTCTAGATATGAAGATATTGATGGTTACCATGAGTTTAGAGGTGCTCCCAATGCCGGATAAACCATTATGAGTCTTTGGGTAAGGGAGCTTGGGTGGAGAAAGATGATAGATATCATGATAAAAAAGGAGAGGGAAGAAAGATGACTCAAGTATAATGAAGTGCGTGAAAGGGAGATTGCTAGATGACATAAGGCTACTAGTGTGATGGATCTATGGAGATAGATGTTACGGGAAGGAGTTGAGGTTCATGTGGAGGATGTGGAACCTGAGCAGTCTGTGCTACCCCATCTTCGTAAGTGTGTGAGGGAGACTCCTTCGGATTTTGGTGAGAGTTCATCACTTGGAGAAAGAAGATTTGTTGACACATATCTGAACCCACCCAATGACCGAGCCCTGGCACTTGGTTTTCCCGATCCAGGAAGAAGTGTTATTGACCCAGTTGATATCAGTGGAAGAGACTAATCCACACCTAGGAGGTATAATTTTTTGGTTCCTTATTCTATGGCTACACATATTATAGTATTTGGAGGATTCCTTGGACAAGGGGTAGGTATACAAGCTTTTGGTCTCACATCAGGGAGTTGCACGAGAAAAAGTAGTGGTAGTGGGGCACTATCACAAACCATCGGCACATAGTTCAGTGGGACCGTAGGGGCACTTGACACAAATCCTATAGGCCTTATTAGATCCAGTGGTTTTGGTGGATCTAGTGACTCTTGAGGCACAAGACGTAGTGGACTTGGTGGATCAGGTGGTGGAGGAAACACCGGTGGGAACCAAGGATCAGGCTCGAGAGGATAGGGACCCCAGCCACCACCTCAAGTATTCTTTGAAATGTCTCTACATTTACCAGATTATAGGGGCATTGAGGATGCAATGGAACATGTTCACAAATGCGAGCTGCTATGGCATGCGAAGGGTATCACAACACCAAAATGAAAGGCTAGTCAGTTTGTGACCACATTGCAAGGCGCGCGCATAGCTGGTATAGAAAGTATGACCCTCATCAAACGGTGGTGGACTACACTTTGCTTTAAAGAACACATTCTTGGCAGAGTTCCACATTCCTGAGTTTGAGTAGAAGAGCATCGAGTGCTTTGAAGGAGATTCAATAAGGAATGGAAGAGAGTGTACAGAGTATGATGCACACTTTAAAAATCTCTTGTATGATATCCATCCTTCTCAACATGTACAGTTGTTTGTTAGAGGATTAATCACCCCTTTTAGAAGGGCCTTGTCTCATAAGACTTTTATAGACCCACACGAAGCATTGGAAGCTGCCTTGCATGCCGAGGCAGTTGGTAGTATTGATATTGGCATTAGCCCATTCATGGAGGCTCAGATTACTGCTATGGCCAAACGATTGGAAAAATTATCTGTGAACTCCATCCATGAGACTCGCAGTGGTTTGTGGTGCACAGATTGTGAAATAGAGGGGCACGTTAAGGATAATTTCCCCTGGAGGATGGTATGCATTGTGATAGTAGATTATGAAATCATCATGGGGAACATAATGCAAGTAGGTGTCCCTTCTTGCAATGCATGATCGGGAAGAATGTATCTTGTTATTGAAAAATTTACACCTCCATAACCGATGATACTAAGGACTGTAGGCTCATTGATTAGATCCATGAGGCCATTGATCATGGGGTGTACCATACCAACATTGCTAGTGGTTCTAAAAATGATGATCACCATTATGAGGAGTGTGTAGATGGAGGCACGCATGGGAGAGGTTTTAGAGGAGAATTCCGTGGTTGAGGTAATTGCGGAGGATGGAGTGAGTTCTCACACGGAATATGTTTCAACTGTGGATCTAAAGAATATTACAAATGTGGGTGCTTAGACCTATTGTAGTGCTCATGGTGCGAAAGAAGCATAAGTATGAGGAGTTCCTGGAATTATTTGAGCATATGAATCAGCAACACCGGAAGGAAAAGGGCGCTACAATGGTCAATATTAAGAAGGAAGACATATAGTGGATGCCTTGAGTAACATGGGATGAAGGTTTGGAGCCTGTCTTGGTAACAACAAGGGCATAAGCCACATGCGCAAGAGAGGTACCAAGATAGAAGAACCTGGTTTCAAGAGAAGAGGTCATTCATGGAAAGTATCTAGACCCCGCACATCAAAAGGAGATATATCAAGACACCATGGATGTTATTCAAAGCTTACAAGGGGAGATCCAATGTCTAAAGGAGCTATCTAGAAAGGAGGAATAAGGGAGGAGAGTTGATGCACAAAATTATGACTTGGATGAGGTCAAGGAGGTGTGTAAAATGCTAAGGTAGGAGAACATCATTCATTTGCTAGGATCTTGGTTGAGAGAGAAGGTACCATGCATCGAGAGAAGAGCGCGAGAGACAGGTCTTGCACACAAACCTTCCCCCTCACAACCTCAACTATGACAAGGAGATTACATTGAATGCAGTTGTAGATGGATGGCTCCTTAGCAATATACTCATTGACACTAGCAGAGGTTAACATTCTAAATTTGGATGCATGGCATCAGATGGGGAGACCTACATTATAGCCATCTTCGAATGTGCTGTATATGGAAAACAAAACTAAGGCAATGCCCATCGGTGTCTTGAAGGATGTAACTATTACTATCCAGGGAGCCAAGTTTACTGGGGACTTTGAAGTCTTGGTGCTCGCCGAGGCGGATAATTTCCCAGCACTACTTGGGTGCCCTTGGTGTTACAAGAATAATGCAGACCTTCGGTTCAAAAAAGGGTACATTAACTTTGAGAGCAAGGAGGAATGGGTCATTATACCACTGGTTGATGGGAAGTTGACACCTTATATTGAACTGTTAGGGAAGATTTTTGGAAAATATTCATGTGCACTCAATCAGAGACCCTGAGATGATACACCCAACTAACGGGGTTATCCAATTTGAAGATGCTCAGTTAGTGAGTGATACCACTAGTCTAGCATGTGACAATTGGGTGCATGGAACTTACAAATTAATGGGACAACACTTGAGAGGGTCGGTGACCAAGGTGACAAAGGTGTGCATGGTTAGGCACCTTGGAGGAAAAGAACTGCCCAAGTATTTAGGAGGAGCCTTCCCTGAGATATTTCTGCAGGAGGTAGAAGATCAGTGGAAGAATGAGAAGGAATGAAGGGAGATGTTAAGTTATGTCTTGCTTGGCACAACAACTCGGTGGTGGGACACACATCAAGAGAGCCTTTTAGAATGGTGTAAGGTAAGAATTGCTCTCTGTGTCAGATTTTCTAGGAGTAATGTACCCACCATCATCAAGGACTACCATGGGAAGGAGCTTGCATCTTTCCATATCCAGGAGTGTGAACGGAGTGGAGAGAAGGCAAAAAGCTTTGTCACTATCCCTTTGGGTGCACAAGTTGTATTCTACACTGCAGGGTTGTGTGTGCACATAGTACATTCATTCGGAGACACGCCGCCATATGAGGAATTGGTAAGATCTCGTAGCTGACCTTATTCAAACCTTTAAGTATAGAAGTACCAAGCCATCGATTGATAAGGCCTTACAGGGTATCAAGTGCCTTACCATGGGGGATAGTGCTAGGATGGAGGATAGGTGTTAGAATTATTAGGTGAACTAGGTGTAGTGGCACACTTTGAAGAAGTTGAGGAAACGAAGAGTTATAGCTTGAGCATGCGTGTTTGGAAAAAGAGAAGGGAAAGTTAGTATATGTGATTGATGGAGAGGAATAAGAAAGCTTAGATGTTAGCCATTCGTAGGGACACATGAGGTAGTGGACAGTGTAGATGCTCACGTGTGTGCCTACCATGAGCCTTTAAAGAAGAAGAGAGTTAACATCGGTTCAGAAGAAGAACCTAAGGAAGCTATTATTGGGGATTACTGGACAAAGAAGGAAGTATCAAATATCATTGATCTGCTACGTGAATTTAAGGATTTATTCCCATGCGGGTACCATGAGCTCAAAGGTGTTCACCACTCCTTGGGGAAATGAAGATAAAGCTGAAGGATGGTGCACGCCTAGTCAAGAAAAGGCCCTACTAGATGAATCCCAATTTACACGTGAAGGTTAAGGAGGAGATAGACAAAATGATAGCTTCTGGGATCATTGAGGCAGTGGAAGAATCAAAGTGGATAAGCCCGATGGTAATCAACATAAAAAAAGATGGGTGGATTAGGATTTGTGTGGATTATAGGGAATTGAATGTAGTTTGCATCATTGATCCATTTCCAACCCCCTTCACTAAAGAAATTTTGGAAGGAGTTGCTAGGTGCAAAATCTACTCCTTTACGGATGGATTTTCAGGGTACCACCAAGTCTGGATTGCAAAGGAAGACCAGGAGAAGACAACTTTTACCACCGAGTGGGGAATTTTTGCATATACGGTCATGCCCTTTGGGTTGAAGAATGCACCTGCTATCTTTTTGCGCATAGTGGTGCAAGCATTCCAAGACTTCATCCATAAGTTTCTTCAGGTCTATTTGGATGATTGGACAGTATATGGTCTGGTTAAAGACCATTGTGACAATTTGAGGTTAATGTTTGAGAGGTGTAATCATTCGAGCATATCCCTCAACATTAAGAAATGTGTGTTTGCTACCTACTTTGGGACTTTATTGGGGCATATCATATGTAAGGAGGGCTTGTTGGTAGATCTTGCTAAAGTTATAGTTATTATGGGGTTAAGGGAGCCTACTAGCCAGAGCGCAGTGTGTAGATTCCTTGGGCATGCGGGCTATTACAAAAATTCATTAAGGGATATGCCAAGATCACCATGCCGTTAGAGGAACTGCTTAGACATAAAAGTGCCTTCCATTGGGGAGAGGTGCTACTAGAGGGCATTTGATACATTAAAATATAGGCTTATTACCACGCCTATTTTATGGTTTCCCTCTTGGGACAAGCCCTTTCATGTTCATGTAGATGCCTCAAGGACCGCCATTGGAGCAGTGCTTACACAACCAGGTGAAGGGATTATTGATCATCCTCTTTGTTTTGCAAGTAGGAAGCTGACACCATCGAGCAAAATTATACCACAACCGAGTGTGAGGCATTGTCAATGATCTACATGCTCTTCAAGTTTCGACAATATCTGCTGGAAACACCCTTTGTGTTTTACACCGACCACATGACATTGAAGTATTTAGTAAACAAGCCTATTCTAGCAAGGGTGCATCATCTCAATGGGTGTTGTTGTTTCAAGAATTTGAATTCACCATTGTAGTAAAACCTAGGAAAAGTAATTGTGGGCCTGATCATCTGTCAAGAATCGATTCGGGGAGGACGCGCAGAGTATTAAGGAAGCAATGCTAGATGCATAGCTGTTTAGGTTGTGGCATGCACCCTTGGATTTAGAGGAGATTACAGTATTCTTAAAGGAAGGTGTGGCACTGAATGGAATGAAGGCATTGGAAAAAAAGTAGTTGGCCATATGTGTTGCACTTTACATGTTAATCAGTGGAGACTTATACAAGTTGGGACGTGATGAAGTTTTGCAGGTGTGTACTAGAGCATGAGCACTTGGCCATCATGGAAGAAGCACATGAAGGAAGTGCGGGTGGGAATTATGTAGGTGATGCCACCACGCGCAAGATTTTAATGGAAAGATTATGGTGGGAAACCTTGTACAAGGATTATAGAGATTATTGTAAAGCGTGTGACCACTATTAACACATTGGATAACCAGGAGGGAAAGATGAAATGCCTTTGCACCCTATTCCTAGTGTGGAGCATTTTGAAAAGTGGGTGATAGAATTTATAGGACCTATTGCACCAGCAATGTGGAGGATTGGGTCATGTTATGTCATCACTTACATAGATTATCTCACAAGGTGGGCAGAGGCAGCCCCAACTAAAGATTACACAAACAACAACAACAGAGCGAGGTTCTTGTGGGAAAACATTATCACGAGGTATGGATGCCCTTTGAGTCTGACCAGTGATAGGGATACACATTTCTTGAATGAGACCATGAGGATCCTATTATTAGAGTTCATGATTTCTCATCACAAGACTATGCCCTATCACCCACAAGAAAATGGCACCACGGAAGCATTCAACAAGATATTGAGTCATACCTTGACCAAAATCTGTGATGTTGGAAGACAAGATTGGGATGACAAGGTATCAACAATATTATGGGCTTATAGGACAATGTATAAAAGACTAAACAAAGCCACACCTTTTCAATTGGTGTTTGGCGTAGAAGCTATTTTTCCAATTGAATTTATGTTGCCTTCTCTACGAATAGTGCGTGTAGGAGGGTTAGCCGATGAACAAGTGCTAGAAGAAAGAATTGAGGAGCTAATGAAATTGGATGAGAGATGATCACTTGCCCGATGGAGCCAAACAATGGAAAAGGCAAAGCAAAAGGCTTGGCATGATTGCCATATTAGAAACAAGAAGTTTGAGGTTGGGTAGATGGTGTTACTATATGATATCAAGTTTCTGTGCCATCCTGGAAAGTTGAAATTCCATTGGTTGGGTCCTTACACAATCTCATACATCCTTGATTCGGGCGCATGCCAGTTACAAGTACTAGATGGGATGAAGTTGCTAGACACTTCAATGGGAGTAGGCTGAAGCCCTACTATAAATAAGTCTTCTTGGTGTTTGTAAATAAGGTAGTTTTGCCAGTTAGTTTAGAAGTTTCCTTTATGCATTTTTCCCCTTTTTTGTGTTTCCCTTTCACGTTGTTGTTTTGTTTTGTGCCTTGGGCACCAGTAACCTTATTACTATTTTTGGAGAATTTGTGAGTGCGTAGAGGACCATGCATCGCTTTAAGTGTGGGGTGGAGAAAAGTGAAGAAGCACATGATTAAAGTACAAAGAAAGTTGTGTTGAAAAGCCTTGTTGAATGGCTAGGTTGAAAGAGGTATATAAAGAGAAGATAAAAGAACGGTTGGTGCCAGGGTAAAGCTACTTGTATATCCCACGTACCGAGAAGGAGAAAGCACATTTGAAAAAAAAATGAGGTAGGCATGAGAAAGGATCAGAACAAAAGAAGTGACTTAGGCACGGGTTATGTGCCCATAAGAATCTCTTGTCAGGTTGGATTGGTTACGCGCCAGAAGGTTGGAAGAGTTTTCGTACAAGGTTGGGTGCGCAAGTGAAGGCACTGAAGGCATGATTTTTTTGAAAAGCCACATTAAATGAGCAAGGTATGGTGGTAGGTGAAGTAGCATTTAATGATAAAAAAGGGAAAAACTATAAATAAAGGGTCGAGGCACTTTCATTTTCACTTTGCGAATAGAGAGAAGTGATTGTGCATTTGTGGCAAACTAGGGCTTCCAAAATTTGATCATGTGAAGAAGAATCTACAAGGGTGAGGTGTGAGCAGCTAAGTTTGAATCTGTAAACCAGAAGGGATTTCACGGGCGTTAGAAGGATTGTGAGGAGGCTCCGTTTCATGGAAGTATTATCCCAAGTTAGGGTTTTTACGAAGCTAGGGCACGGAAAAGTGATTTTCTTCACAGAATTGAGATCTGAGACTGGAGGAAGTTGAAAAGCAGAGTGACAAGGAGTAAGTGAAGGGGTAAGAGGACATAGACAATGGCACCAAAGAAAGGAAAGGGCAAGGGCAAGGCCAAGTAGCAAGAGCCCGAGACAAGTACGAATGAAGAGTGGTATGTAGAGATGCAGTACCCCGATGGGGTAATGATGGGTAAGGAATGGGAGTCTCACCTGAGGAATGTGCTTGTGAGTGATTACAACCATTAAATGAGCATGATCGAGAAGGAGATGACACTAGAGTTAGTGCACCCCATAAATAAATGGACACTAGAAGGGTTTCCCATTTACAATGATGATGTAAAGGTCAAGATGGAGAAGGCGGGATTGCTACAACTCTATGAGTTGCCCTATTTTGGAAAGCCAGAGCACCTATATCAATGGCTGATGTCGCGAGTACATGAGGATTACTTCCATTTTGCAGGGCGCAAGATGCGCATTACTCCTCAACTCATCTCACAGTTCACGGGCCTCAAATGCCAAGGATTCAGCCTAGATGATGACCTAAGTGACAAGGAGGTAATTCAGGAAACCATTACTGAATACACCTGCAAGAAAGGGTTGAGATACTATGACATCTCAGACATCAAGGACCTAGTGATGAAGATGGCTGCACATCTAGTAACAAAGCTAAATGGCCAGGAGAGATGGACTCAGGTCAATAAGCCTTGGTTACATGTGTACAAGAAAATTGTAGAGGGAACCATCTATAACCTACCTGCATACATTGCAGAGGAAATTGTCAGTTGCGTGAAGGAGGGGACAAAATCCTCTTTAGCAACATCTTGTTAACTATAGTGTTTTCGAGAGATTGGAGTACCAGATGCATCAGACAAGTTTGTATGGGAATACCCTCATCGAGGACCCTTCACCCGTGAAGAGGTTTGAGAAGTATGCGTGCGACACAATGTCAGCACCCCACAAGGCATGCCTAGAGAAGTGGTACATGTGCCTGAGGAATGCATTCGGGGTAGAATGGAGGATCCGAGAAACTTCTCAAGCGAGTCACTGAAGGAGAAGCCAAATTTGTAGTGTACCAACACTTCTACATGGGTAGGTTTAGACTAGTAGATGAGTCTTGGAGCCCATGGTGCAAGCTTCCCTTCACATTCACAACTCAATACTTCCAAGCGGAGTAAATAGATTCGTGGAGTCCAAAAAGCTGAGGCTGGAGCTGGGTAGTCTAGACCAAGAACACGAGAAATACGTAATAAGTTGAACCACCTTGGAGAAAAACATCCATACATAGAGAGATATGTATCACATGAGATACAAATGACAAGGCCAATAACGCTGCCCATTATAGGAGGATCCACGACGTGCATGTACCTCTACATAAGGCCCAAGTTTGAGAAGGGTGCGTACCTAGAGAATGAGGTCTCCATACCTGAAGATCCCATGGGTAGGAAGGGGCCCGTGCCCAAGAAGAGGGGAAGAGAAGGAGAAGCACCAAGTGTGCAGATGGCTCAGAAAGTGAGCATGCTATCAAAAATCACCTAGCCTAGTACTTACGTGTGTAGAAAGAAGTCCCCGAGTAAAAGAAGACACTAGAGGAAGAGGCACCAGAGTAACCCCTCACCAAGAAAAAGTAGAGGATAGAAGAAGAAGCTGACTTGGAGGAGACCGAAAACTTGGAGAAACACCTAGGTGAAAGAGAGGATGAGAGTGGAGAAGGTGATAGTGGGGAGGATGAACTGAGAAAGGGACTAGGAGCCACATGTCCTGAAGTATACGAATCTGGAGAAGAGAGTGGAGAGGAGAAACAGGAATTCATTTTCACGCAGCGAAAAGAGTACATAGGGTGAGGAAGGCACCCAAGACATGGGAAAGATTGAGGATAGCACGGAAAAGTAGGAACCCATAAGCTTCACAAAGGAGTAGATCATCGAGGTGGCAGAGAGAGAGAAAATAAAATGCTTGAGGCCTTGGTTGATCAAGAATTGGAGCGCAGCACTGATATAGTGTTGGAGGAAGGAAAAGAGGAAGACAGTGAGAGGAAGTAGGCCAGTATGGGAGGAGGTCCCAGCCTAACTGTAAGTTTTCCAAAAGGAGTGCGCTCGGGGAGAAGGGATCTTGATGTAGAGAAAAGGCTAGTAATGAGCTACGTTGATGACTCAAGGAAGGTGTTGTGCGCACGGTTCCAGAGCACTATACCCACTGAAAGGCTTCTAGCCATGGGGTTGTTTGAAAAGGAGGGCACGTACCTAGGACCAAGAAGATGCTTTCTTGGGCATTTGAGTCCCACATTGACGAGCTAAACTTTGAAGTCTACCAGAAAGCACTCATCACATTGCTAGAATCTAAGGGAGACAACCCCTTAGTGAATGCTTAGGAGCTCTCAGATGAGAAAGTATGCAATGCTCTTAATAAGGTCACGGTTGAGACAGAGGCAAGGCTATTTACGTGAAATGATAGCATAAGGGCTCTAGAGGGGAAGTTAGCCAAGAAAGAAGAGGAGCTGACGAGATGGCTAGGAACTTGAAGCAAGAGGAGTTGATCAGTGCGCAGCTGAGGCGTGAGCTCAAAGATGAGAAGACAAAGGTGTAAGAAGTCTACAAGAAGGTGAAGTCAATCAAGAGCACCATCATATTGAAGCACCCAGACCTAGTGCCAATCCCTCAGAGGTACACATCAACTTTGGAATGCTTAGAAGACCTAATGCGCATCCTCACCATGGAGAGACGACCATTGGCCCTAGAGTCTGCAGAGGAAGTAGCAGCGCGCTTGAAGGAAGAAGACAAGCTGAAGGTGGTAGCGCTCATTGCTAAGTATAACAAGGTGCTTGCAGATGTAAAGATTACTTCCCAATATTCTGAGGCCGCATATGAAAAATGCACGGAAAGGGATAAGGTAGCAAGTGCCTTGGTTGCTACCCACAAAGTAGAGCTAAAATAATTCCAAGAGAATAATAAAGGAAACAGGGCGGAGAGGGATAAAGTCTTGGCAGATGTAGAAAGAAAATCCAAGGAGATTGAGGCACTAAGGGGCTCAATCAAAACATGACTGAAGGAGCTATACCCTCAGATCACCAGAAGGATGGACACACTTGAAGACTTGGGAAAGGAGATGGAAAAGATTGTTGACACTTTGGGCACCCAGGGGATTGGCCTAACTTTTGATGAGGTAAACATCCTAGTCGGCGACCTCTACCAGAAGGCGAAGGGTGAGGTTGATGCATGGAACAAATTGGAGGCTGACTTGCAGAGGGATTTCCCTAGCCTACTAAGCTAATACCCCCATTATTTCTTCTCTCCCCATTCTTTCATTCCCTTATTCTTTTGCAAAATGTAAGGCTATCACTAAAATTATTTAAGGTAGCATGCATCTTAGTTAAGTAGAGTGTTTCCGAGGATGGAGAATAGGCGTAGTGTGGGGTGATGTTGGGCCCCTAGAATATTGACCAAGTATGAAGGTGCATAGGCATGCGGGATCCCAGTTATAAAATGGCACGTAAGGAAAAAATGCGTAGGAGAAAGGTTTAAGGAAGCACATAGCATGTACGACGTGTGAAAGGAGGTTTGGGACTTAGCCAATTTGAGCACCTAGGGTAGAACACGTGAAAAATGTGATCGGTTACACGTGGATAAGATGCCGACTGGTGATAGGCTAGCCCAGAAAGAGAATTACCTAGATGGAATCTTCTAGAAGATCATCATGAGATAAAGTGGAAATCTTAGGCCTGGAGGAGCATGCTCGCATGAAGGACCATAATCGACACTTGGCATCTGATCTGAGGGTGCTAGAAGGTGAGTTGGCAGCCCGGGAAAGCTATAAATACAAGTGCCTACGGAGTAGAGGATATACCTGATATACACATATACATCTTCATAGAGATACATGGAGACATATAGGGAGATATACATAGGGAATAACAGGTTAGAAAGTGAGCGGAGCTCTGCAAAATTGCTGCGAGTGGATATTTTGGGTTCGGGAAAGAATGTACTAAGCATGGAAGTTGTTATTTTCTTTTTTTAGCTTAGTTACATATGTCTAGTGATACGCATGATCATGTCTACTCTCTGTGACACTCTGTAATGAACCAATGAATATAATGAGGTTACCTGTTATAAATAGACATGGATATCAATGGTTTTAATGCATATTTCTCTCATATGAGTTCTCTATCCTTTCATGCTAAGAATGGATGTTTGTATATTTCTTTCTGTTATAATATATGTTTTGGATTATGTTAAAATCCTTCGGTCTGAGTGACTGCAAGGATCTAGAGGCCATTCTGAGCCCTATGGTTCTTGTTTGTCTTAACTTCCTAAATACTCTTACAGTAATCATAGATGATGCTTCCCACTAAACTCACATAAAAGAGAGACTCGGTACCCACGCGTACCTCGGTGAGCGCTCACTGCTGGGTGATAGGCTGGCACACATGGGGTTTCTTCCTTTTATGATAGGAGTAAAATTGACCCAAGAACCAATGATTGTAAAACTTATGCATTGCTGAACTATTGATTGGAGTTTGTATTTTGGAATTTTATTTACATTATCTTACTTGTGAAGTTCTAAACATTTGTGTGTGAAGCTTGGGTTCGACACTGAAATTTGATTTAATACTTGAGTGTTATGAGCTTATATTTGGGTTGATATATTCGATTCTGTTCAAAATTTTTGTATTGGGTTATTCTTTTATTAAAAGATTTAGCTTATAACTCTTTATTTATGCAACATACTCATCAGGAGACTAGGTGAAAGCTTGTTTGAGTTGTTTGAAATATCTTTGAGATTTGGAACATGAAAAATGTTTTCTAGAGGAATGTTGAACTTCTTTTTTTACTGTATCGACTTCTTGAGATGGTATTGGCATGGGGTCGGAAGGAAGTGTTCTTTCCTCGCTTTGTTTGGAAGTAACATGTGTTTTGGGTTGATTGTATTGTTTTGAACCAGGTTACCTCTGTTGTAATTTTATGGTTGAAAAGTTTTGTTTTGAATTTTTATTTCTTTTGCATTGGAATGGATTGGGTTATTAACATTGGACACTGAAATAATTAGGAAGGATACCTTCTCCATTCAGTTGTATTGAGTTTGATTCTTTTGAATTACAAACTACTTACCTTTTTGTATTTAGTGGTGAGGCAATTGTAAGTCTCCAGTCTTGGGTTCATAGGTAATTCTGAACTTTATAATTTACTATTTTAGATTGAATTTCTCAACTGAAATAGTGATTGAGTCTTTGAATTCTTTTTAAGAAAGAAAATATATGTATATATACGTATTCTTTTGAGACCAGTATATGGTTTGGGTCTATAGTATGCTTTCATCCTGAATTGGTTTGAAACTGGAACTTCTTGTTCAGTTGAATGAAATGATTTATCATTGGTTCTTTCCTTATTTGAGTTACCATTCCTCTATCCTTGGATAAGCTCATTGTTTGAACTTCTCTATACTTGATTCTCTTTTGAGATGGTGATTTCTTTTGACCTGTTGGTCTACCTTGTTTGAATCATTGATGAAATAATGTAGAGAACTAGTAGCCAAGAGGGGTTATGTTGATAAGTAAATTTATACTTATGGGTTTGACTATTGTTGACTAGTCTTGCCTAGTTTATATGGATAGGAGTAGGTTTGTCTCTTGTACTCTTTATCTTTTGTGAAGAACTTGAGTAGAGATTAACTCCTCTTTGGGGCTACTTTGTTTGTGAACTTTGATTTCTGATCTTTGATTGATAACTTCTAACATGAAGAGTTGGAATTGGAATTATAGTTGGACTGTTCTGATTTTTCTTACCTTCTTGTATTGTTATGGAATTCTGTTTTGATGTATATTCTAATGTTGAATGTGCAAGATTATTACAGGAAAGGAACAGGTAATTCATGTATGAACCTGGTCTATCTTTCAGATGTAATAAGTTGGGTATGGTACGCATTGGTTCTTTTTATTCCTTACTTATGATTTAGATGAATCATCCTAGAATGAACCATGTTGTATTCATTTATTTTGTCTCTTAGAAAAGATAAATGTGGTATTCTATTAGGATAGAATTATGAGACAATGGGATGACAAGATATATTGTTTTTTATAAGCCATTGATAGGATTAATAGAACTTTAAGATCTTAGGCAGATATTGTTTATTATATTATGCTCTTCTCTTTAAAGTGGATCTAGATTTATTAATGTACTTCCTTTTTGTTTGTTATCACTTATGTTGATTGTATGATGTTTTTATTATCTCATTAAAGCAGTGTTGCTTTAATGAAATAATTAGTGGAATGCACTTTGTTTTAATGATTAGTGCTTATCATGCTCAGTTCATTGAATCCCGACTGTCTAGCTATTTTGCAAATGGACGACTTAAGTGGTAAAAGAAGGCAAAAATTATATGATGCATTGGCTGATATATGTATAATTCTTAGTAAAGAATTCTGATTCATTCTTTTGTTGTATTGTAAAAGAAAAGTTGTATACTTTATAGAATGAGGGTTGTTGTTATGCAGTTGCCTAAAGTGCATAGTCTTGTAAATTTTATAAGTTGTAATGATGAATTGTGAGTTGTGATTTATTTGCATTGGTTGTGTAAATTATCTCGTACTTTTATAAAGAAGATGAAAGTTCCATCTTGTTGATATTATTTATATTATGTTATGCTTATCTTGTTATCTTTGATAAGATGGATAATGGGAATTAGTTCAATTTCCCTTATAATGAAGCAACTTGTTGAGTTGCATAATACGATGTGTTTTATCTAAACAATTTAACATAGTAATGTGTTGCATGAAGTAAGAACTATGGATATTGGGAATAATATACCCTAATACTTAATCATTTAGAGGAAGACTCTCTCTCTCTCTCAATTGAATATAAACATAAAAGGTTTGGAGATATGATTACTAATTATTAGACTTCATTTTGTATGAAGTATACTTTAATTGGATATATGTGGTTGTTAAACCTTCCTAAAAATTAAAGTACATTTTAATGAAACTTATGATATCGCTGTCCTATTTTGGTTAACGGCTAGTTACACCATGAAAACGAACATTAAAAGCAACCATAAGTTTAATGAAGTTATTTAATACTCAAGTGATACAAGTATACAATAAGAACTTATGGAGTGTTGGATTAGGGTTTAGCAGGATTGTTGTAATCAAGACATAATCCAAATTAACAATGTATTAACAATCTCCTTGGGGTATGTACATCTCAATGAGGTAGTTTCTGTAGGATGTTGGCACACACCAACTGCAGGGATGTAATTTCAAGAAGACTTGGGTCT
This sequence comes from Taxus wallichiana var. yunnanensis, assembly GCA_018340775.1. NCBI lineage: Eukaryota > Viridiplantae > Streptophyta > Pinopsida > Cupressales > Taxaceae > Taxus > Taxus wallichiana. Next base: position 290,021,686 of record CM031236.1, read on the forward strand.
TCTCAAGAATACAACGTTGTAATTGACATGTGGCATCACCCTTCTACATTGATCATCTAGATCTACACACAATAAGAACTTGGACTTGAACTTAGTTTCTCTCTAGGTCAGGTTAGTGGCATATTTAGGATAGGAAGTAGCTTCCAATGGCTCAGGGTACCTTGGCACATCCAGTTGACTTAGGTCAACTGAGTATGCCCATTTACCCTAAGCCATTGTGAGCATCTTCCTATAATAATTTATGTTTCTAACTAGGGCTAGGGTTAAACCTGGGACAAGTGGACTAACGGTAGTCAGTAAAGACCAATCATGATAATAGAGGAGTGAGGTGAAGGACATATTCCAATATGACGAGTATGCCATCTAGGAATAGTGACATACTCAAAGTGTGTTGTAAAACTTTGGCCAAAGTATCACAAGCTGCTGGTTGCATTTTCCTACGTCACCAAGTTTAAAACAACGTGATATCAGATGAATATTGGTAACAGATATTCAGATATGTTCTTTAAACAGATCACTCAGTACCTAGTGTAGGGTAGGAAAACCAAGTATACAAAGTATACAATATGTATTCAATACTTAAGATAACATAAATAGATCGGTAGATTACCGAGTTATGAAATGAATAGATCGGTGGATCACCGAGTCATTATAACTACATATGGTTATCTATTTGAATTTGATTGGCATGGAATGTTTGTTCTAAATAATGCTTTATTTAGAATAGTGAACATTATATATTTTTAAAAAAATCCCTTGTTTCTAAAGTCTTAAATGGGAATGTTACATCTTGGTATTAGAGCTGAAGGTTGTAGCTCTTGGACCTATTGTGTCCATAATCTAATGAAACTTAAATTTTCTTGTAACAAAAAATGGTTAGAACAAGAGGAAATGTTGTAAATAATCCTCCACTTGAGGAAGGAGCAGTAACTACCTAGAAACTTGATGAGATCCTTGCTGCCATGTTGGACACAAGAGATCATTTGGCTATACTTGAACACCAAGTAATGGGTAATGAGGAGGAAGAAGAACCTAATAACAATAATCAGCGACCTCCGGGGGTAAACACCAATGTGGGTGTTGATAATAACAATGTTAACATACATGTTCAGCCTGAGAATAAAAAGGCTAGGCTAGCGGTTGAACTCACTAATGATATTGTAGACACTAAAATCAGGTCACACTCCCCTTTCGTACCTAGACCAAAAGGCACCCATTATTACATTTACCTAGCCATGACCCCACTTCACCCCACTAATATTAATTTAATTAATTTAATTAAATTAATGAATTATCCTCACTATATTTATTATTTGAATATTTTATTTAAATAATATCCACACATATAGTTCACTTAGACACCTCATCAAGCCAACTCAACCTAAGACCTATTCTTAGCAAGTTGTCATAACTAACTAAGACTTACCCAAACCCTAAAAATCAATGCCTACATTCCCTCTAACCACATTCCTACATGCTCACAAGAGGCTCTCAGTCTAATATGTGGGATAATGACATGAGATCCAAGGAAATCAGGAGGATATCCCTAGTTTAGTAAACCTAGGAAATCCCACCTTGACCGATGTCGATTACCCCTAACAATCGCCGGTTAACCCAGACCACCGTCAGTTACCCCTTTTAACCCCTAAACTACCTTATTCTCAAGGTTGGAAAACATTGGGAGAAATTTGACAAGCAAGAACACATCTCAGAGAGATAACGCATCTTCAGAGAGCAAATTCCAATGAAAACTTGCATCCAAGGAAGGAGATTGAGCATCTTCTCTTGCACAACCATCCCAACCATGATTTGATCTATCCAAGCAAAGAGGAGTGTACATGTAGCCCATGCAAAAGATTTTCTTCAGTTGGTGATCACTTGCAACCTTCAAACCCATCATCAACACCTCCATCCCTCACACATAGGCATTCAGAACAAAATCCAAGTAAGTATAACATCATACTTTCTTGGTTTATTTCATTTCATCATCATTTTATCATCCATTGTTTATCTTGCCCCTATTGACCTTCTCCAAAATTTTCACCTCCATATACCCCTTTAAACCTTGCCAAAGCCTACTCTAGTAACCCAATACCTCGTCCCGACTAACCAAAGTCCTTTGTGCAATAAAAATAAGACCAAAAGCTTGTTATGTGACATTTTCATATCTCACAAGAATGACACCGGTTACACCTAATCACCGCTTGGTCACCCCCGATGACACTTTGGTCTCTATATTTTCCCACACAACCTAGAATAGAGACCTACCCACCTAATTTCATCTCACCCTCATTCACCTATGATCTACCCGAGACCTCTATTAGACCTACGAGACCCGAACCAATCCTTTGACCTTTGGATTCTATTCTAGCTTAGCATGTTAGATTAGATCTATTTCTTATTATGTTTTTAAGTGAGATATCTAAATCATTTTAAATTGTTTAAAATAGTGGACTAACACCATCTAGGAAGTATCATACTCCTAGATCTAGCATACACTAGGCATTTCACCGCTTATATTGTTTAATTACTTCGGTGGTCTTGTTTTCATTACAAGTAGTTCCTCCTAGCCAAAAGGAATATCTCACGATAAGTCAGGATCCGTAAGTCATACACATGCAACAACTCATGAAATGACATTTGAGCAGTATTCCTCCTATGCGCGTTACCCTATCTATTTTGTCAACACTTCAAAGAAACGATATAAGAAAATGGTGAAACATTTTGCACGCTTGTGGGGACCCATCCGGGGTTCCTTGCATTTCATTCATTCGTAGGAAAAAATTGTGTGTTTGTTTCCCTTATGAAAAGTGTACACACGAATTTTCTTTACTGGTAATCCACCCCTTCTTTCTATTTGCTCTAAAGGAAACTTTTCTTTTGGTGTAATTAAAAAGAACCATTTCTTCATGTTTTCTGCATTGTAGTGAAATAACATCCCTCTTCCTCTTCATCTTATTGTGTCATCCAATTTCACATTTTTGATTTGGGTTTAAAAATAAGTGCATTCCATTCTAATTTATTGCATTAGCTCACATTAATTGAGGGCAACCTATATGATGGAAGTCATGCCCAACTGATGGTTGACAAATGAATCATAGAAAAGCACTTCTATCCTTTTCTCTTTCTCCGAGTCTTACCAAACCACACAAAAATTCAAAATACATACATTCTTAAACAACATCCTACCTGGAAGAAGCTCTAGGTTATAACACAATCATGGTCCAGTGGGCACATAGCTCACCGCTTTCTGTCGAGTCATATTTCAACAAAAACTCTATTTCACAATTCATGTGCCGGTCCTAAATAACATAAGATAAACAAACATAATAGAAAAGGCACTCCTAGGATCACGTTTTCTTAGTGTTCTTTCTGGCTTGCATTTTGAGTTGAGAGATCATGTTCGTCACTTTTTTGTTCATCCTTGCATGTTCCTCATCACATCCGGTGCATTCCGGCTTCACTTGAGTGTGTCCGGGCCATATCATCATCATTCTCAAAATTTTGGGTTTGATTGTACATCAAATTTTAATTCAAAACCACTTTCTTTCATCAACTGTTTCAATTTCATAGTAACCATCATCAATTACCTCGACCGCCATCGCTTATACCCAATCGACATCGGTTCCTGAGTCCTTTTTCTAACCTACTCAAAAGGACATTTTTATTCATTTTATTCCACTTTTCACAGTCTCTATCACTGTCATTATTCCCATTGACACTGTAAACATCCTCAGATTTGGCATACCTATCAGATTTTACCTTCTGCCTCTCTGTTTGCTCACTGTCATTTTCTATAGAGACCAGCAACGGTTACCCCTGACTGGTGTCGGTTTTCCCTAACCGGCATCAGCTAGACTGCTTTCAAATCCCACCACCATTTAGCACTTAATCTACTTTTTGTCACTAGATTCACCTATTCCTACTATTCTCTATGTCATTTACAAAGAAGTAGCCCTACCTGATCAGTATTGGTTCACATGGTGTTGACTTGAAGACAAACAAGTGCCCTCGTATTTCATACCGTCGTCAAACACTCCCATCTAGTCCTTAACCACCTTCCATTTTAACACTAGCCATGGACCCCATCCACCTACTACTATCACTCTGGAGATGAGGAGTTCACATGAATCCTTGACCAGAACCCTACCACCTTGTAATTTTACCTCTCCCACTTGTCCACACGAGACACCTCGGGTCGGTTGATATACAAAATACCCATCTCTATCCCCCAAATCTTGCACCCACTCCCCGCATCGGCCCCATCTGGCTCCATGCTACCCACATCCACCTTACCCCCAGTCATTTCATAGTTAGGTCCTATACCCGTTATGACTAATATGTGTGTTACCTCCATGGCCCACATTACATCCACCATACCCTCAACGACTACCCCAAACACAACCTCATCCACCCCTAATGTCTCACACATACCTATAGCTACATTACCACCTCCAGTGTCGGTGACCCCTACCCCATTTCAGAACATGGTTCTTTCCATTCCATAATCATTAACCCCTATTGCCACTAGGGTTACCACGACCCTTCCACCCCCATATACATACTACCAACAACCTCCTGTTTCATCCATTATTCATTTCGGGTACATACCCCTATTTCACTGCCTTCTTCTCCACCACCCTACATGGTAGCCCCATACACTAGAGTGCCACCCCCATTATATACCCAAAACCAACCTTCTCATGCTACGGGAGGCATCCAATCATCACAACCCACCAATGACCTAATTAAATTGATGTTGGACAAGATGCAGACATTAGAGGCATCGGTTTCTGGCTCCCATAACACTCTCACCTACAACGATATTTATAATGAGCCTATTCACCCATCCATTCCTATCCGTTCATACCATGTGCATTGGGAAATGCCTAAATTCAATTGTTTCAATAGTAAAGAAGACCCACAACAACATTTGTGGTCATTCAAACATGGGTGTTATCTGATCACTCATGATGATGCCTTACTTTTGAGAACCTTTCCCATGTCCCTCACTAGACCTGCATTAGATTGGTATAGTGGGTTACCTAAACACTCTATATTCTCATTCAATCAAGTAGCCCAAGCCTTCTTGGATCATTTCTCTATCAATATCGTTAAGAAGGTTACCATGATCGATCTATATTCCACACATCAGTATGAGGATGAATCTATCGTAGATTTTGTCACTCGTTGGCGCAGCTTGATCAATCAACTTACCTTCCAACTGCCACAAATAGAACTCATCGAGCTCTTCACACAAGCTTGCGCTAGACATATCTCCGACCTTGCAGGTCCAAACCTTTCAAACATTTGATGAGGCATTCACTATGGCACAAAAGTTAGATATTTGGGCCATCGAAGAGAAGAAAATCTAGTTACGCAATAAGAATTTGGCATTCAAGTCGAATGATACCTCTTCTTCTTCCAAACCACAAACCAATTATTTAAAAGCTAAGGGCACCACTAACACAGTGGTACTCAAGGCCGGCCTAGCTCATCCATCAAATCAGGCTACCCCATGATCTAATCTCTCACTTGTCCATACTTTTGACTTCAGACGAGAATAACGAAAATATACCCCAATTGGGGAACCTTACTCTTTTGTCTTAGAAAATCTTATTAAAGCCAGAGCCATCACCCTTCCACCTATAAAACCACACACTAGTTTTGACCCTGCTCGCCCCATGCCCGCATGGTATAAAGAACATGATTTCTATAACTATCATCGAGTAAAGGGTCATACTTGATGAAATATCATCACTTTCAAAAATATTGTCCAAGAAATTCTCGAGAAAGGTGAGTTAACTATGGATAATCCCAACGCCACCCCCAACCAAAATCTACAAATCTTCAAAAAACTATTTCCCAACCATGCCCCTTCATCCAATCAAACCAGTGAGACATCAACTCACGATACCCATACCCGCAAGGTTCACACTATCTTTAAAGAGGTACCTGTCACCTCTCAATTACCTCACATCCCTTCCATAGAGGAAATCCTACCCCGAAATCTTTCTTCCACATCGAGAACCAACCTCCCTATTCCTTCACCCACAAAGGAACATATTTCATCTCCTTCATCACCTACGAAGGGGTCTTCCGCTAACATCGAGACCATCTCACCCCTGGCTTCTCCACTTAGAGAACCTTTACCTCAATACCTCTGCCACCCATAAAGGATCTCCCATTACCCCCACCCACGAGAGGAGCACCCATTGCCTCCTCCACCCACGAGGGGAGTGCCCATTTGCTCCTCCACTTATAGAGGAGCTCCCATCATCTCCTCCACCCATTATAGACTCGGTTGAGATACCTTTGCCTCTTGCGAACATTCTTCATTAGCTACCTAGAATCTTGCCGACCTACTTTCGGATCTCTTACCCACAGAGGTTGAAGCTAGCCAATTACCCATCTCTAAGACACATTTTATGGTAATTCCTATTAGGTCCTCACTAACTCCATCCATAGACGTGCTATTCTCACATTTTGCCGATCATTTAGATTATGTGGATAGAGCCTTACTATGGGGAAACTTTTTCTTCTGTCTCAACAAAGATGTAGAGGTCCCTTGCCAATACCTCCACTATCTACCCAAATATATTTTGACCAATCAAACCAAATATAACCACCTCTATCGCAACCCCTTCCATGATACAATTAGTGCTCAAACCATACCCTTACCCATAACCCAACCTACATCTAAACCCAAATCCACACTTACAACATTTGCCTCAACTAAACCTATTACCACTTTAGGGGTCACCCCGACCACTAGCCTTACTCATCCACCTATTAAATTAGATTTAGCTACATCCTCTAACGTCAATACCACACCTACTCTGACACCCAAACTAAAGAAAAAAACCCATCGACCTCATACACCGACTACACCAATCACACCCACACTTGTCCCATCTTTCTTAAGGCCTCACTTGCCCAACATGGTCAAGTGACCTTCACCCATCCATAAACCAATAATACAACATCTCATTCCTTCCTCACAAACCTCTAACCTACCTAGGCACATAACTCAACTTACACCTACACTTGTAGTCTCTTTACCACCAATACCTCCAATACCCTCAGCTATTGCTTCACTACCCACTACATTGCAATCATTGTCCCTCACATGCCAAGTACAACTTGCATCATCTACCTTCACAAGACCCCCATTATCCCCATGGGTAACTCACCGTCTTCCTTTATCTACTTTTCCTTCTAGACCTCATACACCCACATCACCTTTACCCAGAAGGTACAACCCAAAAACAAAACCCCACTACCCCACAATAAGGTAGTCAAAATGACCACACACCCTCCTACCCATCCATCTATTACGCCCCTACCTAGATAAACACGATTGATACCTAAAACCACACCGGCACCTAAAACCATAACTCAACCTGTTCATACTCTTCCAAAAACAATTCCTCAACAATCAACCACACCTACACCCAAACCCATGTTCACTTCCCATTATGATCCACTAGTAGGGTCCTATGCCAAAATTTTAACCAACCTCCTTGAGACTTCTGTTATCACATTACCACCACTTCGACCTTACGACCCCCTCAAACCCAAGCCAAAAGGGTTTGACGATACTAAAATTTACGCATACCATCATGTGCCAAGGCATGATGTGGAGAACTGCAAGGCCTTGAAAACCATCCTTATCCAATTGCGTCCACTAGAAACCAACTTTGATAAAGATGACCTTCTTTATGAGGATCTTGTTTCATCGACACCCATTCCCTGCTTTGCCCACTCAACAACCACAACGTCCACCATCACAGCTCCTAGAGCCACCCTCAAAATTTGAAATTAACATGGTTTGTATAAGAGAACTTTCCACACCACCACCCAAATGTCATTGTGCCCAGCTCACCTCACGAAATTTTTCTCCTCTGTAGGTTTTTTCCCGTCATGTCGTTACACCACTCACCCTACACCTTCCCCATTTTCCAACCCCCTCAAATCAACATGATACATGTCACTACACGTGCGCGAAGGGAAAAGAAAAGGCAACCTCTACTAACCAATCCTATACCCAACATACCATCTCGCACCCATACCTAAAATAAATATCCATGGCCGCACGTACCCCATTTCTAATGGCATCATACATCACACCATGCTCAAAAATTACACCAATCTCCCCTCAAAATGTCCTTGTATGACCTCATCCAAACCTCGTAATCCCATCGTTAAGCACTCATAGAGGTTCTTCATCTATTGAGGTTTTACCCAATGACCCTACACTGTAGCCTCCATTATTATACCCCATCATGTAGCCTCTCTCACCAAATTACCACCTTCATCCTCACCCCACCTTGTTCACCAAGTGGCCTCCCTTAGCTTCTCAGAGGAGGAGATCATGCCACACCAAAATGATGACCTAGACCCAGCCCTCTTCATCTCCATCCACATTGATGACATACAGGTACGTCGTGTGATGATTGATGGAGGCACTAGAATTAACATCATTTCATCCCATGAATTTTCTTAAATGTGCATACCTAAGAATTACATGCATCAAAATCCAGATCACGTTGTGTTCATTTAATGACACTATCACCTCCACACTAGGCACTATCATCCTTCATGTTCGCATGGGCCCCACTGTTCAAGAATTGTTTTACATTTTGGAGGGGGAATTCTAATATAACTTGTTTCTTGGTAGACCTTGGATCCATGTCATGGGTTGTGTTCCTTCCACTTTGCATCATTGTGTAAAGTTTGAACACGAAGGACACACTTATACCATTCCAGTTGACCCATCACCTTTCAAAACATGCAACATGCTTTATCTGACCCAATGATGTGCTCATACGTGTCAAGCCATCTACCTTCACAACCAATACCTCTTCACCTACACCTCCACTTACCAAGACAAATGCATTACTTTCACTGCACATTCCTCCTCCATTCCTAACGCTGCTATAAATTCCACGGCTGACCCATTAGCTTCCCAATCCATTAACTCCACCTCCGCATCGACCTTCAACACATCATCCATTCTAGCTACCTACTTACTAACCACTAATCCCTTAGAAGGTGTTTTTCAACACCTCACTCTGGGGGAGTACCACCTATATAGTGTTAACACATTCTTTACTCCACAGGAGTATGGAAGCCTTCACCAACACCCTCGCTATGATCACCATATAGGAGAACACCTCCTTTATGGTCCTCCTCATCTTCATACTAGTCTCACCTATGGGGAATTGATACTACCACTTACACACCTAAACCACCATCACAAACCCACCCATTTTCCACTAACTTCTAATCACTTACCAATCGTTGTTTCACCCACACCTTCCTACACTGCTGTGCATGGAAGGGTTTTGGTTTTAGCTTCTATGAGCAAGGCCGCCATACTTTTATTCCATGTACCACCTGTAAACATAATGACCATAGTGGTGTCGGCCCGCCGAACCTCCTACCAAACAGGCCCGTATTGAACTCATTAAGGACTCTAGCCCTTCTCCACCTTCATCTTCATTACCAGCTTCACCCGCTCCACCTTCATCACCACCCTCACCGACGGAGTAGATGGATCCTGAATCTATCCCCCTAATTTTTTTTTCATAAACACCATTTCCTTGGGGCCTTTGACTTATCAACATGAAGGTGAGGCCCCTTCCACTCTTCCATTCTTATATCTTGAAATGATCGATGACGACACACCTATAATTAACGTCATTCAATGTTAAGATGATGAATCCATACTCACCTACCTTGGTGTAGAAGACTCATATATTCATCGGTCATTACCCTCTGAGATGTAAACCATGTTGAATGAATCGACTATCAATATCAACATTCATACTCAGGAAGACCCACACATCCTAAAGATTGGACAATATTTAGATGGTGCTGAATAGGAAGCCATCACATCTTTTCTCTAAGATCATAACCACACTTTTGCTTGGTCTTATGTAGACATGCCCGGTATTGACCCCACCATAGTGGTCCATAATATCGTAACCGTTCCTGTTGCCAAACCTATCAAACAAAAGCTAAGGAAAATGCACCCTCGCATTGCTCTTCTCGTCAAGGAAGAATTTCACCCTCTTCTTTTGTTTCTTTCATCTTACCCATTGATTATCCTCATTGGATTTCTAACATTGTCCTTGTTACTAAAGCAAGAGGGGACTCCGCATTTACACGAACTTCCGTGACTGAACCTAGCCTACCCAAAAGATGACTTTCCTTATCAGTATTGATCAACTGGTTGAACTCACCACTTTGGTCATGAGATTCTCTCACTCATGGATGGATTCTGGGTTATAACCAAATTTTTCTTTCCCTAGAGGATCAACACAATACCGCATTCATCACCCCTTGGGAACCTTTTTCTATCAAGTCATTCCTTTTGGCCTTAAAAATGTTGGTGCTACATATTAGTGTCTTATGACCTACATCTTCCATGATATCATGCATCACATATTGGAAGATTACGTGGATAATCTCTTGGCCAAATATAAATGTCGCTCTAAGAACCTCACTATCCTCGAAACCATATTTGAGCACCTCATTAAATATTGCATCCGCCTTGACCTAAAAAGTGCATCTTTGCGGTTTTCAGAAAGCTCACAGGATTTATTGTTTCCCTCCATGGTATAGAAGTTGACCCTACTAAAGTAAAGGCCATCCTTGAAATTCCTCCACCTACTAACCTCCACCAACTCTCGCAGCCTCTGAGGTAAATTGCGAGTCCATTCTCCATTTCATTTCACAATTATCTGATCGGTGTCAACCATTTCATCATCTACTTAGGAAGGATGTCTCCTTTAAATGGGATGATGACTGTCACAAATCTTTTGAGGCCCTAAAATGATACCTTCTCCAACTACCTATACTCATTCCACCTAAAGATGATCAACCTTTTTACCTATACATATCAGCTACCGATCATTCCTTAGGAGCCATGCTCACTCATCGTGATGAACAACACAGGGAGTAGGTGGTTTATTACATAAGCTGTACTCTTTTGGACTATGAAACCTGATACAACCATCTAGAAAAAAATTACTTAGCCTTAGTTTTCATTGCCACAATCTCTGCCATTACCTACTCAACCAAAAACCTATGTCGTGACCAACACTGATCCCTTACACTTCATGTACGCCAAACCTTATCAAAATCAGCATGCCGTGTGATGGCTTATGATTTTAGTTGATCTTGACCTTGAATTCATTCATCAAAAGTCCATCAAGGGCCAAGCTATCGCCGACCAACTAGCCGACGCACCTATTTCTGGGGATCAACCCTCTAATTTTGAATTTCCTAATGAGTCAATTGCTACTCTTTCCCTGGACGAACCCCCTTACCAAATGACACTATTCTTTGACGGTTCCAAGTGTTAGTGTGGGGGCGGGGCTAGTATTATCCTCATTCTTCTGGATGGAGAACCCATGACTTTTCTTTCAAACTAGACTTTGCATGCACCAACAATATTGTCGAGTACGAAGCGCTCATACTAGGTCTCCAAGCCGCATATGCCCTAGATGTCAAATCAATCCACATCTTTGGTGATTCACAATTGGTCATCAATCAAGTCAATGGTATGTACCAATGTCGTAACGAGATACTTCAAAAGTATAAACATCATGTAGACATACTTTTGACCACCTTTGGTCATTACACCCTTTAAACCATCCCATGTTCAACCAACAAATTTTCTGATACCATGGCCTGATTAGCTTCCCAAATACCCGCTTCCCTTACCAATTCCAAAATATTTGTCACTGTCAATGCCTCCATTCACCTTCTTATTTACCTCACGATGTTTACTCAATTAGAACCGACACCCCTAACTCGAGTGACCTTTGGTATAAAAAATACTATGACTACCTTTCTCTCTCCATCTTACCTCCTGATCTCACCCGTAATGGAAAATGTGCCTTCCTTAAAAAGGTCTCTCGTTTTGTCATTTTGGGGGACTCCTCTATAAGTGTGGCTTTGATGGCATTCTCTTATGATGCCTCACAAGTTCTGAAATTCCTTATACCATTAAGGAGGTTCATGATGGTATATGTGGAAGTCACTTTAGTAGCCTTGCTATTGCTAAGCATATTCTTCGCCTAGGCTATTACTAGCCAACCCTTAACCATGATTGTTGCGACTATGTCAAACGTTGTGTGAAATGTCAACAACATTCCAACCTTCATCATACACCTAGTCATGCCTTACAGGTTGCTTGTGACCTTTGGCCCTTCTCTCAATGGGGTTTGGATCTTGTCGGAGAAATCAATCCTCATACTTCCCAACGCCATCAATGGATCATGAATGCTACCGAATACTACACAAAATGGGTGGAAGTGAAACCAATCATCTCTATAAAAGATGAGAAGATTTGTGAGTTCATTAACCATCACATCATTTGTCACTTTGGTGTTCCTCATCACCTCATCACTGAGAATGGAAAATAATTCAAAAACAAGACATTGCAAAATATTTGTGACGCCTTCAACATTCAGCTTAGTTTCTCATCACCTTATTACCCATAAAAAAATGGCCAAGCCGGATCCACTAACAAAACCCTCAAAAAAATTATCATGAAAGTGGTTCACGATCTGGGAAGGATTGGTATACACACATTCATTTTTCCCTATGGGCATACTGCACTAGTATTCACACTTCCACTACGGCCACACACTTTTCGTTGGTCTACGGTATAGAGGCTGTTCTACATCTCGTAGTCCATATCCCCTCACTTCACATTTCTCTCCATGACATGCTTATTGATGATGACTTTCGTCAGAACGCTTAGCACAACTAGAGTTATTAGATGAACGTCATCTTAACACTCTGGATCACCTTCAAGTTTACCAACAACGTATCAAACGTGCTTAGGACAAGCGTGTTCATGAACGAACCTTCCAAGTTGGTGACCTTGTCTTGAAATAAAATCAACATGTAACTAAAGCAGAAAAAAGTAAACGGGGAAAATTCACTCCTAATTGGCTTAGACCATACATTGTAACTCATACCTATGGATTAGGTACCTATCGTTTATCCTCACTTGATGGTAAACCCGAACCTGAGCCCCTTAACACATTGCATCTTCGACCATTCTATTTTTGACTTGTTGTCCTACCTCACCCTTTGTCTCTTTACAGGCTCATCCCTTGAGTGCCATCCACTCCATACACCTCCCTAACAATTAAACAAGAATCATGTGAGTACCCATCACTTGTTATCTTCTCTTGAATATGTGTACCACGACACTACACATAGCATGATTCTCATGGATACTTTTCATCTACCTTTAGATGAGATCCCATGGTCATTCCACCTTGCCTTTTGAACAAGAGTCCTATCCTCCACCTTGGTCTTGTCCATGACTTCAACGACCTCACATGGGACCAAACTCCTTGAGTAAAAATTCTAATAAAAGATGACTCCCTCAAAAGGAAATATTTCTCATGAAAAAATTGCTGCTATAAATAGATCGCTCCTTGAAGGACAACTATGTGAAGATTTTACAAAAAAAAAAACAACGAGAGAAAGCGAAGCTTCCCACATCATTCAGCTTCATGAAGACCTCAAGGAGTACCATATTCATAATCCCATATATACTTCCTACATCGATCAGTCTATCAAAACAAAAAAAAAATTAGGTATGGACTTGCCCATTGTGACCTAGGACCTCTTTCCCAAAAGCCCCATCACTCAAAACATATAAAATTAACTACCTTTCACCCTCCTTACAACTTCCACTCTCATTGTCACAATTACCTCAAGGGACATCTTAGAATTTAGACATTTGGTGATAACATCCTCGACTACCGTCATCGAAGAACATGTCAATCATGCAATGTTTTTAGGGTTTTATGTTCCTCACCTCCTCCAGGTACGATCTACTCTCGGTATGATCCTACCCAATCAGTGGATTTATTGCCCCCTCTTATCTTTTAATCATCTTTGTTTACATTTTTATTACCTTATATAAGAATTGGTCCTTGATGCTTACCTTTGAGGCAATCCTCCCCTTTCGCCATAATCTACCTACATCTATTATACCCAAACCCACAACATGCCCAAAAACCTACCAACTCATTTTCATATTCTTCCCTAGCTCATGGGAGAAGTACATCGCCCGAGGTCCCTTTTTGGCCAGGACTATGTAGGCATCACTCCGAGGGCATAGGGCCCTTGGAGGTTATCTTGGCCATTCTCTACCCTAAAACAATTCATCAACCATGCCTAACTCACAATTTACATCAAATTTCACTTAGTTCCCCTTTTATAACAAAATTGGAAACTAAGCCACATACATAAAAAGTTGCTTACCACAACATACATTTATTACACCTACCATCTCTCTATCATCACTAGGCATCGAGTATACAACATTTCAAATATGAACCATAGTATCATTCATTGCCAAAATCATGAATCAAAACTAAACCAACCTAACTCAACCATGCCTATAACCTGACTCAACCATGCCTAACCAACATGACTCAACCATGCCTAAACCAACATGACTCAACCATGCCTATAACCTAACTCGACCATGCCTAACCAAGCCTGACTCAAGCCATGCCTATAACCTAACTTGATCCATGTCTAACCATAACCTGACTCGATCCATGCCTAACCATAACCTGACTTGATCCATGCCTAAACCAACCTAACTCCATCATGCATAACTCACCTAATTTCAAACCACATTAAAGTAACAAATCCATATCTCATCTAACACAAGCCATAAAATAGTGTCTCATATACACCAAAAATCATGAAATACCATGAATCTCATCATACAAATCAATAAATGTGTATCTAAATATACATTTCTATCTCATCCTATCTAATCATCTCAAAAATTTGGCATGCAAGCCGATATATATATAGTACAAAATGTCATTGGCATGCAGGCTGGTCTCATATATACAAAAAGAATGAATGAATGAATACAAAATATCTTCGACACGCAGGCTGGTATATACTAAAAATAAACAAAAATAACTCATACATCCTCATTGTCTTCGACATGTAGGCTGGTATGTGATAGAAAATACAACTACCTTCAAAGACATGCGGGCCGCCGCATATATATCCAAAACCATTAGTATACATCAAAATCGGGTGACCACATCTCAAGAATCTCACCGGATGTCCTCCATCTCTGTGTCACCTGCACTCTTAGCCTCCTGTGTCCCTGCTAGCACATCACCTAGCTTTGGTCGCCATGCGCTAGTGGCCTCTCCTTGATTAGGCCTCAGATCTTGCTGACCCCATGTTTTCTCCACACTATGTGTGCGGGATCTCGTCCTCTCACTAGACACCTACTATTCTTAGTACTCTCCATAGGATAGGAAGTCTATCATGGCCACCATGAGCTAATTATGATAATATCTCACCTCACCTCGGGCATCCTATAACCTGGATATAGGCACAGTCTGTGGTGGTCCCATAGGTCTCAGCCCTGTGCACGCCTGCGGTGACTTGCCCCATGCTAGCCTATGCTTGTGGTGGTGCCCCCTATCCCTGTGCCTATATGGGCTGTAAGGCCCCAATATGTGCCTCGGATGTAACCTACCACCCGAGCTAGTAAGGATGCCACCGACCATCTCTGTCTCCATCTCCTCTATCTCTCAGTTAGGAAATAAGGGATAAAATATGTGGAATAATCCCTCACGAATCGCAACAGAGAAACTAATATGCAGTAAATTATTACGGATCTCAAATAAAATTGTAGAATAAAATAACACAACACAAAGAGACGATTTAACGTGGTTCATGCAATTTGGGCTACGTCCACCAAGAATCACTTGCTCCTCGATTTTATTACAAGCCACCACTCTCACAATACAATACCCAGATCCGTTTGGAGCTATGCTCAACAAACTCTACAAAATTCACAGCCAAATTCAAAACACATCTGCAATATATTTGCTTGTACATCTATCATATGCATAAGACCATATAAATAGACAAAATCGCTAAGCAGCTTTTACAAAACCGTGGGTATCAAAACCATGGGCAAAACTTGTCCCATAAACCTATGGGTCAAAAAACTCACCCATATGAGAAAAGCACGTTTCCCGATATTTTGGGTGTAATTTTTCGAGGCCAAAATTTTACAGTACTCTTAGTGTACAGTCTTCAACACTTTCACACATGAAAACAGGCTCCATAACCTAACAATCTCCTCCATCTCCTCCACCCTCTCCATCTACCATCTGGACTGCAGACCTAGTCACTTGTACTCATAGCTCTACTACATCTTCCTTTGACCCCTCCAACCGTGTCCAGTAGTATACCTATCTATGTGATAAGCATTACTACCTACCCCTATATGGCATCTCTCTACAATGTAATGGTAGCTAAGTCAAGCTTCCTTGGTCTAGGTGGTATGACTCATAAATCGAGCTACCCACCACCGCCATACCTATCTCGTACATCTAACATCATCAATCCACTTTGATCCATTGGCTCCTCCTCCTCCCCTGTAGGCACTATAAGCTATGGTAGAGGTAGAGGCCTCTCCATGCCATCTCTCCAATACTATGGGAAGGATGGAGGAATATCTTGTACAAGCCCGAACTGCCGTCGGACCCTATCTACCAGGATCATCTCATCCTCCTTGCACGGTGACCTTGTATCCACCTCTCTAGCTGGAGCTCAGCTAGCTCATCATGCATGTGCCTATATGAGGGGAATCCCACATATGGCCTCCAGATAATGTCCACTCTAGACAACCCCTCCAACAACTACCAAAAATGGTCCACATCATATGTCGGCCTATCCGTTCTCTGCTCTCCTATAACCGAGAACCCATATCTTGTATCGACCCACACACATCTTGCAGAAATGCATCTACTTGGGGCATCCCTATAGGTCAAACATAGACTATGTGCTCATAGGCCCAACAGTGCCGTATAAATGTACAACACAGGCTAAACCTGTGTAACCACCCATATGCCCACAGCTCTTGGTATAATCGCACTAAGAATGTTGGTGCCTGGAAAAGTGTGTCTCATGCACCATCATATCGTGTAACACTCCCATCGGTGATCAAGGAAAGCGTCCACCCTATACATCTTGCGGTGCATGCAACACATTGCCTCCATCAATAGAACCACTAGCCTCATCTCATCCAGATGGGCTAGGTACATCTCGCCATAGCTCAAAATGGCACTATGCATCTCGGCTCCTCTCGAGGCCTCGGAGGAGATAGAGTAAACTTGGGCACCCAATATGGGTAACCATGCAAAATCTGGAACATGTCCTCTAGGGTGATAGTCATCTCACCCATCGGAAGGTGAAACGTGTTGGTTGTGGAGTCCCATTTGTCGATGAGTGTGAATATCAAGATGGGCTGCCAAACAGCATGTCGGTAGTGCCAAATCCCACTCAAGCCCACTACCTCCATGTGTTGTAGCTCTAAAGGGGTCGCTAAGCTACGTAATGTCACCGGCAGCGGCGAACCCGTCCCACATGTGTAATCGCATGCTCTCCCCTACATCCAATCAAACATGACATTAATCATGACCATATTCACCAATTATCCACACTCTCCACCATATTTTCACCCTACGCATCTCAACTACCTAGCCCACATCCCTTTTGGACCCTTGTGCCTAAAATCCTGACCGGTGCCGGTTCATCCTAATCGACTTTGGTCATCCTTAAACGGCATTGGTCACCTATTTGGTGATTGATACCGGTTCTACCCAACCGACATGACCAACCTTGACGATGCCGGTCATTATCATGGAAAATTCACCGCGTGACTTCCCAAACCCCCCTTTTCTATAAACCTCCTCCATGCCCCTTTACCCCACCTATAATGACCTACACTACCATAAGACCCCTACCTACCCCACCTATAAAATTTACTACCCTCCCCCTCTTTTTTTGCCTGTTATTCCCCCCATACCCAAATTTAACTTTTTCCCACCCACAAAAACTCAAAAACCCACAAAACCCTACAAATAACAAATAACCAAAACCTATAATCTATTTAATCAACACTGTAGCATTGGGCGCTTACCTCGTCACGCTTCACTGCTTTGCCTAGGTGACACATCTAGCCGCTATGCGGGTGGTCTGCTCAATCCTGCTCACCCTCTACCATCACCGAATACCTACTGCAACCTATACTCAATCAACTCTCTCACCATGATCTCATGGACCCGCTACTCACCAACCCAACCCTCGTCAAATCAAACTGCCATCTCACTGTCCCATTTCCTCCGGACACTTTTCTCTCTTTTCTTTTTTTTTTCATTTCTTCACTTCACAAATAACAAATGAATAATAAAAATGTGGATTTTTTTGCTTTTATAACCCACCCGACCTAACCAACATCGATTACCATTGGATGGCATTGGTCATGTGCCCTACCTCACCATCGCCGGTTTTCCTATACCGACGTCGGTTATCCATTACCGCCATCGGTCACCCTCACCTAAAAATTACCCTTTACCTTGCTCCTTTACCCCATCCAACCTTTACCGAACCCATTACCTTACCTTTCCCCGACCTCGTCACTTCCTACCTTCATTTTTCCTCCTTTGGGGACTTCCTATTCTTTTACCCCTACATTAGCCTTACTTGTCATGTGACCTAGATATTTGGACTGGACCATCGCTAGTGATCTTTAACATCATGTGTTCGTTATACCTTACGACATTATTACCTGTGTTGATGACCTAATGACCTTACCTAGCCTATTGTCATGATTGTTTATCCTGACCCTACCTTTGGTGTACTGGAACATACCTAAACATTCCTACACCTAACCTATGTTGTGTTTCCTGACCATATCCTATACCTTGGATACCAGATTCACTTCAACCTTGTTCGGATAAACCTATCAACCTTAGACGATGTAGAGTTTTCCTGCTCTTCAACCCAGTAGCGTGCTGCAATTTATACGTGTGCGTGCATTTGACTATTGCTACCTTTGACCCTGACCCATTACCTAGATTTCCGAGTAGACCTTTCACCCTTTTCCCCTATACCCACTTGCCTTTTCCTCACATTTACCTTTTATCAAACCACTTATCGCTTCAACCTCTACCTCGTCGCCTTCCTTATTTGAGGGGATCACCTTCACCCACACATGGGGCAACCACATCTTATTTTTGTTAGCGTCGCTTACCAATACAAGCTACACAACAAAAAGGGGCAAAATGTAGACACTAAAATCAGGTCACACTCCCCTTTCGTACCTCGACCAAAAAGCACCCTTTATTACATTTACCTAGCCATGACCCCCCTTCACCCCACTAATATTAATTTAATTAATTTAATTAAATTAATGCATTATCCTCACTATATTTATTATTTGAATATTTTATTTAAATAATATCCACACATATAGTTCACTTAGACACCTCACCAAGCCAACTCAACCTAAGACCTATTCTTAGCAAGTTGTCATAACTAACTAAGACTTACCCAAACCCTAAAAATCAATGCCTACATTCCCTCTAACCACATTCCCACATGCTCACAAGAGGCTCTCAGTCTAATCCGCAGGATAATGGCACAAGATCCAAGGAAATCAGGAGGATCTCCCTAGTTTAGTAAACCTAGGAAATCCCACCTTGACCGACGTCAATTACCCCTAACAATCCGCCAATTAATCCGGTCCACCGTCGGTTATCCCTTTTAACCCCTAAACTACCTTATTCTCAAGGTTGGAAAACATTGGGAGAAATTTTATGAGCAAGAACACATCTCAGAGAGATAACACATCTTCAAAGAGAAAATTCCAGTGAAAACTTACATCCAAGGAAGGAGATTGAGCATCTTCTCCTGCACAACCATCCCAACCATGATCTGATCTATCCAAGCAAAGAGAAGTGTACATGCAGCCCATGTAGAATATTTTCTTCTGATTTGCTGATCACTGCAACCTTTAAACCCATCATTAGCACCTCCATTCCTCACACACATGCATTCGGGAATGGAATCCAAGTGATTATAACATCATACTTTTTGGTTTATTTCATTTCATCATCATTTCATCATCCATTTCTTATCTTTCCCCTATTGATCTTCTCCGACATTTTCACCTCCATATACCCCTTTAAACCTCGCCAAATCCTACTCTAGTAACCCAATACCTCGTCCCAAATCATCCAAAGTCCTTTGTGCAATCACAAAGGAGACCAAAAGCTTATTCTGTGACATTTTCAGATCTCACAATGAACTCGCACTGATTACACTTAATCGCCATCACCACCCCTGACCGACACCGGTCTCTATATTTTCCCACACAGCCTAGAACAAAGACCTAACCACCTAATTTCATCTCACCCTCATTCACTTGTGATCTACCTGAGACCTCTATTAGACCTGTAGAGACCCAGAACCAATCCTTTGACCTTTAGATTCTATTCTAGCTTAGCCTGTTAGATTAGATCTATTTCTTATTGTGTTTTTAAGTGAGATACCTAAATAATTTTAAATTACAACAATAGTATTTACTTTGTTTACAACATTAAATTTTTTAAAATAGTGGACTGACAACCATCTAGGAAGTATCATACTTCTTGGATCTAGCATACGCTAGGTAGTTCACTACTTATATTGTTTAATTCCTTCTGGTGGTCTTGTTTTCATTACAGGTAGTTCCTCCTAGCCAAAAGGAATCTCTCACGATTAGTCAGTGTGGATTCAAAAGTCATACATGTGCAACAACCCATTAACTGAAATTTGAACAGGTATTCCTCCTACGCTCGTTACCTATATTTTTCGTCAACACTTCAAAGAAACAATATAAGAAAATGATGAAACAAATATAAAAAGGATAAGTCCTCCTAATTTTGATGGCACCACATTAGGAGATGGAGCTGAGAATTGGCTCAACGAAATGGAGAAATACTTTGCAATAAAGGCGATATGGGGAGCATATCATATTTCTCATGAAGCATATTCGTGGTGGGACAACCATAAGGCTGAGTTGAATATTGATGAAGCTAATATCACATGGGATAAATTTAAAGGTTACTTTAGGAAACGATGGCTGCCATAACTTTACTATGATTAGAAAATGACTGAATTCTAGAACTTAGCTCAAGGAAAGCTAACTATAACTAAGTATTGGGAATGATTTACAAAACTCCTTAAGTATGTACCTCAGTACCAAACTGATGAGAATTTCAGGATATGGAAATTCATCATGGGATTGAATCCCATTATAAGGGGAGAGGTGGATGTTCATAGCCCAACCATGATGGAAGGGGTTGTTGAAAAATCCATAAGGAACATAAATTAAAGGAAATTTATGCTCACAAGAAGGAAGTAAGGAAGAAAAATCCCAACTCATCTTCATCATCTCTTGCACCTAAGAAAGGATCATGGAAGAAATTCGGAATGAAAAGTAAGTTTTCATCTGATACTACTAAGAAAGCAAACAAACAATTTTGTTGGTAATGCACATAATAACTTTGCTAAAAATAATAATAACGGACAGAAGTCCTATGGGGGTCAGAATGATAACTCTAAGGCTAGAAATAAACCCGAGCCTAGGAAGGGACCTGTAGGGGCTGTTATAACTGTGGAAAATATCATTATACAAATCAATGTCCTTTGAAGAAGGATGATCATAATCAGTAGCACAAGATACATGCTGCAGTAGCTGACAAGGTGATGAGAAATAGGCCACACCCATAGAAGTTCCGGGTAAGTTATTTGGCTTACCTATAACTATTTTTTTTGATACCAGAGCTACTAAATGTTTTATTTCTAGTAAATTAGCATCAAAACTAAAAATAAAAGCTGGAAACATGGATAAAACATGGATTGTACAATATGGAAACAATGTTGTTCATACGGTTAATATGTGTCTTTTTGGAGCAGTCCTTGATTTACCTAAAATTTCCACTAAGGTTGACCTTTATGTTGCACCTTTGGGGTCTTATGATGTAATCATAGGTGTTAATTGGTTAGCAGAACATAAGGCTAAAGTGGTCTATCTTGAAAAACACATTAGTTGTTTAGACGACCTGTAGAAAATTTAAATATTCAGGGTGTGAAACATGAGATTTCTGTTAGAAATCACATCGGCTATCAACTTAAAAAGGCCAAAAATAAAGGTTGTACCTTATATGCAGTAAAAATTACTGAATCGACAGAAGAGAGCAGCGATATTATGGAACGATATCCGCTATTATGTGACTTCAGTGACATATTTTTGGAAGAATTACCAGGTCTTCCACCTAAAAGGGAGTTTGATTTCATGATTGAGATCAAGCTCTGAATGAACCTATTTCTAAAGTACCATATCAAATGACTACTATAGAATTAGTAGAGCTTAAGGCTCAATTGCATGAAATTTTGTCTAAAGGTTTGATTAGACCAAGTGTTTCACCTTGGGGAGCACCTGTAATTTTTGTGAAAAAGAAGGATGGAACCCTTAGATTGTGCATTGATTATAGAATGTTAAACAAAGAAACAATCAAGAATAGATACCCACTTCCTAGGATCAATGATTTATTTGATCAAATGCATGGAGTATTGGTATATTCTAAGATAGATCTTTGATCTAGATATCATCAATTGTGAATTAAGGATGAGGATATTCATAAAACAACTTTTAGAACAAGGTATGGACATTATGAGTTCACGGTTTTACCTTTTGGATTAACTAATGCACCTACATCATTTATGAATTTAATGAATAATATATTTCAAGAATACTTGAAAAAATTTGTGCTCGTATTCTTGGATGAAAATCTCATATATTCAAAAAGTATTGAAGAACACCACGAGCATTTGAAGATAGTTTTGGGAATATTAAGAAAGAGACAATTATTTGGTAAGCTGTCTAAATGTTCTTTCTATGACACAGAAGTACACTATTTGGGACATGTAATAAGTAAGAATGGAATTGATTTAGATCCTTCAAAAATTGTAGCTATAATAGAGTGGCCTACACCTAAGAATGTACATGAAGTTAGAAGCTTCATGGGACTTGCTGTCTACTTTAGGAAATTTGTAAAAGATTTTTCTAAGATAGCTTCCCCAATAACTTCCTTACAGAAGAAAGATAAAAATTTTGTTTGGAGTAAGAAATGTGAAATTGCATTCAAAACCTTAAAGGAACAGTTAACTTCAACACCTATACTTGCATTACTAGACCCTAATAGAGATTTTATGGTGGTAACTGATGCATCGGTGAAGTTCTAGGAGGTATTTTGTTAAAAAATAGACATGTCATAGCTTATGAAAGTAGAGAAACTAAGTTACATGAGTTGAATTATGCCCCACATGATTTAGAGCTTGCTGCCATTTTGCATGCACTACAAGTTTGGAGACATTACCGCTTGGTATACCTTTTGAATTGAAAACTCATCACCTTGGGTCAAGTATATCTTCACTTAGCCAAATATTAATGCAAGATAACGAAGGTGGTTAGAGTTTTTGTGTCGGTATGATTTTGACATCAGTTATATAAAGGGTAAAGAAAATAGAGTGGATGATACTCTAAGTCGTAAGAAGCACATTTCTACTCTTATAACATTAAGAACTCAGTTTAAGGATGAAGTAAAAGTGTTATAAAATCTAACTCATACTTTCAGCAAGTGAAAGAAGCACTTGCTGCATATTAGAATTATTTTAGGTATAAAGGTTTTCACTTTGATAACGAAGGAATCTTACGATTTGAAAATAGAGTCTATGTACCTTCGCTAAATGATTTGAGAAAGAAATTGTTAGCAGAATTTCACAATTCACCTTTTTCTAGACACCTTGGCATTACAAAAATGCTTGCTGATGTAAAACAACAATATTTCTAGAAAGGGATGAAAAAGGATGTTATAGACTTTGTGACACATTGCCTTGAATGTCAATGTGTTAAAGTAGAACATATGCACCCAGCCGGTTTTTTGTATCCTCATAGCATACCATAGTATAAGTGGCAAGTAATAAGCATGGATTTTGTACAAGGGTTACCTATGTTGAGAAATAAACATGATGTTATTTTAGTAGTTGTGGATAAACTAAAAAAGGTAGCACATTTTATTGCTTTGGGAATCTGAAGGATGATTCTCCTATTTTGGCTAAAATATTTGTACACAAAATTTTCAGATTACATGGAGTACCTGAATTAATAATTTCAGATAGAGATCCTAGAATGACATCAAGATTTTGGCAAACACTTAATACAACTCTAGGAACTAAGCTGAATTTCAGTTCTACGTATCATCCGGAAATGGATGGACAGACTGAAAGAGTAAATCAAGTTTTAGAAGATATATTACGGATGTATTACATGGATCAACAGTATAAGTGGGAAGAGTACCTTCCATTAGTTGAATTTGCATACAATAATACATATCATGCTTCTCTTAAGATGGCACCTTTCAAGGCATTATACGGAAGAAAATGTAGAACCCTTGTTAGTTGGGACAACATGGAGGATAGAGAGGTAATTGGATCTGAAATTATTACTGAAATGGAACAAAAAGTTAAATTGATTTGTGAACACTTGAAAGAAGCAACAGATAAGCAAAAGAGTTATGCTAACTTAAAGAGGGTTGATAGGAAATTTGAACTTGGTGAGAAAGTATTTCTTTGAGTTAAACTGAAAAATAGTTCTATAACTTTTGGCAAGGCTGCCAAGTTATCACCTCGTTATGTGGGACCTTTTGAGATAGTTGAAGTAATCAACCATGTAGCTTATCGTTTATCATTACCTCTTACCTTGTCACGAATGTATGATGTTTTCCATATTTCTTTGCTTAAGAAATACATTTCAGATTTATCATGTGTTAAATTGGAATTCCTTGTAGGTCTAGGACCCAGGAATAATCGTGGTTAAACCCATACAAGTGCTTGAAACTCACCAGTTGCATTTGAGAAATCGTGAGATAAGTCAATGCAAGGTCCAATGGGACCAGTTTAATGAAGAGAGTGCAACTTGGGAAAACCTTGAGGATATGAAAACTACTTTTCCATATCTATTTGAACAGGATTGATTCTATTGACTAATAAAAAAATTGAGATTTTATCTTTATAATACAATAAGTAAGCTAGTTTGGGCAGATATTTATTTATTTTGAATAAACAACTATGTAATGTTGATTTCTGGAACTTAATAATGCTGATATGTTTTTGACATATGGTAAGAAAAGTGAATAAGATGATTTTTCCTTGATGTAATCTGTTAAAAATGAGATAATCATCGGACAATGATTCTTTTTAGGAGGGAAGCATGTAACACCCTTGACAACTGATATATTCCTCTTTTTGCATTCAAGTGTTGACATGTGATTTTCTAGATAAAGATGTGTTCTTTTGACTGTTGAAGATCATGCTTGATAAGGATAAATATTTTCTATTCTTAAAATCATTAGACTAAAATTATATGGTTATCAAGAATTCATTTTCACTTTGGAAAGATGAGCTGCAATCTGGCTTTAAGAGTTACAGACTTATTTCTTCTTTTGACTCATCCTTGGATCAATTTCAGTGATCCAAGGAATGTTTCAAATCTTCCTCATAGACTGAATGGTAAAATTGACATTCAGTAGTTTAAGGGACATAGAAGACTGAACTTTGTATGATACTAATTCTTGGTCTTATTTGAACGTGTTTTCGTTTAGTTGTATGTTTGTGCTCGGGTCTTTGGTGATTGATCTTGGTAGGACATTAAGGACTTAAGAAAAATTCAATTCTTTGAGGATGAGTTCGAGTCCTAAGAATCTACGGATTACCCTAACGGTAGCCTAAGCTAGGTAAGAACACCTATGTTCTAGCTATGTTTACTTATTTGAATTATGTCCTAACCTAAGCATTGTGCTAAATGAATAAGGGAAGGGGATTACTAAAGTATACTAGGTTAATTTTAGCTATTACCTAATACTAAAGGGTTATGAATTGAACCTAACCTAAGGTGGGAATTCTAATGGAAAATGTTTTAAGACCTATGTTGGTAATTGTTAAACTAACCTAAGTTCTATTTGAATCTATCCTAAACTATTAAGGGAACCTAAGGGGTCGCATGTCACAAGGGTGACGGTTCTAATGACATTTAAATGAGGTGAAAGGGTTTAAATGAAGGAAGTACTACCAGATTTGGTAGGGGCTAGTAGACTTGGTAGAGGCTTATGTGGAAGCTCCACTAAAGGATGGAATTGTATTTTTGTATTGAATTGGCATTCGCTGATTTAGGAGGTGGTGGCAAGGAAAGATAAGTGGGAATTTTGGATTGAATGGAATTTATGGCATTTATGAGCCTCGGTCTTTGTGTGTAAACCATCTTGGAAACTTAGAAGGCGGGTTTGTAGGAGGTCATTTGGTTTTGCATGCATGGCAGATTTTGCTCTGCATGGAGCTAACTGGTTCTTCAAACCAACAGTTCGACCTTCACTTCAAATCTATTTTTGGTTTCTTCAGCCTATTTTTGATCAAAGGAAAGTATATGAGGCATAGGAGGAAAAGAAGTTTGATTGTTGATATTTCGTGGAGGAGAAAAAGAGTTGGAAGCTTGGCTAGAAGTCTCCTTCGATTTGGTGGAAGCACTATCAGGCATGATAGGCTCTAACTATTAAAATTCTTTTGTCTTTGAAATGATTCATTAGAACAACTCTTCTCTCATGAGATTCATGTTTTCATGTCTGTCTAGTTATTTTGCTTGTTGGGTTTTATGAATCCTTGTGTGTTTGATATGAAACTATGGCTAAATAGTATTGTTTTGGAAACTGCCTTTCTGCAAGTTTTATGACCTGCATGCAAGTGAAAATGGTATGTGAAACTTGTTTTTGTATCTCTGTTTTGCACTCCTGATCTTGAATTCAAATTTTGGAGATTTGAATTGATTGTCGTGAAAATATATGGATCTAAGCTTAGGGAAAACTTGAGTTTTTTTTTATTTTGCTTCTGGGTTGTGAATTTGGAGGTAGACTTGTATTGGTACTTTGTGTTTTGATTAAATTTGTGTTGGATCTTCATTTTGATCAAAACCAATGTTTGTAAAACTTATGCATTGTTGAACTGTTGATTAGCATTCATATTTTGGCATTGTATTCGCATTATCTTACTTGTGAAGTTCTGAATGTTTGTGCGTGAAGCTTGGGTTTGACACTAAACTCTGATTTAACACTTGAGTGTTATGAGCTTATATTTGGGTCGATATATTTGATTCTGTTTAGGAATTTTTGTATTGGGTTATTCTTTTGTTAAAATATTTAGCTTATAACTCTTTATTTATGCAACATACTCACTAGGAGACTAGGTGAAAGCTTGTTTGAGTTGTTTGAAATCTCTTTGAGATTTGGAATAGGAAACATCTTACCTAAAGGAATGTTGAACTTCATTTATTATCTTGTATCAACTTTGAGATGGTATTGTCATGGGGATAAAAGGAAGTATTATTTCCCGCTCTTTGGAAGAAACCCATGTTCGGGTTGATCAGTATTGTGTTTAACCAGTCGCCTCTGTCGCAATTTTATGGTTAAGAATTTTTGTTTTGAATTTTCGTTTCTTTTGCATTGGAATGGATTACGTTATTAACATTGGGAACTGAAATAATTAGGAAGGATACCTTCTCCGTTTAGTTGTATTGAGCTTGATTATTTTGAATTACGAACTGCTTACCTTTTTATATTTAGTGGTGAGGCAATTGTAAGTCTCCAGTCTTGGGTTCGTAGGTAATTCTGAACTTTATAATTTACTGTTTTAGGATGAATTTCTCAATTAAAATAGTGATTGAGTCTTTGACTTCTTTTTAAGAAAGAAAATATATGTATATATACATATTCTTTTGAGACCAGTTTATGGTTTAGGTCTGTAGTATGCTTTCATCCTAAATTGGTTTGAAACTAGAACTTCTTGTTCAAACGAAACGATTTATCATTGGTTATTTCCTCATTTGAGGTACCATTCCTCTATCCTTGGATAAGCTCATTGTTTTAACTTTTCTATACTTGATTCTCTTTTGAGATGTTGATTTCTTTTGACCTAGTTGGTCTACCTTGTTTGAATCATTGATGAAATAATGTAGAGAACTAGTAGCCAAGAAGGTTCTATTGATAAGTAAATTTATACTTATGGGTTCGACTATTGTTGACTAGTCTTTCCTAGTTTATATGGATAGGAGTAGGTTTGTCTCTTGTACTCTTTATCTTTTGTGAAGAAATTGAGTAGAGATTAACTCCTCTTCGGGGCTACTTTGTTTGTGAACATTGATTTCTAATCTTTGATTGATAACTTCTAACATGAAGAGTTGGAATTGAAATCGCATAAGACTATTCTCGATTTTCCTTAAATTCTTGTATTGTTATGAAATTCTGCTTTTATGTATATTCTAATGTTGAATATGTAATATTGTTACCCGAGAAAAGAATAGGTAATTCATGTATGAAACTAGTCTGTCTTTTAGATGTAATAAGTTAGGTATGGTACGCATTGGTTCTTTTTATTCCTTACTTATGATTTAGATGAATCATCCTAGAATGAACCATGTTGTATTCATTTATTTTGTCTCTTAGAAAATATAAATGTGGTATTCTATTAGGAAAGAAATATGAGACAATGGGATGGAAATATATATTGTTGTTTATAAGCCATTGATAGGATTAATAGAACTTTAAGATCTTAGGCAGATATTGTTTATTATATTCTGCTCTTCTCTTTAAAGTGGATCTAGATTTATTAATGTACTTCCTTTCTGTTTGTTATCACTTATGTTGATTGTATGATGTTTTTATTATCTCATTAAAGTAGTGTTGCTTTAATGAAATAATTAGTGGAATGCACTTCATTTTAATGCTTAGTGCTTATCATGCTCAGTTCATTGAACTGACCCATGCTAGCTATTTTTGCATATGGACGACTTAAGTGGTAAAAGAAGGAAAAAACTTATATGATGCATTGGATGATATATGTATAATTCTTAGTAAATAATTCTGATTCATTCTTTTGTTTTATTGTAAAAGAAAAGTTGTATACTTTATAGAATGAGGGCTGTTGTTATGCAGTTTCCTAAAGTGCATAGTCTTGTAAATTTTATAAGTTGTAATGATGAATTGCGAGTTGTGATTTATTTGCATTGGTTGTGTAAATTATCTTGTACTTTTATAAAGAAGATGAAAGTTCCATCTTGTTGATATTCTTTATATTATGTTATGCTTATCTTGTTATCTTTGATAAGATGGATAATGGGAATTAGTTCAATTTCCTTATAATGAAGCAACTTGTTGAGTTGCATAATACGATGTGTTTTATCTAAACAATTTAACATAGTAATGTGTTGCAGGAAGTAAGAACTATGGATATTGGGAATAATATACCCTAATACTTAATCATTTAGAGGAAGACTCTCTCTCTCTCTCTCTCTCAATTGAATATAAACCTAAAAGGTTTGGAGATATGATTACTAATTATTAGAATTCATTTTGTATGAAGTCTACTTTAATTGGATATATGTGGTTGTTAAACCTTCCTGAAAGTTAAAGTACATTTTAATGAAACTTATGATATCGCTGTCCTGTTTTGGTTAATTGCTAGTTACACCATGAAAATGAACATTAAAAGCAACCATAAGTTTAACGAAGTTCTTTAATACTTGAGTGATACAAGTATACGATAAGAACTTACATAGTGTTGGATTAGGGTTTAACAGATTGCTGTAATCAAGACAAAATCCAAATTAAAAATGTATTAACAATCTCCTTGGGGTATGTACATCTCGATGAGGCAGTTTCTATAGGATGTTGGCACATGCCAATTACAAGGCTATACTTTCAAGAAGACTTGTGTATTCTCAAGAATACAATGTTGTAATTGACATGTGGCATCACCCTTCCACAATTATCATCTAGATCTACACATTAGAAGAACTTGGACTTGAACTTAGTTTCTCTCTAGGTCAGGTTAGTGGCATATTTAGGATATGAAGTAGCTTCCAATGGCTCAGGGAACTTTGGCACATCCGGTTGACTTAGGTCAATCGAGTATGCCCATTTACCCTAAGCCATTGTGAGCATATTCCTATAATAACTTATGTTTCTAACTAGGGCTAGGGTTAAACCCGGGACAAGTGGATGATGGTAGTCTATAAAGACCAATCATGATAATAGAGGAGTGAGGTGAAGGACGTATTCCAATATGACGAGTATTTCATCTATGAATAGTGACATACACAAAGCAGTGTGTTGTATAACTTTGGCCAAAGTATTGCAAGTTACTAGGCTGCGTTATCCTACGTCACCAAGTTTAAAACAACATGATATCAGATGAATATTGGTAAAAAATATTCAGATATGTTCTTTAAACAAATCACTCAATACCCAGTGTAGGGTAGGAAAACCAAGTATACAAAGTATACAATATGT
The DNA here is from genome assembly GCA_018340775.1 of Taxus wallichiana var. yunnanensis. NCBI lineage: Eukaryota > Viridiplantae > Streptophyta > Pinopsida > Cupressales > Taxaceae > Taxus > Taxus wallichiana. The sequence goes on from CM031236.1 coordinate 290,051,997, forward strand.
ATTCAATACTTAAGATAACATAAATAGATCAGTAGATTACTGAGTTATGAAATGAATAGATCAGTGGATCACCAAGTCATTACAGCTGCATATGGTTATCTATTTGAATTCGATTGGCATGGAATGTTTGTTCTAAATAGTGCTTTATCTAGAACAGTTAACATTATATTTTAAAAATAAATATAAATTTCCCTTGTTTGAAAGTCTTAAATGAGAATGTTACACTATGCCAATAACCAATGTTGTTTACTACACATCCTATAGGTAATCATAATGGTTCACATAATTCTTCATAAAACACATAGGATCTTGAAACCTTTTTCATAGATTACAAGCTCACATCTTACAATTACAAGGAGTTGCATCCACTTCTCCCCATGATGTGGATTCTACTTAGTTGCTTCAACACCCACTTGCACCTGTTGGTGAAATAATTTTTCACATGATAGATTATTTGTTTTCACCAATGGTCATGTGATTAAGCCCATCCATTTTGGGTTTGAGGAGGATCCAATTTATTTAATGCAAACTAAATAAAACTATGGGTTGTCTATTAGGTTGGAGATCACATAGGAATACTCCACTAAACATGTGGAAAACTATTTATACAATGTAAAAGGGAATAATTTAATTTGAAGAGAGGTAAAGAGGAGATGAGGAAATAGAGAGGGGGATTAATGTTGTGAGTAGAATTACAAATTTTTCATACATTATCCAAAATAGGTCCACAATTCAATAGGAAGAAATCAACCATGTAAGTAATATCAAGACTAATAAATCAAAGACACAAAGATTTTTAGATCCATTAATCAAAGACATAAATTTTCTTCTTTGTTGTACAATATTACAATGCTTGAAAAGTTATAAATTAGAGAGGAAGGAAGAACATAGGAAAATTTATATAAGAAATGTAGCTTTATTATTTCTGCTGTAGAAGTGATACAAATCCCAAGAAATAACAACAACAAACAATTTCCAGCCCTTAAATGGAGAAACCATTCCAAAATATATAATTATAAATGTCTCTTCCTCTCCCACCATGTGAGTTTTCATCTCACCACCACTTGTAAATTTTCACATTCCCTAGGAATGAAATTAAGTCCCTTTTTTATTTTGAAAAAGGGACTTTTACAAAGCAACATTAATTCAATTAAGTGAATAATATGAAAGATTAAAAAATTACATGGATAATGAAGAAATAGAATGCTAGAGAGAGAGGGAATGTGGAGAAGTCAAAATATAGAGATGAGTAAGGATATTTTAAAAAAGAATCTTCCTCGATGGACCATGAATGAATTTCCTTGCACTCAACCACCTATCAAAATAAAACATGATGATTATAAATACTTATTTTTGTGAAATGCAAACACATTCCAAGGCATTGAATGAGTGTTCAAAAACACTACTAAGTGAATTACACCATGTGAACTCGAGATGGTTTCCCGATCATGGAAACATGATGATACTTTTGAACACAAGGTCAAAGTAAAAATGCATATAATCACATTACTCCCCTTGGCTTCAAAATTCACCTACATGATGAAAAATGTCTCCTTTTTTGAATGGGATAAACTCAGTTGCCCGAACACCTTCTTGCTCGTTTTATCATTATTGAAAAAGGTATTATCCTCTATATAGAAGGATTATTCCTGAATGAAATTCTTTTCTTCTGACCTCTTTTTGGACCAAAGCATTGTTGTTAAAATATCCTTCTTCTATGAGATTCGAGAACACTCTAAAGCATTGAATAAGTGTTTAAAAACATTGTTCGAGACTTACACCGAGTGGACTTGTGATGACTTATTAATCCTACAAACATGATGGTTTTGGGTGCATCAGTAACTTAGTATTCAAGTGACAATATTTTACAAAAACTATTTTATTTTGAATTATTCCTTGCCATAGTATGATTCACATAATGTTCCTCATCTTAAAAAGAGATGTGAACAAAAGGTTAGAGTTGGAATATAGTGATCATCACCTTCCTCCTTGTAACTCCTTCAACTTCACAATTCACCTCTACAAAAATGCCCAAAGGATTCAACCATGATGAATCCCTTATGTGACCATTAGGATGACTTGAATCATCTAATTTCTTGCATTCAAGTGTGTCATATATATTTCACCTTGAGACTTATGTTTTGGGAGCCTGCAAGGGATTTCTTTCTTGTTTGAACCATAAGACAATTTCCTAGCCTTAAAATTATGGAAAAAAGCAATGAGATAGGCAGAATACAAGTTGATACAAGTGATTTGAGCATGATTGTAAGAATTTCTATTTTTAGGAGGTCATGTCTAGGATAACTATTTTAGTAATTTTTTACAATTTTCACTTTTAGTGGTTTTTACTTATTTGGAGTATACAAATGCTGATAGTTTCATTGTTTTGGAAAATTAATATATTTAGAAATATAAGGCCATAAACAACTTACTATTTTTAGATGGATGTCTTATAGGTGTCATTGGAATGAAATTGGTCTCAAAAGATTCGGTTTTGTCTCAGGACCTTCCGCTCCAGCTTTTTCAAGGATTTTATTTGATAGAACTCCGTAGATTTGAAAAGGAAACTCTAGGGGATGAAAATTTCTTCTCGATGTTGTAAATCATACATAACATAAATGGTAGTGTTCTTACATTCATCTCTAAGGCATTTTTAGGATGAGTGCACTAACAAATCTTGGTAGAAATCAGGTGCACCATTTTGGAGATATGAGAAGAATTCCTTTCCCAAGCTTGATGGTTCCAAAAAATTATAGTAGCATCACTATGAAAAATTTGAGTTTTGAGAGGGAAAAAAAAGCCTTGAAGTTCAAAAAATTAGTAAGTGTTCATGAGGTGAGGAGTTAATTTGTTGAATCTTGTAAATTTGTACTCATCTTAACCATGGAGCTAAATCAGGGTTAGGAGATGTGTTTGAGTGTGGTTAAACCCTAAAAATTAGGGTGAAAAATGTGGAAGGGTAAATAATGGGAAAAGAAGTTTTATTTTCACCAGATGGTGACAAGTGGAAACTTTTGGTGTAGTGTGAATGAGATTGAAGGATATGAAAATGGCTTTCAGGGGCTAAAAATTGGTTTTTCACATGACCGAGGGCTGAGTGGAAGGATGGGGAGTACAAGTTCACGTCCACCATGTCCATTTTTATTATTAAATCTAAGGGAACACTACCAACTCAAAAATTCACCATGGGGGTCTGATCATGAGGAGGGGACAAGGGGTTAAGTTACTTGCAAGTTTTGATGTTCCCTAGGTGTAAAATATGTGATGGGAAAGTTGTGAAAAATGAAACCTCATGGGGGAGCACAATTTTATGTCTCTCATGTCACTTTTAACCTTAAATAAAATGTGAGGGGAAAAAATGGTTGAGAAAATGAACCGTGGGTCTCAACTCATGAGAAAGGGACAAGTGAAATGCAACTTAGAGCCTCCTTAGGTGTAAAAGTTATGATTCTCAAGTTGATGGGAGTGAGACAACATGGGGGATGCACTTTGGTGCCACCCTTTCACCTTGGGGAAAATAAAATGGGAAATTTCATGATTCTAAGTGCTCCATGGGGTTAGGTCCTCATGGGAAGGGGACTAGACACTTAAATTCTTCACATGTTCCACCTAACACCTCAAGTTATGTTTTAAGTGACACAACCACTTAAATGGATGAGTGAGTACACTTTTGTGTACCCCATGTCACCTTTACACCAAATGGAAAACCTAAGGGGACATGACATGTTCAAAATTCATGCTCAAACGCTATTTTGACCTATTGATGTCATATGCCAACTCTATTTTAGAACAATGAGAGTGTTTTTTCAGCCCCGAGAGCATGGAAGGGTAATTTGGGGTAAAAAATTATATGATTTTGACTCCAAATAATATTTTTAGATCATAAAATCCTTTATTAGGACCCAAGTTTTTCTGAAAATTGATTTTTAGGGCCCGTTTCACTTTTGACTCGAAGGGGCAACCGAATAGTTTTGGGTTATCATTGAAGATTTTTTTGTCTTGGAAAAAGTTAATGATTATGTAATGTAGAGGATTATGATATATTTCTAATGACTATTTTTTTCCACCCAAATCCATCTAGATCTCCAAAAATCATCTAGACAAGTCAAATTTCACCGTTGAAGTATAACATTCCCTGCACCTAAAATGACCTTGTCTTTCTTTCTTTATTCCCAAAATCAATTTATTCCATATATTTCCATAAAATAACTTGGATAAATTCATTTATCTATTATTAAACTCACATATGAATTGAGTCTTCCTTGCCAGCTTTCGAGAGAATATACGCTAGTTGTAGAAGGAAAAAAATGGCCCTTTCTAGGCCTATGAGGGTAGTTGTTTCGCTTCAGATCTCACTAACTTCTTCAATCACCTTAGGTGCACCTACCTACACATGAAAAATTCTTGAAAATAATGTTAAAACGTTTATATTATCTAGAATGAGGATGAAACTATGGGAAGGTTTCTAGAGGGAAATGCCTTCACAATGACCGGGAGAAGAATTTTCAAGCGAGGGCTTGGTTGTCATGGCCAAAATTTTCAATTTTACATGCTAGACATTTATCATGAAAATAAATGGATATAAATCGAGGAAATTAGATGATAAGGGGTAATGAATAGCATCAGGTATCTCATGGTTAAGAAGACCAATGCCTTGATAATTGGGCAATAGAGTCATTCCTTCACCAACTAATACAAGAAATGACATGAACAAGGAAAAACAAAAACCAAACAAAAGGGAAACACATAATAGAAGGGAAAAACATGCTACATGGGAGGGAAATTTACATATAACATTTTCACACACCCAACAATGGGATGAGAAAAATAGGTACCATCATGAAATAATGGGTTGAATTCATACCACTTCAAGCTCAAATTTAACTAGCTAGTCATGCCACACTCTCATGATGGATATTCATGGTTTCAGGAGAAGAAGGGAAACCAAATTTCCATTCTCATATTGATATTATATAGAAAAACTTATTTTTATCCAATTACCACTTAGCTACTTATTTAAAAGTTTTCTCTTAGCAGTCTCCATCTTATGTCTTGTGACCATAATAATCCATTCTTCCACGTTTTCAAAAACGGGATCTCTACTTTCAACATGAAGGTAGTCACCATCCTTGGGTAAAATTTGCAACATGGATTCATTTCCAAATTATTAGGGAATTTCAAAGTGATGAGGACAAGTTGACCTTTTCCCCATTGGAATGATTCTTATAGCTTCTCGGTTGTTTTTGTTCTAAATGATTCCTTTCTGTATATACCAGTTCATGTTCGGTGTGGTAAGAATCACATGATGCATCTTACTCATGGAAATTTAAAGGACACAAAGTCAGAGCTGAAACATGGGAATAGTCATTTATTCCATCCTAAACATCTCCTAGATATTCCTCTTCTTCACAGGGAAAATAGAAGACTCCATACTCATAATTATGATTACTTGAACTCTCTCTTGGTGATGATAGGGAAAATAACTCATAAGAGAGTTCATGTGCTCTTTTCTCATCAAAAAATGTTTTAAAAGGAAAATTGAATTCTTCCATTTACTCTATTTCACTATTGATAATCCATGCATCAAATGAATAGTCAAAATTAGAAAGGAAATTGTCAATAATTACCTCAAAATAATTATCCTAAATAACTTGTAGTGAAGGAGGATTCATCTCTTTAATATCTTGAATTTTTTTGAAAATATCAACAAACATTGGAGCATCTATTATGACACAATAATTATCATCTCTCATGCACATTTCTTCTCCAAATGATTGTGCTTCATGCCAAAGTTCAACTATGGATGGAAATTTAATTTTTGTGCTTTCTTCATTATCCACTAAGGTGCTTTGAGTTGAATTTCATCAGGATGTTTTGAAATAGAACAATCATGAGTGAAACCAAATTATCTCCCTCAGATAAACATTTCATAGTGTTGAGACTCATCATAATACACCTTCGTAAGGTAGTTCTTCTCCTCCTCTCTACGAAGTTCCTCAAGATGCTCGTACTTTTCTTTCATGATCATAACACATGCTAGATTTTTATTTTATTTTTAGGCTTAAAAATTCCTTGTGCAACTCTAAAAATTATTTGCACATAATATTTTTTCAAGGAGGTCATTTTATCTTCTCCATAGGTAAGAAAATAATCCAAAATAATGGAAACAAAAGATAATGTTTTAATTTTTTCAAAAATTAACGTAGAGTCTAAAACATTACATTTAGGAGGTTCTTCTTCTGAAATAATTTTATCTTCACTTACCTCATCCAAAGATTCGTTCTCATGTTGTTCATTCTCATGTGCCTACATAATTTCATATCTATTTTTCATCCTCCTCATCAAACAATTGAAATATAAATCATCAATAGGTGAAATCCCCATTTTATTTCCTCTAGTAGCACTCCTTTTGAACTGAATCCATAAGGATTTGATAGTAGGATCATTGGATAACAAAATTCTATCCATTTTGGATATCCTCTCTAAAACTTGTGCAAGAGCATCGATGAATTCCTTTCCTTTTGTTGATTGAAAATTTTTAGTTAAAATGAGAGACCTCTTTGTTGTGTCAGAATCCATAATTTTATAGGAACTAGCCCAGAATGATGGATGATCTAAAAATTGGATGTTTTAATGGTCATATTCTTCTTCATCATTGATCTCACTTATTGATGTTGAACACCAATAAAAATAATTCCTCTTCATGATGTGGGAAGAAAACGTGACATGGATTTTTCCTTGATAGAGTCTCCTTTAATTTTTTTAATTTTAGTTTTTATTTGGATTTTATAGATATTTATAGGGTTCACAGGGAATATCTTCTCCAGGTAGAGTCACCAAAAACTATTGGTGAGATAATTTGTTGCAGAATATATTATTGGTTTTTACTAATAGTCACATGGATAAGCCCATCCTTCTTAGGTATGGGGAGGCTCCCATTTATTGAATGCAAACTAAATAGAACTATGGGGTGGCCATTAGACTAGGGATCACACATGAATACTCCACTAAACTTGTGGAAAACTACTTATACAATGTACAAGGGAGGAATTTTATTTGAAGAGAGGTAAAGAGGAGATGTGGAAATGGAGAGAGGGGTTAATGTTGTGAGTAGAATTATAGATTTCACATACATTAGACAAAGTAGGTCCACATTCAATAGGAAGAAATCAACCATGTAAGAAATAACAAGACTAATAAATCGAATATTATCTTATGGAATATTAGAGGGATAAACATTGCTAACAAGTAAAGAATCTTGAAATATTTAATTTTGAATCATAATCCTAATGTTCTCGTCTTGCAAGAAACAAAAATGGATACTAATATTTTTAGGGATATTAGTAAAAACGTTTGGGGAATGTAGAGGTCAGTTGTGTTAGTTTTAATGGGGCCTCTAGAGGTATTGATGTTCTTTGGGATGAAAATTTGGCTAAAGGATGTACCATATTTGAGTCATCCCATCATCTTGTTATTTTTTTCACTTCACTCCATAATAATAAGGTATGGATCCAGTCCAATATTTATGCTCCAACCAGTATTGATGGCAGAAGAAAAATCTGGTCTAAGAGAAATGATTTAAATAACACTTGTAAAGACTGGAATGGCTAGTTATTAAGGATTCAACACTCCCATCTCCCGATGGAGAAGAACGGGGGAACAAGAGTTAAATATAAACATGGGAAATTTTCTATATTTCATTTCTCACAACAATCTTTTTGATATTGAGCTAAAAGGTACCAATTTTACTTAGACCAACAGAAGAAATGGGGAGAACCTCATTATGGTATAATTAGACATAGCTCTAGTCTCTTCAAATTGGTTTCTCTCTAAATATTTCTACCTTTAGGCTCTTCTTAGAATCAAATCTGATCAAAACCCTCTTGTTCTCATTTTAGACGTCAAAGGTAAACACACCCCACTCCATTCATATTTTAAAAAAATTAGATGAAGCATCCATATCTTTATAACAAAATTCAAGAGTGGTGGAAGATATACAATACTATCTTTTCTATGTATATTTTGGTTCAAAATCTCAAAAATGTAAAGGTTAATGTGAAAAAGTGAAATAAACATGGTTTTGGAAATATCTTTGAAAAAAATCCCGAGGGACGAGATTTCTATGCTTGAGATGAACGTCAAAGTAATGGTATAGACATCAATGACTATTACAAAGAAAAGGAACTACTTAGTGACCTTAATACCATCAAAACATATGAAGAGATTAATTGGAGGTAAAAATCCCATGTGTTATGGATGAAAGGAGAATTTTATTTTTCAACACGACTACTTTTAAACATGAGTCATATCAAAATATCATCCATAGTTTTGGATAATGGACATGAAATTACTAATATCAATATCATCAAGAAGGAGCTAATTGAATTCTATAAGGTTCTTCAAAAGAGGAAAAATATAATGAAAGTTAAATCAATATGTTGTTGGAGAATATCCCTCATTTCATTGAGATGAATAAGGATATGGATTCCCTTCTGGACCCGGTTGATATGGATGAATTTCATAATTTATTATTCTACTTTGATGGTGATAAATCCCTATCCTAGTTGGATTTTTGACAATTTTTTTATAAATTTATTGGGAAATTTGCAAAATTGATCTTCTAAATGTTGTTAATGAATTCCTCTCAAGGGGAAGCCTGCTAAAGGAGATAAACAATACTTTTATTGTTATCGTAACTAAAAATTATAGAGCTAGAGACTTCAAATATTTGAGAGCTACCAATATTTATAATATGATTTAATTTTTTTACCAAGACTATAGCCACCAGGATGCAACCTCTTCTAAAAATATCATATCTTGGAAGTAAGGGGGTTTTGTAAAAGGTAGGCAAATTGAAGATGTCATTGTGGTGGTTCATGAGACTATTCACTCCATGGATAAAAACAAGAAGGCGGGAATGATAATAAAATTAGACATGAATAAAGCTTTCGATAGGGTGTCTTGGGATTTTCTAGATAAAGTTCTTGAAATATTTGGGTTCGGTATTAGATTCAGGAAGTTGATAAGAGAATGTGTTTCCACCCCCATGTTATTCATTCTCATCAACACAACTCTTATGATTTTTTTAGTAGAAACATAGGGTCAAATAAGGTGATACTATATCCCTCATTATTTTTATTATTATGGTAGAAAGCCTTAGCAGTTCCATTTCTAGATCCATTCAATCAGGGAATGCTTTGTGGATTCAAAACTTCTTCTAAAAATCTCACGATCTCTTATCAACAATTTTCCAACAATACCATCTTGCTATATTTAGCCTCTATTTTGGAAGTAAACCATCTCAAACATCTGCTTTCATACTATGAAGAGGATTCTGGACAACTCATTAATTATGTTAAGAGTGTTGTATTCTTCATTAACACCCCTTCATTATACCAACAAAATATTACCAAAATTTTGGGTTGTAGCATCAAATATCTCCCTTCCACCTACTTGGGAATTCCTCTCTTCAATGAAATGACGCCATTGGAGGTATGAAATTATTTCATTGATAGATTTCAATTGAAGCTTTCTAGTTAGAAAGGGGTGGTTCTTTCAAGCATAGCCAAATGCACCCTTATAAAGAGTAATCTATAAAACCTTCATATCTTCCTTCTTTAACTTTTCAGGATCCCCTCCTCCAATGTTGAAAAATTTGATAAAATTCAAAAGTGTTTTCTCTAGTCATGAGTGGAAATACAAAATAGAATTTCAATGGTTTTTGGGACAAATTTGGTAGAACAAACACCTTTGAAAGAGGGATGGGCATTAAAATTATTAGAAATATGAATAAATATCTCCTACAAAATTAGGATGGATACTTCTTAAGGAAAATATCTCTTAGTGCAACATCTTGAAAAAAACAATTTTGACAAATATCATATCATGGATTTTTAAGCTTTGATGAGCTCCTAAATGATCTCAATTTTAGAATTTTCTTATCAAAATCCATGAATTGATCACTAAAGGAACCAGATGGGACTTGGGGATGGAAAACAAATTTTTTTGGAAGATAAAACAAATATGGAGAAAAAATGTGTGACTACATCAATTATGGGGATGAAGAAAGAGAATGGAAAATGATATATATTAAAGAAATCAATGAAAATGACATAGTTAATTTGAATGCTCTCCAAAGCATGATATCCAATATCTTTACCCTCAACAATGATAGTGTTGATGAAATTATCTTGTAGAACTCCTACGATGGAAACTATAACGTTCATTCTAGATACAACAATTTGAACCAAAACTAGAACCCATTGATTCAATGAAATAAAAATTGGATAAGATATATCACTCCAAAATCAACTTCTTTTGGTGATTTATTGTTTCAAAATAAAATCCTCATGGTGGATAATATCAGAAAAAGAGGAAAAATGATTCCCAACAGGTGTATTATGTGTAAAGCTAGGGAAGAAAATGTTAATCATTTATTTATCCATTTCCATTTTTCCAATACTCTATGGGAATCATATTTGAAAAAATTGAGATAAAATGGGTTCTTCCTTTATCTCTGGTCACATTGGTACCTTCCCACTAAATGTATTTTTTGAGAATGCTTTGGAAAATCATTTTCCCACATACTCTCTAGGCCATTTGGAAAGAAAGGAATAGAAGTTTTTTAGGAACACAATTCTTCTGTCAACACCGTTTTCAGAAGAATGACATTGTTTATTATTGAGAACTTTAATACAACTAAAAATTCAAGCAAAGAGAATGTGAAGGAGAATGGAAACACAATTATTACAAGATGGAACATTCAGACTAATCAGAATAAAACTTCATGTGACCTTAGTCATCCTAGGCATGGGACTAAATGGATACACCCTCCCAATGGATGGGATAAACTAAACTTTGATGGGGCCTCTAAAGGAAATCCAAGGAAGGTAAGAGGGGTGATTTCATTAGGAACAAAAATGGTGACATTATTGTTGCCTATGTTGGAAACTTTGGAATTCAAACTAATTAATATGTTGAAACCATGGATGCTTTACGGGGAATTTAATTAGCCCAAAAATTAGGCCTTAGGATCCTGTGGGTGGAAGGGGACTCCCTCAATGTCATTAATTTCCTTCTTAAAAAATCCTCTCTAAGTTGGACCATAAGAAAATTTGTTAATGAGTCAATTCACATTCTCAATTCCTACACCCAGACTATTATCTCTCACACTTTTAGAGAAGGTAATAAAGTTGTTGACAATTTTTTTAATATTGGGGTTAACTACTCCAATTTTCATAGGTGGATTGCGGATAATGATATTATCTTGGATATCATGACCTTGGAAACTAATAAAATCACACAAATTTAATAACCATCACATCACGTATCACTTCCAAGATACGATATCTATTTAGCACACTTGGAATACACATTTTCACACCACTCTAGTGGAAAATATCTCATTGTGGTGATGGTTTTCTTTTATTTGTGGTGATATCTATACCATATTTTGATAACCATGTTTATTTCTTGTCTCTCTACTTTCAGATTTTGGGAGTAGCTATGGGGAGACCCATGTCATGTTGAGCTATCATTCAATAAAAATGGAGGAAATACGCAGTTCTTTGGAACATTAAGGTATTGGAAACTTCTTTATTTTTGGTATGCATTAGTCACATTTATTCTACTTTTATGGAATCCTAGAAAGACAAGGTTGTTATAATAAAAGGTCAAATATGGAGCATAATAGAGGAGAAAAATTCCTTCATCACTCGATGATAATGAATGGATCCAAGTTATATAAAAAAATGTAATAGGAATTAACAAGAATCCAAGTGACAGGAAGAGGGAGAGTAGTTGAAGGTCACACATGGTGGATTTCTTCACTCCTCCTTGGCTAAACCTTTTGATTAGGTGGCCAAAATCCTCATCAAGTATATAATGCTTGAAGGACACTTTGATCTCATCAATACTTAAAAATTTGTTTTTGTGAATCACTTTAAAAGGTAGAACCTGGTATGTTTTCCCTTCTACATTATTATTTTATTATAAAATTCAATTAAAGAGGTTTAATAGGGAAATGAATTTTATCCCTTGCACCAATCTACTATCCTCATCATTCATTCCCATTTCATGAGTATTAAGCCCAAGCATAACCTCACTCCCATCTCTCTACCCAATACCCCATCCTTTTGTAACCCTAAAAACAAAACAAAAATTGTATAAGGAGATCCATACAAATAGGGTGATCAAAATACAAGCTATCAAGGAAATAAAATTGATGGAACTAGCCATGTTGAGGAAAATATTTAGTAGGGTTCTGATTAGGATATGTCCACCCATTGTTTTCTTTATCTTGGAAAGAATTTTGATTAAAATACTAAGTACTTTGTTTAAAATGATATGGAGACACAAAAATATGTGATTAAATGGATTAGAAAAGACATCATGGTGATATGAGAAAGTGTTAAATAATTCAAAGAAAACAAGGTTGACAGGGTCACCTATACATAGAAAGATGTGGAAGCAATATTAGAGGTTGTGGAGAAAAATAATAATATCCTTACTTATGGTTTTATCATGCAAAATGCTATTATCAGCTCCATCATTAAGGAGCTCAATGCAAAAGGCAGCAGTAAAGGGGATGTAAATAGAAAGGAAGTAGAGAAGAGAGAAAATATTCTTAAAGATCTCATCCAGATTTCCACACAAGTGAAGAACAAGAAAATTCATATATGAGCTAGGAATTTTGTCTTTGTCCCTCTATTTAACCTGTCTTGTTGCTTCTGGTTGTTGTTTGGTCATGTTTTGTTGCGTTCGGGTTATATTTGGGATGTTTTGTTGTAGTAATTTCTTATTTTTCTTATTTTGTACCTAATTCTAATATCGGGATCTCATATATTTCTTTTGTAATAGGGTAGGGTCCTTGCCAAAAACCTCCTTTATCCTTTATCTAAAAATACTAATAAATCGAGAGACACAAATTTCTATAGATCAATTAATCAAAGACATAAAATTCCTTCTTCGTTGTAAAAGATTACAATACTTGAAAAGTTGGAAAGTAGAGAGGAAGGAAGAAAATGGACAAAGAGATATAAGAAATGTAGCTTTATTACTTGCATAATAGTGATACAAAGCCCAATAAACAACAATCAACAATTTCTAACCCTTTATATTGGAGAATCCATTCTAATATATAACTTATAAATGTATCTTCCTCTCCCTGATGTGACTTTTCATTTCACCACCACATGTGATTTTACACATTCCCTAGGAATGAAACTAAGTCCCTTGTTATTTTGGAAAAGGGACTTTTACAATGCAACATCAAGTTACTTAAGTGAATAAGATGAAAGAGTGAAAAATTAAATTCCCAATGAAGAAATATAAATTTAAAGAGAGAGAAAATGGAGAGAGAGAAGAAGGGAGAGAAGTGAAAATCTAGAGTCAGGAAAACATCTTGTTGATGATGAATCTACCTCGATTGGACCAGGAATGAATTTCCTTACACTTGACCACTTGTTGAAATGAAACATGGTGATTAAAAATGCTTCCTTTTATAAGATAAAGACACATTCCAAGATATTGAATGAGTGTTCAAAAACACTACTAAGTGAATTGCACCATTCAAACTAGCGATTGTTGTATGATCATGGAAACATGATGATCCTTTTGAACACAAGGTTAGAGTCAAAACATGTATATCGTCACCTTACTCTCCTTGGCTTAAAAATTCAAATCCATAAAAATATGTCTCCATTTTTAATGAGATAAACTTCAGGATACATAGATACCTTCTTGCTCATATGCTCCTTATCCAAAAATGTCTTCTCCTCCAGATAGAAGGATTTTTCCTTGAATGAAATTATTTACTTCTAACCTCTTGTTAGACTGAAACATTATGGTTATAATCCCCTTCTTCATGTGAGATGTAGGAACACTCCAAAATATTGAATAAGTGTTAAAAAACACTATTGTGAGTCTTACACTGAGTGGTCCTATGATGACTTATTGATCCTGAAAACATGATGGCCTTGGGTACCTCGATATCCTACAGATTAAAGTGAAAATATTTTGCACACACTAGTTTATTATGACTTGGTCCTTACCATAGTGTGATTTAAATAATGTTCCTCTTAAAAAGAGATGTGAACACAAGGTCGGAGTTGGAATATGGTGATCATCACCTTCCTCCTCGTGACTCCCTTGAAATTTAAGATTCACCTCTATGAAAACTACATAAATTATTAAACCATGATGAAACCCTTATGTGACCATTAGGATGAGTTGAATCATCAATTTTCTTGCATCCAAGTGTGCCATACTTGAATTCACCTTGAGACTAATTTTTTGGGAACATGCGAGGGATTTCTTTCCTATTTAAACCATAAGAAATTTACCTAGCCTTGAAATTATGGAAAAAAGAAATGATATATGTGGAATGTGAGTTCTTCTGAAGTGATTTAAACCTTATTGTAAGAATTTATATTTTTAGTAGGTCCAGTCTATAATAGCTTTTTTATTAAGTTTTCACAATTTTCACTTTTTGGTAATTTTTATTATTTTGAGTATACGAATGATGAGAGTTTCAATGTTTTGTAAAATTACTATATTTATACATATTACGCCTTGAAAAAATTATTATTTTTATATATAGGTATTTTGGGTATCATATTGGAACAAAACTGGTCTCAAAAGATTTATTTTTGTCTCAAGACCTTCCATTCTAACTTTCGAGGATTTTATTTGCGAGAATTCCGTATATCCGAAAAATAAACTCTAGGGGATACAAATTTATTTTAGCTATTGTAAATTATAAAATTATAAATGTTAGTGTTCTTACAAATCAGGTTTGAAATTGTTTTCGGGAGGAGTGCACTATAAAATCTTGGTAGAAATCGGGTGCACTACCGATGCGGAGATATGAGTAAAATTCCTTTCTGAGTGTGATGTTTATGAAAAATTCAAAAACATCGGTGTGTAATAATTATTTTTAGAGGAAAAACACAAAACCTTGAATTTCAAAAATGATTAAGCTGTTCATGAGGTGAGGATTTAATTCAATCAATCTTGCAAATTTGAACACATCTTTAACCATGGAGCTAAACCATGGTTGGGAGATGGATTTGAGAGTGGTTGAACCATAAAATGTAGGGTGAAATGGTAGAAGAGGACAAAATGGGAAAATAATTTTTCTTTTCACTAGATGGTGACAAGTGGCAACTTATGGTGTAGTGTGAATGAGATGCAGGAGCTGAAAATGGCTTCTCGGGGATAAAAATTGGTTTTTCACGTGACCGGGGCGGTGGAAGGATGTAGAGTGCACTTTCATGTCTCTGATGTCCCTTTTTCTTCTAGTTCAATAAAATGAAACAAATTAATATAAAAATGTGCCATGAGGGGTCTAATCATAAGGAGGGGACAAGGGGTTAAGTTACTTGCACATTATGACATTGCATATGTGGAAAATATGTGATGGGAAAGTTGTGAAAAATTAAATCTCATGAGGGAGAAATTTTTTGTGTCCCATATGTCCCTTTTCACCTTGGGTACAATATGAGGGGATAAAATGGGTGATAAAATGTCATGTGGGTCTTAGTTCATGAAAAGGGGGCAAGTGAAATGCAAGTTAGAGCCTTCATAGGTGAAAAAGTTACAAATATCAAGTTGCGCGCGAGTGAACCAACATGGGGGAAAAATTTGGTGTCCCAATTATACCCCTTGCACCTTGGTGAAAATAAAATGGGACATGGCATGCTTCCAAGTGAGCCATGGGGTCAACTCATCATGAGAAGGGGACTTGGGCTCTTAAAGTCTTCACATGCTTCACATAACACCTCAAGTTGTGTTATAAGTGACACAACCAACTGAACATATAGGGATAACAATTTGGTGTCCCACATGTTACCTTTAAACCAAAGGGAAAATCCAAGGAACATGACATTCTCAAAATTCTGCCAAGGTTGTTTTGAATGCGATGTCATCCACCAAGTCCATTTTAGAACACCAGGGAGTAATTTTTGGCCTTAGGATCATTGAAGGGTGCTTAGGGAATTATATTATTTTGACTAAAAATAACCTCTTTAGATCATAAAAACCATTATCGAAGACACTTATTCCCAAAATTAATTTTTAGATCCTGTTTCACTTTTGACTTGAAGGGGCAACTGTAGAGTCTTGGGTTATCACAAGATTTTTGAGTCTTAGAACAAAAGTGATGATTAAATCATGTATAGGATTACAATATATTTCCAATGACTATTTATTTTCCTCCCAAATCTCCTATAATCATCTAGATAAGCCATCTTTCACCGTTGGACTATAAAATTCCTTGTAGCTAAAATGACCTGCCTTGCTTCCTTGATTCCCGACATCAACTTCTTTTACAAATTTTCCCTGAACTTCCTTGGATAAATTCATGTATCTCCTTTAAAACTCTCATATGGATTGAGTCTTCCCCGTTCATCTTCTAAAGGGTATACACAAGTTGTAAAATGGAAAAAATGGCCTTTTCTAAGACTCTGAGGATAGTTATTCATTTGATTTCAAGATAACTTGTTCAATCAAGTTAGGAATACATCCTTATACATGAAAAAAACATGAAAGTAATGTTATCATGTTCCTCTTAGCCATAATGAGGATGAAACTATGGGAAGGATGGATAGAGGAAGGGTTTATAGTGACCGGGAGAGGAATTTTCAAGTGGGGGTTGGTTTTTCGACCAACATTTTCGAGTTTTGCATGTTAGACATCTATCATGACAACACAACAGAAAGGGCTTATTATCTTATGCATATTGGTCTATTTATTCCTAAAATTCCTATCTATGGTGGAAAAGGTGACCCAACTAAGCATATTCACTCATTTCATATGGCTTGTATTAATTACACATGTTATGACACCTTGCTTACCAAGCTCTTCCTAGGAGTCTTAAGGATTTTTTATTGCAATGGTTTTATGAATTTACCAAAAATTATGTGTGCTCTTTCACTAATTTAATAATTAAATTATTGGCATAATTCTCTATCAACATTCAAGATAAGGTTTTGTATGCACATATGTATAAGATGATACAAGGATCTAATAAGACTATTAATGATTATGTCTTATGATACAAAACCATGCTTACTATGATTAACAATATCTTAGTTGACAATTAATTACAAAATATATTTACACAAATATTGATTTCTCACTTGCAAGAATAGGTCATATTCAACAAATTTTAACCATTTTTTGATCTCTATCATACAATCAAAGAATGTAAATCTAATTTATTACAGAGAAATAAACTCAAGTACATTGATAGCATTCCTAATCCCTCTAATTCCAAATTTCCAATAAAATTTACATTCAAAGGAAAACTAGTGATACTAAGGATACTTCTAAGGAAAATTTCAATTCTATTATTTAACCTACTAAGCTACAATTATCACCCTCACAACGATAGTTTATACGCTTAACTTATTTCCCACACATTATATTGATTTTTAGTGAAATATTGTGTCTTTTCATCCACCATTTGAGGTTGATGCGAGTAAGAATTAAATTAAAATTTTCAATGCTAATGTTTACTATGATTATCATAGATGTATTTTTCACCCCACCATTTGGTGCTTCTAAATTCATCATGATATCCAATATCTTATTGAATCCAATTAAATTTAATGGAATGTTCCCATTGAATCTTATAAGAAAGCCAATGATAATCGAAAATTGAAAATATTCAATGACCTACTTTCTAAGTATAACAATGGAAAATCTACTTATGAGGTACACAATACTCATTGTGTGAGATCAGCATGACCCTTTTATGATCAAAATTTGGATGAAATTATTGAAACTACTACTCACATACCATATCCTCCACCGATTATCACTTTTGATTACTCGATATAGATGAAAATATTATTTCATACACCTTATCCATTACTTTCTCTATTCATTAGGTACCAATACACGGTCGCTATTTGATCCACATATAAAGGTCTCTACCATTACCCTATTCTTTTAGAAATTATATAAATAATATTTTGTTCAATTCTAATCCTTTTTATCAACGTATTACTCTCCGTATGAAAGTTATATCTCTTACTACAACATACTCATTCTTGATTTTTGATAATATTAACTTTGGTGCATTGCACTTAGGTAACCCTTGGTTGTGCACTCTTTTGGGCTATTTCATAGGTTATCCACCAATGTGTCAAGTTTATTCATAATTAACAAGGTGTTACCTTTTGAGTTATTCCCTTTGAGGATTTTTCTCCTAGCCAACCTAGTAATTATTTTTCTATTTTATATTCATACTCCTAGTGCATCTATGGATAAGCATTTTGTTTTACATAATGTCTCTATCACCTCTAGCCCTCCTAGGTATCTTGATAGGCCTTTGGTTTCACATGTTATCTTTTGTAGTTTTATCCCTCCTAAGTTTCTTTACATTCCTATGATTACACACACTCTCCCTAGTATTTCTAGTCCTCCTAGGTTTCATCCAAGGCCATTGGGTATAGACATTATCTCTAGTAGTTCTACCCTACTAGCGTCTCCCAATAGGCCTTTGATTCCACACAATTTATCTAGTGGCTTATCTTCTCATAGGATATTTCCTAGGTCCTCTAGTACATTTTCTCTCTTCCTCATAAATCTTATAGTGTACATTATTTTCATAGGAGCACTCACTCTTCTACTCTTCAATGAATATATTCTACTTCACACACTACCCAAAAATTTACTTCACTTAGTTCTTCTCTTAGGACTTCTTTGGCACACATCACTATTATGGTACCAATTTCACACAAGACACATCCTTTGGCACAATTAAGTCCTACCCTCTATCCTCTTCAATGGTTTATTTTCCTATTCAAGAGGTTATCCTTGGGTAGCTCTTGTAATATCTGCTTTCATTTTACATAGTTACACATTCAAAATACACAAACATTGACATAGTTGCAAAATATTAAAAAAATTAAATATTTGTAAAAATACAAAATGAGGACTTGTGTACTTAGCCTATATTGTTCACACTTTACATTATACATGTTTTTTTTTTTTCACTTGGTTTGATAGATAACATATTCCTTTACTCTTTACACACATGTGTTCATGAGGTATATTGAGCTTGATGTATGATACAGAAAATCAATACATGCTAATATGAGCTATCATGGTTCCTTAAATTCTTATCTTGGGGGCATGCCCCACCTTATACAAGTGTTATTATTTTATTAAATTTTACTTCCTTATTATTATTGATTACATACATTATGTACTTGATATTTTTCAAACTATAAAAACTAACGCGTGTCTAGTGCAACGTTGACACCTCATGTTTTACATGTATTTTTTCATCATGAAATTATTTTTTTACCATACATTCTTATTATTTGTGTGTGTTATTACTTGTCTGTCTCCTTTCTTGTTTCTTGAGTGCCTTTCTTGTCTTGTGACACCATGAGTACCCCATTTTTGTGGGTCTATTCCTCTTTTGTGAGACATTATTTGCAGGCCTAAGGGCCTTGATTGTCTTATGAAACCATGGGTGTCCCATGTTTGTGGCTTTATGCCTTTTTGTAACATTGAGTGTATAATTTTATCTCTCTGATTTTAATTTTACTTTATCTCTACACTTGTCTTCTTATGCATGCCATATTACTACTATTGCACTTGTTTCTATTATTGCTCTTGTTGTGTGCCATGGTTTCTCATATGCACAACCCTTTTTTATAGGTACATTTTGTTCACGGTGGTAACCTCTTCAAATTATACACTCTCCTATAATTTATTAACATTATCTCGACATGTTTATAAATCAATTATTTTGATCCGCATACTCAAATGGTTTTTCACATACACCTAAAAGAGGGGCATTCGTTTAGGTATATTCTACATCTATATCAAGCATATACAAAGTTATAGGTTCATCACATGTAAAAATAAGTTATAGGTACTCATAAAAAGATCAAATATAATAATCTAGAAAAAAATTACACAAGGTCTGAAATGTATAGTTTGATCATGACTGTATGAACGGTTTTGACCATTTCACATAGTT
Source organism: Taxus wallichiana var. yunnanensis (assembly GCA_018340775.1). NCBI lineage: Eukaryota > Viridiplantae > Streptophyta > Pinopsida > Cupressales > Taxaceae > Taxus > Taxus wallichiana. The sequence goes on from CM031236.1 coordinate 290,071,996, forward strand.
TTTCCCAAGGGTAATTACACCAAATTTATTAAAAAGATCATATTTTCACATTTAAGAGCTATTTCTTGGCAATTTAATATTTATTTGATTCAATTCAGATTAAAATAAGGGGCATGAAGTACTTCCCTCATTTACCAATACACTTGGTTTCAGATTACATTTTTAAGGATCTTGTGAGTATGGACCTCCTTTCTCCATCTAGATTTACATACATTAAAAATTATATTCAATTGTGTGGAACATGGGAAGGGCATGGGGAAATCGTTCTCTTTTCTATTTTGTGTATTTATTTACAAAATTGGGCCTAGATTTGTCTGTAGCGGTGTGGTCCATGGGGTTACGAAAAGTATTAAAGTAGTTGAGTTCTTCGTAGGTAGAATTTCCTTACCTCTTACATTTAAAGGGGAAGATATCAAAGTTGCTAAATGAATTTGATACATATTCTTATTCCTTAGTAGGGTGCTTTGGTACATAAATTTTTTTCTCCATTTATTCATCACTTTGTGTTAGGTTGCATACATCGAATACTCCAGGTCTATCCTTAGAAAATTTCTGGGTTGATCACTCCCAATCCTTTAATAAGTTTATTATTCTAAATCTCTAAGAATAAGAAAAATATTTGAGCTTCTACCTATGCAAAACAAATAGGTGTATTCCTTCCACATTTTTCCATCTCTTTATTTTCAATTTATTCAAATTCAACTTTTACATATTACACTTTATAATTGAGTTAAATTTCAAATTTTTATCATGGAAATTTACTACACCGTGTTACAGTTTCATCATGAATATGCCAAAACAAAGCACAACGAGAAAACTACAAAACAAAATTTGAGTGAAGAGAAATTGTGTCTACACACTCAAGTATATTTTTCCTTAAGAATGTAATTTTCATTTCATACTTCAAGGGGGGAAACATAGACAATAAAATTTGGTAATTTAGTCTTTGACACTAATGGTTTTGAAAATGAACTCTTGCTAAGATAAAAACACTCTTGCTATCCTCACTTAGTACATCCCAATATGTTTTTTCTATATTTCTTATTCATATACACTGATATGCCAATAGGTTATGAGATTATAATGCATAAAATCCATAGAAAAATCCCAACTGAGAAGATGTAAACTCCATTTTTCATGTTTTTCATTCCTGGGAAAAATCATACACTTTAGTTAAGAGTTTATATCCATTCTTGACCTATTTTTATGGTTTTGTCTTGACATATCATCTATATTTTATTTCTATTTCACATTCTTCTATGGGTCCTTTAATCCCTATGGGTCATCTTTTCTTTGATAATTTACCTTTGAAACCCTATATAAGAAAGTATAGACTCTCTCATTTACACACCTAGAAATCATATGGCACTACATTGATATATGTTGAGCCCGGAAAATGACTAAGGAAGAGGATGAGTGTGCACAGAAGGAACTATGAGGAAAATCACATGAGTAAACATGTGCGAGGAAATATAGGTCTGCAACGCGTGGGAGTAGGAAATGGTTTAAGGGTTTAAGGACTTAGCCACATTTTGGTTAAAGGGTATCACATGAAAAACATGTGAAGTTGTGGATAAGCATAATGATGACAAGGTTGTTACATGAAGACTTGGAGCTCAAGAAAAGAATATTCTAGGGAATCATTATGGTTACAGGTTGTAAAGTGGAGGTTGTTATGGCTAGTTGGAATTTGCATGGCTTGGACACTTGAGTATAATAGGATATGATGACATTTGGCATGTGGGATTGCTTCTGGAATGATGTTTAGGTGAGATCCTATCCTATTTAAGGAGGAATTTGGATCTAGAAGGGGTGTGCGTATTGGTATTGGGTGTTAGAGATTAGAGGTCGAGTATGGGTGCATATGGGGTGTGCATATGAGTGGTGTATTTCTGCAAGAAGGGATTATGTAATGGTTCTAAGGGGGATAATATAGGGTTTCTAGATCAGAGCCATGGGAAGGGTAGGATGTTAATGGTAGAATGATGTATTGATCTATTGCTAAACCTTTTTGATGTAATATGGCTACTGTAAACACTTGTTAATCAATATATGATGGGTTATTTTGTATATCTATGTTTATGGGTTCAAACCCTAGTGTATTTCACATTACTCATGGTACAAATCTGGTCCTCTTATGTTGTTGCAATGTTTACATTTATATCATGGTGTATCTATGTTAGATATAATGTTTTTAATCTCTTAGAATAAATTCTTGTATTTCTATTTTTGCAAACATTCATCCATTAATAGCGAAGCATTCTTACAAATCTCACATAAAGGAGGGCTCGGCACATGCACATGCCTCGAGTGAGAGCCCAACTTAATTTCAGGTGATAGGCTAATGTTCTTGGGATTTAAATGAAATAGGGAAATGATACTACAGTAAACTCACTTCCTACTCTTGAAAAAGGAACCTAGGGCTCCCTAAATCTAGGAAAAATCATGTACACTCATTAGGAAATAATCACTACATGTTTGAACCATCATAAAAGGTCAAGAAGCCAATCTATCTCATTTACAAGCACTTAAACATCCCTTCTTCAAGTATTTTATCAAGATTCAAACTCAAATTAAGAATTATCAAAGAATTTTCCAAACCATATTTGCACTCATTCAGATATCACATGCTAAATGGAGAAAGACGAGTGGTTTGACGCATTTTGGAGTAGTTCCAATGTTGGTGGTACATAGGGTGCCTATAACCCATCTAATGTTTGTTTTTCAGGGTATCCCACCCATGGTTAGGGTTTTCGATCTTATTCATAATGTTTAAGGAGCTTCGTATCTTGACTAAAAATTTAGGGTTTTATAGAGAAAACATTTTTAAGTAGGAAAAACTCTCACAAAGTTATAGAACTAGAATACACGTAGGTCTAGGACCATATAATAAGGTCAATAGCGTACTAACGGTCATGGAATAGTTGTGAGGTCCATCCTTAGGTCAATTTGGAGTCACAATTCTAGGAATAAAACATTATTAGGTTTAGATATCCCAGCCCAGTGAGTCTACACACTCAAAACTTCCTAGAATCATCTGTAATCACCTAAGTACACTCATCTTTTTTTTTTTTCAAGTTTATAGCATATTGTGTAAGCATTGAATAAATTACTATAATATTGTATGATTAATGTTGGAATTTAATTAATCAAAATAACCCCCTATATCCACCCTTACATGCTTAGTGTACTTAATTTACTAAATAATTAGATTTCTAAATCTAAAAGTGTGTAAATAGTACATAATATTGACCATGTTGTATGTTTATGTATTTTTAACCTTACCAATGATAGGAAGCCATATGGCATTATATATAGAGATACATCTTGTGTTTTTTTAGTGTTTCTAAAAATACAATGATTTTGTATGAGATCAACCATACCATGCAAAGAGATCGATAAAAATATGGTAGCCTCTCCTAATTTTTCTCAATCTCAACGTAGGATTAACCCAAAAATCCTTACTAGTATCCTTCAAGCTTGCAATCTTATGATACATATTGCAAAATACTAATATCATGGGTCCATTATTAAATACTCAAGCTAAGATATCTATCTTTAAGGTACTTACCAATTCCAATGTTTTCAAGGACATTATTTGTGAATCCTTAGAGGAAACAAAATTTTCAAATGATGCTCAACCTTCTCACTTTTATTCTATTGTTATATATGTGTTGAATAGTGATAATATCATTACTCTTAAGAATGAATAATGAAAAATCATCTTCAAAATATATTATTGATCAATATATTCCCTTACATATTAAATTTATAATAAATAAATCAATGATTAAAAGGGTTCTTATAGATGATGGTTTAGGATCAAACATTTGCAGCAATTTTTTTACAATTAGGCCCTGGAAGACAAGCCCTCATAAACTAAAATATTATCAATAAGGGATTTGATAATCAAATGGGAAATGATCTTGCTACAATCACATTGAATATATCACTTGGACCAAAACATTTAGTCACAAAATGTCAAGTTATACCTAATGATGTGAGCTACATATGGGGTTGTATTTAAACATCCATTAAAAATGGTATATAATGGTCAAGGCCAGGGTAAAAGAGAACAATGTATAATAGATCCCATGATTACAAATGATAATTTGTAATGCTAAAATTAGGGTTTATCTTATTTAAGCATTATACAATTATATAAAGACAAAATAGTGTCATATTATAGTAATTAACAACAAACATATAGTTACTAATAATGTCTAAATAATATTGGAAAATTGTAGTAGCATGAGTGAACTAAATAAAGAAATTACAAGTTAGGGTTAGATATGATTATACCAATTTTAGACTGAGACAAAGTGATGGTGACATGAGAGTGTACAAGAAGGATGTACATAACATATTCTAGGTGTCCTGCAAATATGAAAGTGTGATCTCGAGTACATGATAAAGTCATTTGTTGTGGAGAAATTAACTAAAGTCAATTATTCCAAGATGGATGGATATGTTATATGCTGATTTTTACTAGATATTTGATCTAGCACTATGTTCTTCTGTGTTTGTAACTTCACCTTCATAATTATAATTCCATGATCATATTTATGAAACTAATTGTTAGAGTAGGTATTTACCTTAGCTCATGTTCACCTAGGTACTTTATTTACCTTTATTGTATTTATCCTCACCCACTTATGTGTGTGGATATTTCTTTTATCTTATTTAGATATGTAGACACCTATAATTTAACCCGAGAAATTTAAATACTTAAATTGTGCTAATTATCCTCTTTCTCACAAATTGACGACATATCGTCAATATAGCACACTTCCTCTTCTATCACTGTTAATTAGCTACATTACGCTAGTTAATTAACTCTTCTATCCAAAAAATGCACCAATTAACGACCTTCCATTAATTAATCTCCCTTTCTATCTAGACTAATTAATTATTATTAATTAATTAGCTCCTTCCATTAAATCAATAAATCATCATTTATTTGATTAAATCCATCCCATAGTCTAAGTCATGCTAATTATTCCTCTAAAAACTTCTATAAACTTGCAAACCTATTAATTAATCACTTTGGTTAATTAATAAATCCCCTCAAACCCCATGAGTCACTAAAGGACAAAATAAACTCTCCTAAGGTTGATTCAACCCCTTTCAACCATCCTTATCCAAAACTAACTTAACCTAGCTATTATTCCACATGTAAAGGGATGTAGAGATTATTTTATCCATTAGGCTATATATGAAGCCATCCTCCTAACTTTTGTATTTACACCTACACTCCTAAATTAACATATAGTATACATTATAGCCATTTTATCATCTTTGAAGCATTCTTCCATTAGAAGAGCTAGCCTTTTGCATTCCTTGCATTCATCCCCCCAAGTTTTTGAAGTCATATGGAGATATGTAAAATGGTATTGTAGCCATGATTTTACAAGAATCCATTCTTAGAAACCTTGGGATTTCAAGCACATAATCAACTCTTTGATTGCTATAGATCTACATAGGTCCAATCTCATCTCATTTAGCATTCAATAAGAGATAGAAGTTAATTTGTTTTGCATATTAGCTTGAAATGTTCATTTCATGTTAATGTAGAAATGTTGATAGTTTAGCTTTGCTTAAGATCTTAGCATGATGATGCATAGGTTTATTTTAGCATTGTATTGAAGCTACTAGGTGTTAGTTTCAATTCTACTTACATAGCTAACTATTTCATGCATACATTTGGCATGCCCGATGGGACTTGAATCATAGTCCCTTAACATTCTTGTTAAAATTTTATTTTTATTTTAAGTATTTGGCTAACCCTTCATATACACATGTGGGACATAATGTTAAATTTATTAGGATTTTTCTAATATTACATGTGTAGAATCTCATTTAGAGCTTTAATTCTAATGGGTTGTTTTCAATTTCGAGCTAACATACTCAAATTTTAAACATTTTGAGCTTGTTGGTATCATTTGGCTGTAATTTGACTATAGGATAGTAGGTAAAGAAACCTAGGTGCGAGACACACATCCCAAAGTGCACACACACTCTACTCCCACACTGCGTACCTTTTCTACTTTTGGAAACCTATCAGGTTGGTGCAAAAACCTAACCTTGCACACACACCATTTTGCTTTGGTGCATGCGTTCTATGTTTTTATCTATGGTACAGACACCCATATCCTAGTGCGAGACATCTCTCGATGAGCGCAAATGCCCTATATGAGTTTTCATACTTCCTTTTTGTAAAAATTGGAGCACACACCTATACCCTAGTGCACATGCCCGTATCCTAGCGCAAGCATCTCTCGTGGCTCGAGACGCAATGCAAATCTTGATTTACAAAGAGGGGCACAACCTCCTAACCCACGCACACATGCCCTAAGCCATGCGTAGGTTCTTTAGTTTGAGTTGGAATATTAATTCTATGTTTCCAAAGGTTTGTGTCCTAAAGTGCTAACATCATTGCATGTTTTATTTTTGCATGGGTATGCTAGAATAGACATTGGATAAACCTTGCATGCTTAATTATAAGAGTAAGGTCATGTATGCTCTTCCCTCATGTCTTTTGGGGTGATCTTGGGAATCAGAAATGATTCTTATATATTTTATTGCTTTGAGAATGTGTTGAATGTCCAAATTGAGAAAAGATATATTTCACATTTGAATTAAGTGTTTCCATTTGTTGATTTCTTGGATTTTGCGTCATGTATGCTCTTCTCTTGTGTCTTAGGGTGATCTTGAGAATCAGAAAGTAGAACCAAAATTCTTGTCAAAGAAAGGTGGAGTTGAAAAAAATTAAATTAGTAATACAAATTCCATGCATGTTGCCAAAAGGTGTTCAAGCAAACCATATCCAATTAAAAAGATTAAAAACACACCACAATCATCACATTGTATTTATAGGTTTGGATAAGGGTATGTCTCATCTACTTAAAACTAGGACATAACCCCTTTGGCATAATCCTTAAGCTATAACAATGGGGGTGGTCCTAGGAACCCCAAAGTAGTCCATGCAAGAGGGAACCTTGTGGACGAAATAGGAAGTGCTCCGCACAACCTACTTGACTAGTATTACCATTTGTGAGATTTAGCATCACAAGTTATCTGTATCATGACCCCAATGAGAGTACATGATGGACACATTTATTTCCCACTATTCTTGAAGGGGGTAAAGTAAAGCCAAGATAATCCAAAAATTAGTCAGTGTAACTTTTCTTGGTAAATCACGCTCACTCTTGATGACTTGTGCTACTATGTTGAGTGAACCACCCAGGAAGCTATCTTTGACCAGGAGAAAACTTGGACCACATCAAAGCCAATTTGAGTTGAGAGCTATTGTTCATCATGAAACGTGTGAAGTGTTACTTTTGCTTAGTTTTTCACTTGCCTTAAGGTGAGGCAAAACTCTGCCAAAGTGAGGCCAACATTTTTCAACCCCAATTGATCTACTTTCTTCACTTTCTTTTGAAACTTTGTTGATCAAAAGAAGAGTGACTACCTTTGCGTTATCAATTGATTATTTTCACCACTTTTGTGTCCATTTACGCCCATCCATGTTTGTGGCTGGGTTGTTAAATGTCTAAAGTGTGTGGAGAAATTTTTATATCATTGGTAGCCTTTTTGATATTGATACCCAAGTCAAGATCATCATCATAGTTAGGATTGGTTCATCACTTTGATTCTCCTTTGAATGGTTATCTTGTTTATATTATGTCACTACAATTTTGGTATTTACGTCTTATTTCTTATAAACTTGACCTAAATATCTATATTGTAAGGTTATGCTATATACACTTTAACAATTCGTAGGTATACTATAAATTTAGTTTGATTCCAATTATTATCTCAATTTTGAAAAGTGTTCAGGGTTACCACTTGTGCTGTTATATCAATATCATCTTGATATAAATACCTTACTTTCTCAAAAAAATTGGTTAGCATATCTTGGTGAAATTGTTGTGTCACTCACAATCGTGAATCGACACCTTTTGGAATATAGGTCTTGATTGAATTTGGGATTTCTTCTAGTATACTTTTCTTGGAGGTCACTTTAACTTCTTGTTATTACTTACACCTTGTTCATTTATTTGAACTCGACATAAGTAGGGACATTTTTTTAATCATCATACAACATCAACTACCTTTTCTTAGGAAATAATTCATTTGATTATTTGGTTTAAAAATCAAAATTGTGTGATTGATTCTTGCTTGGCTAGTTCATTTAAGAGAAATCATTGTGTCACATTGGTTCTTTGACATTCATAACATACCTTGATTTCTTGAAATTCATTTTTTCACTTAGGTTTGATAAAAACATTTGAAAACATTCACATATACCCTAGTGAAACTATTACATGTCATGGCCCCTAAAAAAGTAGGGCTCAAAAAGTAGGCTTTGGAAGCAAGACAATCACAAACTTGGGAAGCCTTAAACAAACAAGGGTCTAACCCTTTATTGGCCATGATCTTGGGCCTTTATTCTTCATAGAGAAAGAGGTAGAATAAATGATAGATCATAGTAGTGACGAGTTGGAATCACCATATGCAGAATTTTATTTCGACCCCACCTTGTTAGATTAATTCCTTTTTAGAAACAAGGATCGGGTACTAGCATGAGTTGTGGAGTTAGGATCCAAAATTCCTATTAAACAAGATAATCCCACCTACAAACAATGCTAATGAAGAGGAGCAACCTATTATTAACATGGATGATATCTTAACATATGGACACGCTTCTACCTCTAATGTGGGAAATGATAATGTAGTGGGATATAGAATACCTTTCCTTAAAGTACCATGTAAAGTCAGAATAGAAAACAAAAATGTTGAACAACCTCTGCAACATGAAGAAGAAGAGGAACCTCTCGAAGAAGAAATCACTATTCAAAAACAAATTTACAACCTTAGTTGAAAATTAGCTTTGTTAACATCTCATGTACAAAAAGAAACAAACAATAATGTACAAAAGACAAAACCTAAGGTCAAAATTAGTGAACTTCAAATGGACAATCAAGGAGGAGACAATACAGAACACAATCGTATATATATCCCTACTTCTCCTACCAAAGAACAATTACTCACATAAGAATTGTAATCTATGAAAGTGAAAATTACAAGCCTCCAAGAGAGTACTATGGGGAATAGTAGAAAATATCAATATGAAGAGCTATGTCCCCATCTATTTGATAAAACTATGATGCTTCAACCCTTCCCTAAAAATTTTGACATGCCAAAATTTAAAAAATATAGAGCGAAAGGTGACCCACGAGACCATGTAAAATATTTTTGATATGGAATTCCAAGAAGTGGCTCACGTACCCAAAATTATAGGGTACTGCATCGCTATAAAGATGTTACACATACCCCAATGATGATACAGGTCTCCTCGTAAGGTGTTCGGATCCAGAAAAACTCGCCAAGTATACATTTGTATCTCGTATGCCTCACCCGGCCTCCACATGCTTTGTTCTACCCTCTACCCCCCCTTTTCCTTGCATTTTGGTCTTAAGTGATGAGACCGCCGCCTGCTGGGTGGCGGTCCGTGACTACCGCCCGGGACAGGGTGGCGGTCCTGTGCATGTTTTCCAAAAAGTTTAAACGATCGCGTCAAATGTAAAATTTTAATTTCTATCCACATTTTTCAGCTACTTTGCTTTGCATTTATGTTTTGGCCACCCTGTAAATAGTGTTTTCACTTTGTTTAGTGGTTAAAGAGTTTCATTCCAAGTTACCTTCTAGTGAATGCATTTTCTATAAATAGCCAGCTTGTTTTCAAATAAATGGCCCCTCTCCTTCTCTATTTAATCATTCAGTATTTTGAGTTTCTTGCTTAGAATTCCAATAGTTTCATGTTTTACATCCATTGTTAGTCTTCCTTTGTTGTTTAGAGGTCATTTGATCTTCTTGTTTCAATCTTTCTTCATTGTTGTTCCATGCAAACTAGTTTAGAGTAAGGTAGTTTCATTCTTAGATTGGAATCCATTTAGAGTTGCAGGTTTTTTCTGGTCACAAAAGATAGTTTCTAAAACTCTCGGCATATTTTTGTTGTATTCCCATAATAAATCCTACTAGGAATTACATAGTCAAGCTCTGTTCACTTGCACTATCCCTCTCTTACTCGCATTGTATTCGGTCTATATCCAAAACTTCCATTGTTCCAGTACCTTCTTCTGTTGATGCTATCATATACACACTTTTTTAGATTCACGAGAACATGAAGGAATGAGGAGATCACACTAAGGGGATGAAGTCACACACAACTAGATTTACCACTGTTCTGTAAACTCTAGGTTTGAGCTATCAAAGTTCTAGTTACAATGTATCAAATAGAGTAGTAAATTATTTTATTTCAGTCAAATCTCACTCTCGATATCACCCGGAAGCTATGGGGATTGATAGTTTCTAAGAAACTATGATTCATTCCTCACTTCTGAGGTAGGATCGAGAGCCTTTCAATTTAAAACAATTAGTTGCTTAGATATTTAGGATAAATTCACAACTGCAGAAAATAGCTACATTGGGCTACTTTGTTTGTTTTAATTCATTACTAGATTAGTTGTCCATTTTCTAAATATATTAGAATAGCTAATCTTTTAATTTTGTTAAAATACTTCATCGAAAATACAAAAATAAAAGAATACATGCATAGTGTAGATACATCTTTCATAATTAGTTTATTAGTTTTAGTTAAAAGTTGAGTCATTTTGCATGACAATAACAGGACCTAGAGAGCCTAGAGAATACATATTTGAACTAATAGTGCCTCAACAAAATCTCCCCACAACACTAGCTGATATAGATCAAGACCTTAGGATACAGGTCTTTCAAGCAACGGTAAACCTACGAGTAATTAGTGAACAACTGAGAGAGTTAAATATTGAAGATGACAAGGCATACACATTTTGGTCAAATCATCCTAACTATAGATTGCCTTGATAGGGAATCCATATGACTGTACAAGGATTTGAAAGAGAACTAGTATTTGGTTGTGATCCTTTAGTTCCACAACCTAATGCAGGAGACCTCCTCATTGACATAGATACTAGCTTATGCATTCAAGTTGCCAGAACACCTGTAAGGTATTCTAAGAAAATTACACAACTTCTAGTTCTAAACATAGAGGCTGAAAAGGTGTATGATTATTGGATAATCGAAAGGAGATATTAACTCTTCACATGACCATAGGAGGTCCGACACAACCACAAACTTACGGTTATGATCCATAGGTCCCACAACCCAACAAGCCTATTGATCAATCATATGTTGATGCTAGTTTACGGACACTAGTATTTAGGTCCTCACCACTCCCACCAGACATCATTACACAATTCTCCTTATTAAATGTAACAACCAATCAAGCTAAGGATTTCTAGACTAGACCAAAGAATCGACCATAAAACCCTAGAGAATCCACTACACCTCCCATCACCATTTTCATGACCTTTTCTGGAAATATACACGAAGCCCCTACATGTCACCTCCACATATCCAACAACCATTAAATAGGATCTCGGTAGAGCTTGACATTGATTGGAGCCTCTGAACAACTATTATATCTGAGCAATCCATTACACCAATTCAGGTTAGGAGGGCCTTCTTCACCTTAGATTCATAGATTCCATTATTGTGTATTGAGGATATAAGATTACCCAACTAGTTTGTCTGTATCCATATATATTCCACATTCACCGGCCATCTCGGCATGACCTCGGGAGGTTGGGTACGAGGAAGAGTTACTTGTAGATTCTTATGCTCGCATGTCACTTTTCCATCATACAAAATTGGTGAACCCGACATGAAACAAACAATTCTTCCTCTTTTATTTTCATTTCTTTCATCCACCTTCACTCTTTCCCATTATTCTGCTGGGTATTCATATACCCCAGAATATGTCGGGATATGATGCATATGGTAGACCTCTCTCAGGTCTCAAAGAAAATTATGGTCAAACAAATAGACAACCATCACCCTTACTTTTTGCATGGGCTGATAACTATTTAAGTAATTACTTGTCATCTCAAACTCCCCTCAAAGAACTAGTTCCAGTTCTTCATTCCAAATTGAGGAGTTGGATCAGCTTTCAAAAACACAACAACCAGAGCCCTCAAGCTCTAACAATATGACGTTTATTGGAGAATCCACTTCATCTCCTCGGTCTTATTCGGACCAAAGATTAGTAAATGCTAGATCCACTCCCATTTTTGGATGAGGAGTACTTAGCATGCTACGCTAGAAGTGAACAACACTTCCAAAACATGTATCCACCTATAGGTAATCTGCAAATACAATCCAATACCCTACTCCGGAAGACACCCCCACTCCTCCACCTACGGAAATGCCCTCGGTGAAGCTTGGCAGGGTAATGATCAATTCATAGCAGGGTATCATACCCCTTTACAACCTCAAGGTATACAACAAACACCATTAAGGAAAACATTGTGTCTTCACCAATAGAGGTCATTTTAGATTTAGTTGAGAAGGTTAGAGGACCGGAACTTTCTCAATCAGCAAGTAGGAATCCTTAACCCTCTGCATCACCCTAGTCAGGTTGGCCTCCTTACAAGAATAGGCACATTAGGCATGCCTCCTCAACATCCGTATAATCACCCACAACAAACACCAACTAGGACCATGTTTTCAAATGCCACTCCAATTGAAAACATGATACCTCCCGACTTGGCACCAAACAACCCATACCAAAATAATGCTCCTCCCTACTTAAACATTTATTCAAAGTCACCAAAAGGGGACATGTTCTCTTCTCATAGGATGTTTCTTCAACCATAGGGATTCCCTTATGTCCTTACAAATGCATATGCTATGCCATATCAACAAACCGTACCACCCCCACCCCCTCAACAAGCACCATCGATGGTCGAGGCCTATGCGGTAGGGACTTCTTCAGAATATTTAAAAGAGCCCCTAGACTTCACCATACAAAGTGTTATGCTTCCAAGAAATATTCCTGATTTACCCAAATACAAAGGGGAAGGAGATCCAAATGCACACATTAAGGCCTATGCCATAGCCATACAGAATTAGTCCCTTAGGACGGGGTTGTTACTAAGATATTCTCTAAGACCTTAGAGGGTATTGCCCTTGATTAGTATTACAAAATACCTGAAGCCTTGATACACTCATTTAAACAAATTGTGTCAGATTTCATCAAAGCTTTTGATATGAACAAATTGTTAAGAATAGGAATCAGGGAATTCTTGCATATTAAACAAGAACATAATGAATTTGCTGCTCATTTTATTTAAAGATGGCATACCATTCTCTAGTCATCGTGAGTGCTCCAAACATGGATCAGATGGAACCATGTGAATTATTCCTTCATTCTCTCAATAGAGAGATAAAGGAAGAAGTATAGAAATTCCCACTAAGAACTTACGATGAAGTACACGAGAGTGCTCTCCGAATCGACCAAGCAGTGATAGATAGTGGTCGTAAGACATATGGAACAAATGGGAAATTAATCACTCCCAATCAAAACACCACAACTTATCCTAATACTGGGAATGCTAATCAAGGACCTAAGATCCTTAATAAGAACTGCGGAGTTACAACAGATGGAGTAACTAACCAAACTAAAAGAGAAAATGTTGTGAACATTTTGCCACCCATTAACAATCAACTAAAATAACAATTTTACTCCAATAATCAACACGGTGGATTTTAATCGTCCACCATGACCACAACAACAAAAATAATGAAAAATCCAAACACAAGGTCTAAATCAAAACCCAACTGGATATTAGAGTCAAAACCAAAGGCAACAACCTCAAAATTTTAACTCTAACAACCAACAACCTTATCAGAATTTTGGGCCACAACAGGTTTCAAATCAACAACCTCAAAATTATAATCCCAATTTTTATTGTGGTTTCCACAAAATTCAAGGCCACGATACTAGGACTTTCGTGACTACAATAAATTCATGCAACATTTTCCAGAAGATCAAAAATAACTCTTTATAGATATGTTCTTAGCAAATTCTGTAGTACCCGCTCCAAACACTTACACAGGGTAGTTTCCCCTCAAAATGCACCCCTCAAGATCTTTAATGATCCACTCCCAAACCATTCTAATAATAACATGTTAGATCCAAGTGGAAAAAACAAGGGTGTTATAACAGGAAACAATGATCATGAAGCCTCAACTTCATTAAATCCACCAGTAGCACCCTACCTAGGAACTCGACCCCAAACTAAGATAGTTGGTCTAGTAGAGTTAAACACCGAGCTACCCGTAGAAACCATAACAAGAACATGAGATTATTCTTCTCAACCAACTCCAAGTTATCCATTAGAACTAGAAAACATTCAACAAACATTGGTAAAACCCATAGGCACCTATGATTTAATTAATGACTTAACTAAAACCTTCTCTCACATCTCCTTTTTGGATTTGTTAAAGAACTCTCCCACCCATAGGGCTACCCTCTTAGAAGCATTAGGCCTTGGTCATTTAATCAACATCACTCCTCCTTTAGAAACACAAGTAAACCATGTAGACTTTGACGTCTACCCTCCAGGGTAGCCAGATAGGGATACTAAGTTTATATTTGATATAAGCAAAATGCCAATAGACACTGAAATTACACAAAGAGGTGACCTAGATTTACATCTACAAGTATGGGTTTATAATAATTATGTTAAACACATAATTATTGATGATGGGGTAGTAGTTAATATAGTCCCCTTCACTTTTCTTCAAAATTTAGGATACAGAGAGAGACAAAGTGTTCCAACACGAAATACGCTAAGAGGTTATGATAGCCTTAAGGCCACCTCAATTGGAACCATAGTTTTACCAATCACTTTAGGACCCAAGATAGTCCTCACCGAATTTTATATTATAGATCGAGAAACCAACTATAATATGATCCTCGATTAGCCATGGATACACCGCATGAAGGCAATCCCTTCCACATTATTCCAAGAAATAATATTTCTACACTTAGGGAAAATATTTGTGGCACAAGGTGACCCAAAACCCTTCGATATACACCTAGCTGATTTGAAGAAAAGACTAGGTGTTCATTCCAAGTTTGAACTCCCAACAAATCAACTTAGCAAACCGATTAATTCAAAACCAAAAGAGAAGTTGATACCCACCACAATTGGAAATTACAAATCTGGTCGAGGGCATCCTAACACTCAAAAATGAGGCCAACATCATAGAAATAGTGTCATTAGGGACTACCACAAAAATTGTCAAGTTGCTAGAGAAAGATTTACCTATTCTCCTACCATTTGATTCTATGGGTATTGGATGCACCCTAGGAATTGCTTCTCTTCCATCAGATGAAGTTTTTATGGTAGAAGTAATAGAAGCAGAAGAAATAGATATGAAAAATATCCCAATATCTAGTTTTCCAAGAAAATATTGGACTCTCCACTTTGATGGAGCTAGATGTCACTTTGGTTGGGGCAGGAGTAATCTTTACCTCACCTGAGGGAAAGATCCTACCCTTTGCCTTTAAATTAAACTTTGAATGTACAAACAATGGGGTTGAGTATGAAGCTCTCCTCCTTGGCCTCATCCTAGCCAAAAGAATGGGTGTTGATAACATTAGAGTGCTAGGAGACTCGCAACTAGTTGAAAACCAAGTCTTTGAGGTATATCAAACTAGGGCTAAACATTTACAACTCTACAAAATAGCGGTATTAGATCTAAGCAAGGGATTCAAATTTATATAAATTGAAGAAATCCCATGAGAGTAGAACCTTCTCGTAGATTCAATAGCAACCTCAGCTTCCTGTTTCACTCCAAACAAAGTGATTATGAAAATACAAATTTCATAGTATCACTTCATCTTGAACCGTTAGTGCATAAAATACCAAAAATCCACTCCTAACTCATGAAGAAGATGAGAACGTTTTTCCTATCATATATCACTTTAATGATGATAGAGTCACTCTTGAATATCTAAATGCCTATGCAGAGCTACACCTTGCTTACCGCATAGTGGATCTTTCCCTAATACCACATTCCTCTTCCTATTTTGGAAATCCCATGGTAGAGTCTCCTCCACAAAAGGATCTCGATATCTACGAGGTAGAAGATGGAGAAATCTTGGAACTACCTCTAGCCCCACCTGAATTTGAAGAAGGTAACACTTCTTTAATAGAAGAAACCATTGACATAAACATTAGAACGGAGGAAGAACCAAAATTTTTGAAGTTGGGATCCTTGTTAACTCTAGAGGAGATAGAAATACACACCCAAATCCTCAAAGAACATCAAAAGGCTTTCACATTTAGCTATAAAGAAATGATGGGCATTGCACCACACATCATAGTACATAACCTTATCACTAAACCAAATGCAAAACCAATTAAACAAAAGTCAAGACCAATGAAGCCAAAAGTGGCTCTCATGGTAAAAGAGGAAGTAATAAAACTTCTCCAAGTAGGATTCATCAAACCCATTGACTATTCACAATGGGTATCTAATATTGTCCCTGTTCTAAAAAGAATGGGAAGATACACATTTGCATAGATTTTCGGGATATTAACAAAGCTTGTCCCAAAGATGACTTCCTGTTACCATCCATTGATGTTATTGTTGATGCAATAGCTAGATTTGAACTATTGTCCCTCATGGATGGGTTCTTAGGGTATAATCAGATTAAAATATCTAAATAGGATCAAGCCAAAACTACATTCATAACTCCCTGGGGAACTTATTGCTACACTGTCATGCCATTCGGTCTTAAGAATGCCGACGCTATGTATCAACGGGAAATGACATACATATTCCATGATCTTATCCATAAAATTGTGGAATCCTATGTGGATGACTTATTGGCCAAGGCCAAGAAGTCTTTGTGATCATCTAGAAGTACTCTGTATCATCCTCTCATGATTAATTGAATATGGCGTCACATTAAACCCAGAGAAGTGCATGTTTGGTGTGATAGGAGGTAAACTTCTGGGCTACATTATATCTTCACAAGGGATTTATGTCGATCCAACCAAAATCCGGGTTGTTCTTGAAATGATTCCACCATCAAATGAGTCTAGAATCAGGTCATTTCTTGGGAAACTTCGGTGCAATCCGAAGGTTCATCCCGATTTAAGTTTTGCCATTCATCCAATCAACAATCTATTAAAGAAATATTATAGCATTGATTGGACTGAAGAATGCAATGAGGCTTTGAAGCAGTTAAACACTTCTTGTTGTCTCCACCCATGCTAATGCCTCCCAAACTAGACCACCCTTTGATCCTATACTCACGAGCCACTCATGTCTCACTAGCCTACATGCTGGCTCAAGAAGACAATGATAAACAAGAACGTGTGGTCTATTTCATTAGTTGAACATTGCTCGATTATGAAACATGTTATACATAGGCAGAGAGAGAATGCCTTTCCATAGTATTTGTAAAAAAATGTTTAAGACATTACATGTTAAACCAAGAAACAAGGGTCATTGTAAAGATAGATCATTTACGAACATTCCTCATGTAAGGGTCTTTATCTAAAAAGGCTGGGCATTTCATAACCTTAATGGGAAAATTTGAGTTAACATTTGTAAACCAAAAATCCATTAAGGGACAAATCATTACAGACTGTTAGCTGACAATCCACTAGATGGAGGTGATCTGGTAAATCTGGACTTTCCTGATGAGTGTATATACTTCGTCAAACCAAGCCCCCATCTCTACATGTCCTTGGTACACTAATATCATCAATTTTATCATGGACCACATACCCGAAAAATTCCACGTTGCAACAAAGAAAGTGGTTACACATTATCACTACTAAATATGTTGTTTTAGAACAATTACTCTATCATAAAGCCTTTGACGACATGCTTTTAAAATGCATTGACACGAGAAGAATCCAAGAAGATTCTTTATGAATCCCACAATGGGATATGTGGAGTCCACTTCGGTGGTCATTCCACTCCTCACAAAATACATCAGATGGTCTATTTTTGGCCCACTCTCGAACACGATGTAGTAGATTTTGTACGTAAGTGCCAAAAATGCCAAGAATTCTCTCACAAGATTCACATGCCAGCACAATCCCTGCAACTAATAGCAACCTCGTGGCCCTTCTCCATGTGGGGTCTAGATGTGATAGGGAAATTCTCTCCTTCATCAATTGATGGCCATAATTTTATAATTACAGCCAAGGAATATTTTACCAAATGGGTGGAGGCCATGCCTCTCACCATAGTACTAGGTTTGGTAATTGCCAAATTCATTTTGAACCAAATCATTTTCAGGTATGGTGTCCCACAAATCATTATCTCAGATAATGGAACATCCTTTAAAAACAATGAGGTCCATGAGTTAAGTAGTAAATTCAAAATAAACCATCACATGGCCTCTCTTTACTACCCTCAAGCCAATGGGAAAGCCAAAGAAACAAACAAAACATTAAAGGCTATTCTCCTCAAAATAGTCAAGGAGAACAAGCGAGATTGGCATCTAAAACTATATCCAACCTTGTGGGTCCATCAAACCTCAATAAGAACACTAAAAGGAGCAACCCCTTTCTCATTGGTATTTGGGGCAGAAGCAGTTCTCCTACTTGAGGTTGAAATACCCAGTCTCTGCATCTCATTACAAGGGATTTTGGATGAAGAAGCTTACAAGGAGGCACACCTCTCTCAACTAGAAATCCTTGACGAGGCCAGGCTAAATGCCAAAAAATGGCACAGAGCCTATGCTGACCGAATGTGCTGGAAGTATAACAAAAAAGTCTATGAGTGAGAAATATATGAGGGAGATCTAGTTCTAAGACTAGACAACCAGATTGATAAGAAAACCGGTGAAGGAAGGAAGTTCCGTCCCAAGTGGTTGGACCCATACCAAGTCATGAAAGACTATGGAAATGGTGTGTATCTCTTGTGCACACTAGAAGGTGAGGAATTTGATGACACCATCAATTCCTTGCATCTTAAATGGTTTTACGCATGAGAAATCAGAATCACCACTTGTACATTATAGCTACCTACATTGCATTAGTCATTTAGTTGTTTCATTTTGTCCACTCATTTCGTAAAATGGTAGTCAAGGAACTTACTCTTAAGCAATCTATTATAAATTTCTGAAAATATTGGCAAAGGAATTCAAATCACATCTCCTCAAACACCATCAAGTAATTTCAAATCTTCTCATCGAGTTTGATAGACAAGTATTGACAAAAACCATACTAAGGCCTGCATACTTGGTTTTGCTCTTTCTTTCTACTAGGTGAAGTTTTCCTTACATATGGTCTGTTTTAGAAGCTTCTTGGTGTCACATCTATCCCTCTTAAGTCTCTTTGAAAGAAAGGATATTTCAAATTCACAGATCATAAATGTCAAAATCAAATAGAATCAAAAGTGCCAAGCAAATAGAATATTTTTATTTTACACACTTCTTTGCCCCACCAACCTTTGGTGATAAGCCCACATCTCTTACTGGTGGTGTGAGGTTGGGAAAGGAAATAAGTTCCCTTACTCACCTATATCCTGCCTTTGGTGACAAACCCATGCTTCTTACTAGTGGCATGAGGTAGGGTGTGGGGGGTCCATTCACACAAATTAACAAATCTTGGTATTCTAGAAATACAAATCAAATTATATTAAGTGAAAACAAATGTCCAAATTCCAAAGAGATCAAATCCTCAAAACTAGATTTTGTCAACCAAGTTGCCATTTATAGATCTAAGTCTAGATAAACTGAAAAGTAAGTGGCCTTCTAAGCTTGGTGGTAGTTCTGAGTAGGGTAAGTGTGTAGGTCTAAGTTTGGTTTCTCACTTTGGCTTGTCTATCTCTCATCATTCCATTCAGTCAAACTCATACAATTTGTGCCCTTCCCAACTCTTGGTGTAGAGCCCTCACATCTTACTGGTTGCGTGGAGTTGGGAATGGGGCAAGTTCATCTCTTTATCACTATACATTCATCACGTTTTGCCAACATAAGAAGAAATCACAGACATTGCCCAAAGAGGTCAAAAGTTCAAAACTACAATGTGTTCATCATCGCATATCAGCATTACAAAAGCATACAAAGTAAAACATTATGTTTACTATCATTTTTATCCATTGCATACATTCTAAAAAGCATGAAAACAAATACTCTAAAAACATCTAGTATACATATGGAAACGAGTCACAAAATTCTAGGCACCAAGATTCTAGATCCAAAAAGATATATATATATATATATAAATGGTGTTTCATGTACAATGCCATCATGCACTAAGGCATGGTCAAAATGCTCAATGAGCCCAGAAAATACAAAAAAATGTACAAATATCCGACCAAAAGTCACTACAAAAAGACACTATGATCTCTCAATCTCTATGAGATCCCTCAGAGGGTGTATGGCCATGCCTAGGACTCCTACTGTGATGATGCTCTAAATGGATGGAGGGCTCACGATCATGGCCAATAGTTGTGGTCTCACTATGAGAGCGAATCCTCCTCATCAAGTGCTCAGCAGTCCTATATCCAGCCAGCTCGGTGCGGAGAGGGAGGTAATGATCTTTGCTGCCTTCCAGACAGGGAAAAGACATCTGTATGTCGACCAGCTACTGAGGGCTCCCCAATGTCCTCAGTGAGCTCAGCCTGAGTACCATCAAAAGGGAGCAATAGAGTGTCAGTGCACACCTAGTGAATCAAGTCTCACCATCCCTCAGCAGTCGCTGCAAATAAAAAGGAGAAACACACAAGTTAGAAAGTTGTCCAAAATAAAACCAAAGATAAACAAAACAACAAAAGGAAATAACAACTAAACAATTCTAACTAAAGAAAAGTCGAGAAAGGAGTAGTAACTCACTCGGATCTCCAGGCCTCTAGGTAGGATCTCGGGATCCGTGCCTACCACTGACATGTTGCCACTGACTATCGTCCCTCTCCCACATCTGGAGCAATGTGATAGCCTACCACAGACTCACCATCTCCCCCTAAATCTTGAGAAGGCAACTCCTCTGAAATCAAAGTCACCTTCTCTACACTTTGCTCCACCCTCTCGGCCCATAGGATATCCTGAGTGTCATACCACTTAGAATCACTGTCATCCTCCTCACCTGTCCCACCAGCTCCAGGTCTCTGTCTCCTCCATCTCCTCCTCTGTCTCTCCCCTAGTGAACTCCTTAGACTTAGAGTCCATGTCAATAGGCTCATCTCTACTATGGGCAGGACCAACGACAATCTAAAGTAAAGGTGCCCGAGGAGCACTGGCTACCCCTTGAGCATGAACTACCCTCTTAGTTGCAATGGGAAAACCAAGAGTAACCACAGTCCAACCTCGGCCTCTAGGACCTCCCCAAGCCTCACGAATGCAGATCTATACACTAGCCCTACTAAAGGAAACATGTCGATGCATGGGAGGCCAAACTATTGTGGTACTCTATTAAAGGGGTCCCTATCCCCTGTCTACCACCGACCGGTAGTGTGGCAACAATCAATGTAACATTATCCTCTCCCCATAACCCTGCCATGGCCTAATAAGGAGTAGCCTCAATGTCTGTAGTGGTCAAAGAGGTCACTAGCTAGTGAGGTGGTCTAAGAACGGTCATCCCTATCCACCTTGTTTCCTTGCTGAAGACCCTAGGATCCTTTGCATGTACACCTCTCTCATACAAAGTGATGTGCTCATACACCCAACTCATGACAAGAGTAGGGTGGCTATATGACTATCCCTATAGTCTGACCACCTGTATAAATCATGGTAGGTGGTCCCAAGGATGTCTGCTCCCCAAGCGTAAATGTGGCCATGGCCCTTAATTTGTGCAATGATGGGAGCCCAACAATATAAGAGAGTGTCCCC
This sequence comes from Taxus wallichiana var. yunnanensis, assembly GCA_018340775.1. Lineage (NCBI taxonomy): Eukaryota > Viridiplantae > Streptophyta > Pinopsida > Cupressales > Taxaceae > Taxus > Taxus wallichiana. Next base: position 290,093,747 of record CM031236.1, read on the forward strand.
TCCCTTGTCCCCAATCAATCTCGAAGAAAGGATGCCCATGATAGCCTTGTAGAGCACAGGAATATCTAACTCAACAATGGAGCGGACCTTCACCCCCTTCTTCGACCCCATGGAAACAATGACATCCCCCATATAAGTGGCCCACTGAACCACCTGAGATCTCGACACTGCTGTCTTAAGAGACAGCCACCTCCCAAGAATCGGGACCCCCAATATGCGATAAACATCCTCTAGGGTGATGGTCCACTCACCCCTAACTCCTGAAATCAGAAATTGTTCCGATCCGCATCCCAATATGAAAATAAGTCACATAATATGTGACTAGCAGGTGCAATGTGAGGAACCTGTGTGATCCTCCAAATACCAGCCCTCTGCAGAGTGTCTCGCTCTATCTGGGTCAGTGCCTCTAACACTGCTAGGAGCCAATCACACTCCCTCTCTCGGCTCCATCTGATGTACTCCTCCTTCTTCGCATCCACCCAAAAACACAGAAAAAGAGTAAGTTAGTAACAAAATCTGACTAGAAAAGCTAACAAGAACATGTAAAAATGCTAAAAATGCAAAAACAAGTAAATAAAGCATCTTTTTGCATTCATTGTGAACCACCACCCTATGCAGAGTGGCGGTTCCATAACCACCACCTTCTAGGGTGATGGTCCCGTGACCACCTCCATGTGCGGGGTGATGGTCATATCCCAAACACGCGGACACAAAGCCCTAAAAATGCATTAAAAATGCACAAAAACACCATTTTTACTAAAATAAAGACCTACCCTATGGGTGCCCCCCCTAGAGACTCATTTAAAACTAGCATTTTCAAAAATAACCCCCAAGACAGATTTTATCATTTCTACATTTTAGGTTCAAAAACAATAAATTGAGAAGAACTAACCTGAGACTTTGCGGGTCGATGTTCCACTCTCGGAGGCATGATCACTATCTCACCACGAATGTTTTGACTATACTCTCATCAAAACCGTCACCATGGGTCCCAGAGCTCAAAAACTATCAAATCAATCTACGTAAATGAATAGTAAATTAAGTTCATTTTATATATATAACTTTCTAAAAGTGATTTTGAATGTCTTTCACAGGGTTGGAGTGTCAACGAAGGTAAGTTCTAAATCTCACGCAGATGGTAAGTCCTCATTTCATATCAATTTAGTTTTATTTCTCAATTTATTTTATCTATTTGCACTTGAGTCCCCTTTTTCATTTTACAGATAGCGGGATTTTGGATGGTGACTTTCTGACACACGGGCGTGTCAGGTATAACACCTAACTCCCAATTTCAGGACCACCATACTCGGATCCACCATCTTACGCCTCTTCATGGCCAAGATGCTTCTAGAGGGGCAATATGTACGTACTCAAAATTGTAGGGTACTATACTGCCGGAAAGATGTTACACATACCCCAATGATGATATAGGTCTCCTCGCAAGGTGTTCGGGATCTAGAAAAACTCACCAAGTATACATTTGTATCCCGTATGCCTCACCAGGCTCCATGTGCTTTGTTCTACCCTCTGCCCCCCTTTTTCCTTGCATTTTGGTCTTAAGTGATGAGACCACCGCCCTTCCCGGGTGGCGGTTCTATGACCGATGCTCAAAACAGACGGCGGTTCTCACGTGCACGTTTTCCAAAAAGTTCCAATGATCATGTTAAACGTAAAATTTCAATTTCTATCCACATTTTTCAGCTACTTTGCTTTACATTTATGTTTTGGCCACCCTATGAATAGTGTTTTCACTTTGTTTAATGGTAAAAGAGTTTCATTCCAAGTTACCTTCTAGTGAATGCATTTTCTATAAATAGCCAACTTGTTTTCAAACAAATGGCCCCTCTCCTTCTCTATTTAATCATTCAATATTTTGAGTTTCTTTCTTAGAATTCCAATAGTTTCATGTTTTGCATCCATTGTTAGTCTTCCTTTGCTGTTTAGAGGTCATTTGATCTTCTTGTTTCAATCTTGCTTCATTGTTGTTCCATGCAAACTAGTTTAGAGTAAGGTAGTTTCATTCTTAGATTGGAATCCATTTAGAGTTGTAGGTTTTGTTTAGTCACAAAAGATAGTTTCTAGAACTCTCGAATATTTGTGTTGTATTCCCGCAATAAATCCAACTTAGGAATTGCATAGTCAAGCTCTGTTCACTTGCACTATCCCTCTCTTACTCACATTGTATTCGGTCTATATCCAAAGCTGCCATTGTTCGAGTACCTTCTTCTGCTGATATTATCATATACACACTTTTCTAGATTCATGAGAACATGAAGGAACGAGGAGATCACACTTTGAGGGATGAAGTCATACACAACTAGATTTACCACCGTTATGTAAACTTCGGGTTTGAGCTATCAAAGTTCTAGTTACAACACATCAAATAGAGTAGTAAATTATTTTATTTTAGTCAAATCTCACTCTCGATATCACCCGGGAAGCTATGGGGATTGATAGTTTCTAAGAAACTATGATTCATTCCTCACTTCTGAGGTAGGATCGAGAGCCTTTCAATTTAAAAACAATTAGTTGCTTAGATATTTAGGATAAATTCACAATTGCACAGGCAAAATAGCTACACTGGGCTACTTTGTTTGTTTTAATTTTGTTACTAGATTAGTTGTCCATTTTCTAAATATATTAGAATAGCTACTCTTTTAATTTCGTTAAAATACTTCATCGAAAATACAAAAAATAAAAGAATATATGAATAGTGTAGATACATCTTTCCTAATTAGTTTATTAGTTTTAGTTAAAAGTTGAATCATTTTGCATGAAAATCATGGGAGCTAGAGAGCCCAGAGAATACATATTTGAACCAATAGTGCCTCAACTAAATCTCCCCACAACACTAGCTGATATAGATCAAAACCTTAGGATACGAGTCTTTCGAGCAATGATAAACCTATGAGCAATTAGCGAACAACGAGAGAGTTAAATATTTAAGATGACAAGGCATACACATTTTGGTCAAATCATCCTAACTATAGATTGCCTTGATAGGGCATCCATATGACCTGTCATAGGATTCGACAGAGAACAAGTATTTGGTTACAATCCTTTAGTTCCATAACCTAACAAAGGATACCTCTTCGTTGACATAGATCTTTGCTTACGCATTCAAGTTGCCACCGTGAGGTATTCTTAGAAAATTACACAACTTCTAGTTATAAACATAGAGGCTGAAAAGGTGTATGATTATTGGATAATCGGAAGGAGAGATTAACTCTTCACATGACCATAGGAGGTCCGACACAACCATGAACTTATGGTTGTGATCCACAGGTCCCATAACCCAATGGGCCTATTGATCGATCAGACGTTGATGCTGGTTTATGGACACTAGTATTTAGGTCCTCACCACTCCCACCAGACATCATTACATAATTCTCCTTATTAAACGTAGCAACCAATCAAGCTAAGGATTTCTGGACTAGACCAGAGAATCGACCATAAAACCCTGGAGAATCCACTACACCTCCCATCACCATTTTCATGACCTTGTCTGGAAATATACATGAAGCACCTACAGGTCACTTCCCACGTATCCAACAACCAATAAATAGGATCTCGACAGAGTTTGAGATTGATTGGAGCCTCCGAACAAGTATTATATCCAAGCAATCCATTGAGGATATAAGATTACCCAACTAGTTTGTCTGTATCCATATATATTCCACATTCATCGGCCGTCTCGGCACGACCTCGGGAGGTTGGGTATGAGGAAGAGTTACTTGTAGTTTCTTATGCTCTCATGCCACTTTTCCATCATATTATAGTGGCCTACAAAGTGACAATTACGTCATACAAATCTTTCCAAAGAGTCTAGGGGGCCAAGCCTTGGAATGGTTCACTCGCTTACCTTGTGGGTCTATTTTCACATGGTGCGAATCGGCATAAAGGTTTGTATGACACTTCTCGTACGACATAAAAGTGACATAGCCATGGTGGACTTGTGTGGCACTAAACAAAATCCTAATGATACATTCGCTAGCTTCCTAAAAGGATGGAGAGGAATAATCAATCGCTTCCCTTATGCATTCCTTTAAAAAAAACTAGTGAGTATCTTTGTGCCCAATCTCAACCCAAACATTGCTTTTCATCTATAAATGCATTGTATTCACACCTTCGAAGAGGTTGTTGAAAAGGGAATTCAAATAGAGAAAGACCTTACTGCCAAAGGAACCATTAAATCACACTCTAAGGATAACCAAAACGCAAAACCCATGGAAAAGCTGAAAATATTTAACAAAAACAAGAATGTGGTGGGAGATGGAATCACAGATTCCAAACATGCACAAATGGTTCAAACTGGTCAACCTTTTAAACTGACCAAAGGGCCTATTCAACCACCACCTAAACATAGAATGTTCACTCCTCTCAATGAGCCTTTGTCGGCCATATTGAAGCAATTGGATGCAGCTCACATGGTGACTTATCCCACGACACAACCCTTTGATGACAATGCTCCAAAACCATCATGGTACAAAGAGCATGAATATTGTGAATTACATCGTGTCAAGGGACACAAAATAGACAAATGTCTATGACTTCATCACTACATCCAAGATCTCATTGACAATGGGGAGATAAAAGTGGACACCTTAGAGAAAAATCAGATGCCAAATGAAAAGATGGGAATATTCAAAGAACCATTCCCTAAACATGGTAAGTCAGATGAGAAAAATCCAGGATCGAGGTGAGTCATCTCGAGTTACAAAGAAGTGAATTATCATAATACCAAGAAGGAAAATAATCATTACGATTCGCTCATTGGTTGTATCCTTTCTCCTAGTGACCATGTGAACACCATTCGGATCAAGGGAAAGGATTGCATTTTGGTAATAAGGCATGCCTACCTCATGATTCCCTAACCCTCATCTAACAAGGTGAACCGTTGATGGTCATACAAAATGAAATAAAATTATTTTTGATAAAAAAACTAATTACTGAAGGAAATATAATCTATGTTTGTGGAGTTTTCACAATATTTCGAAAAAAGAAATAAAAGAAAAGTAATCTACCAAAGGAAATATTTTTATTCTTTTCTAATTTTTAAGCAATGCGTTCTAATCTAATAAATAAACTAAAGACAAGAAATCAGCCGAGATGTAGCTAGTTACTTATGTGAATGTATGAATATAATCTAAAACAAATAACCTAATCCAATAAAAACCCTTCAAACCCTACCTCAGAGGTGAAGAACAAATCATGACCCTAAAAGGGGCTATTGTTCCCCACAACTTCCCTGGTAATGTTAAAGAGGCAAGCTTACTAATGATTTGATCTACTTGTGATTGACTAATTTATTGAAATGAATTATTTTCTACTCTATTTGATATGTGATTGAAACTAGTGATTTGAAATTAACAATTCAACAAACAAGGAAAACAAACACATAATTCCAACCTGGATAAGCAAGAGCTTTGGAAAATCTGGTTATGTTTATATATGTCCCCTCAGTATGTTCCTTTCTTTCTCCAAGTGTTCATGTGATTCCAAGGGATTGGGAATGCAAGAAAAATAATAGGAGGATGGCGTTTGAGAAATGACAAACATGGAAATCCGGATGCAATGCGAGTAGAAGAGAGATAACACAAGAGATTAGAGCTTGGCTATGCAATTCCTAACAAGATCATAGTAGCAATACAATGCAAGATACACAAAAATTTTCAGGCCTTTTTCTTGAATACAAGCATGGAATATATAAGAATGGAGGATGGGAGGTTCCTTCAAGCTCAAGGAAAGGAGTAGTTCTAACTAATTAAATCTATTTAAAAATAAGAGGAAGGAGAACCAAGACATCAAAGCTAATTGTAGACAATTTGGCTGACGGATGCATGAAAAAAGTGAAATTAAGTGAACCGTCACATTTTAAAACCCATGTAAGGGATTTTGGAAAAAGCAAGCGGGACTACTTGCCCTACATAGTGTGGTGATTTCAGGACTACTGCCCTATTTTGGGTGGCGGTTTCAAACCGCCGCCTGTGCACTGCGGTGGTCTTGGCACTAAAGGCCAAAAAATGCATAGAAAGAGGTAGGAATTTGGAAAAATCATGGGAAGGTTAAGTAAGGATGACTAGGAAAAAAATATACACTACGAATGGAATTTGGAGCTTGAACGCCTTCTTGAAAGGACCTGAATCATCATTGGGGACTTTTGTAACCATTTTTCTGATAATGTAGCACATGTAATTTTGGGTGCATACATATTGCCCCCTCGAAGAAGCATCTTAGCCATGAAAAGGTGCAAAAAATAGAGTCTGAGTATGGCATTCCCAAAAAGGGGAGTTAGAATTTATACAGCATGCCCGTGAGTTTGAAATGTCACCGCCCAAACTCCTACTACCTACAAGAGAAAAAGAAGACTCAAGTGCAGATAGATAAAATATTGAAAAATAAACACTAAATCAAAATGACAAGAGGACTTACCATTTATGTGGGGATATAGAAATATACCTGCACCAACGCTCCAACCCTGTGAACACATACACTCAAAATGAGGTTAAAAATAACATATATATATCAAAACAAACTCACTTTTCAATTCATTTGTGCATTGTTGATTTGGCGAATTTGGAGCTCTAGATTCACGCTAACCGTTTTTAGGAGAGTACAACTGAAACAACCGTTGTGGAATAGTGATCATGCCTCCATGTGTGGGATATCAACTAACATAGTCAAGGTTGGTTATTTTCACTTTTGTCTTTTTATACCTAAAATGTAAAAATGTTGAAAATTTCACCTAGGGGGGTTATTTTCATTTTTTTTTTTGTCTTAAATGAGTCTCTAGAGGGGGTGCCCATAGGGCATGCTTTTATTTTGTCGAAAATGGTATTTTTTGCAATTTTGAACATTTTTTAGGGTTAAGGGAACATTTGGAAAATCAGTTCAGGGACCACTTTGCCTTGCTTGGGTAGTGGTCCTGGAACCACCACCCTACACCGGGCAACGATTACAATAGAATGACCAAAACGTTCACTAACTTGGATTTTTTGTATTTTTCATGTTTTATCATGTTTTTGGTGAGCTTGTCTTCTTGTATACATTACTAACTTGCTCTTTTCTCATGTTTTGGTGAATGCAGAAGGAGGAATACATCCGTTGGAGTCGAGAGAGAGAGAGAGAGAGTGTGATAGGCTCCCAGGATTCTAGATCGATTGACTTTCAGCCGAGAGGGACATTTTAGAGGCGCGTATCTGGAGGATTACACGGGTACCCCACATTGCCCGAGCTTAGTCACATATTGTGTGAATTGTTCTCCTACTAGGATGTAGATAGAAACACATTACGGTTTCCAGTGTTAGGGGCAAGTGGACAATTACTCGGAGGATGTATATTGTATCCTTGGGCTCCCGATTTGATCCGAGCAAGAATTCTAGTGGCGCAACTTCCAGAGATCATAACTTTTGCACCGTAGCTCCAATTGACTCCGTTCAAAAGGCAACGGAAAGCTTGGAATGTGTAGAATGTGATGAGAAGGTGCTGAACTCCGTTCAGCAATGTTTGACCCCCGAAATCCGCGTTTAAGGGGCCCAAATTGTGATTTTTGTACTGCTGTCTAAAAATAGTAAATTCTAAAAATAGTATGTTTCGCAAAATTAGTGCACATGTAAGTCTTGGAAGATGAAACACCTCGTCTCCCTCGAGACTGGTGACCTTCCACATCTTTCTAGGTGTCCTTTCGTATTTATAAAGTATTATAAATACATATGTAACCGGAAGAAGAGATAGACATCTCTTGGCAGAGATAATTGATGTATTTCGAATTCTTTGAGTAATTTACATCTCTTTTCAGAGATAGTTGTTTTGCAATTCATTTGGCACATTTGTTAATCTGTTCCTTAAGTCTGAAACCCCTCGGTTTTGGATCAGTGGTATCAGAGCTAAGTCGTCTTGAGAGTGTATGATCCCCAGAACGAGGTCGGAATACAAAAAGCTTGGGTGGTCCACACACAATCCTTCAGAATACTTGCCTGTTCGCTGCAGGCGACCTCCAATGGCGGACAACACCGGGATGGATGATCCTCTCAAAAATATGGTGAATGAAGCTCTTAGGGAGCAAAAGGATCAGATGCTACAACAATTCACCCAAATTCTGCAACAACTACAAGTAGGAAATCATGCCTCCTCATCTGTAAATCAGTCCTTTGGTGCCCCGACTCCATTCAAGGTGCAAGTAAATTTCGACATTCCTATTTTTGAAGGTAAGATCAATTCTGATGCAGTAGAGAACTGGTTGGACCAATTGACCTCATATTTTTCTGTCAATCAATTTACTGATAAGGAAAAGATAACATTTTCTCTATTGAAATCATCTCTTGCTGTCAAAAATTGGTGGGGTGTGTATAAGAATGGGCTCGAAAGGGATGAGCTAGGAATCACAGAGGAACCCACATGGAATGATTTCGTGGATGCCATAAAGGAAGAATATTACCCTGTTGGGGCCTATGATGAACTCTGTACATACAGTGGCAGCAACTTCGTCAAGGTAAGGACCAGTCGGTTCAAGATTATACTGACAAATTTCATTCTTTATCTGCAAGATTGGGCATTCAAGACACAGAACAACATAGGATTCTAAAATATCGCAGTGGCCTACAATGGAGCATCCGAGAGGACTTGGAATTCTTTCAGTTTCAAACCCTCGGTGAGGCATACAAGTTTTCAGTCAAGATTGAACAAAAGCACAAAAGGAGGACTGCTAGGAACCAACCCGTGAGGGGGAAGAATGATAAAGAAGGCCAGACCCGAGGTCAAGGTTGGAAACAGAAGGAGTCGCAAGGAAATAAGATGCAGAAGGAGAAGACAGGGAAGTGGTGCGACCTCCACAAAACAAATCGCCACTCCAAGGAAGAATGTCGAGCCATCAAGTCCTTACTCGCCGAATCATCTTCTTCAACACTCTCTGCACCAGCAGTTACAGACCCTGAGGTCAAGGATGAAGATGATGAAATTATAGATGCTGATCCAGATGTGATCATTGCCACCTCAAAAGTCAAGAATATGGATGAGAAGGAAAGGCTCTTCCACTCCAAGCTCTGGGTAAAAGGTAAGCCACTGCATTTTATCCTTGATAGTGGAAGTCAGAAGAATTTAATTTCTGTTGATGTTGTAAAAGCCTAAACCTCCCTGTAAAGCCACATCCCCAGCCATATAGTATTGGGTGGTTAAACCCAGGAAGAGACCTCCAAGTCACACAACAATGCCTCCTTCCATATGCCATCAAGCCCTTCCATGATGAAGTCATGTGTGATGTTGCTCCATTAGATGTTTGTGATGTGCTCCTAGGCCAGCCATTTATGTGGGATAGACATGGCATCTATGAGTCACGACCTAGAAGGGTCACCATTACCATTGGGAGTCGACGTTATCGGATACCTGAGGTCATTCCCCCAAAATCTGTCTCCCTCATCAGTGCCAAACAATGTAAGAAGTTAGTGGAGAAAACCAAACAGTTTGTCGTCTTGATGATCAGGCCAAAACCTACAAACAAAATTGTTGCAGCCTCCATGAACATGCACTCAATACAGCAACAGAAGCAGCTCAACCAAATCATAACTGAGTATGATGATCTATTCCAGACACCTAAAGGAGTGCCATTTCAGTGTCAGGTAAAACATGTTATTGATTTGGTCCCGGGGTCTCCTTTACCCAATAGCCCTGTGTACCGCAGGTCAGTCCTTGAAAATGAGGAGATAAAGAGGCAGCTCCAGGAATTGATTCAAAAGGGACATATTAGGCCAAGCTCTTCACCTTGTGGAAGTCCAATTATCTTGGCGCCAAAGAAGGATGGAACATGGAGACTTTGCATAGACTATCGGGCTTTGAACAAAATCACTGTGAAGAATCGCTACCCCCTCCCAAGGATTGATGATTTGCTGGACCAGCTCCGCGGTGCAAAATTTTTCACCAAAATTGATCTCAAATCTGGCTATCACCAGATCCCTGTCGAGCCCACTGATGTTTGGAAAACTGCATTTAAGTCTCGTGAAGGCCTATTCGAATGGTTGGTCATGCCTTTCGGACTAACTAATGCACCTGCAACATTCATGCGGATGATGGACAACATCTTGCGGCCCTACACCAATTCCTTCGTAGTGGTCTACCTAGATGATATACTCATTTATAGCCCGACCTGGGAGAGGCATCTACAACATGTTCAAGAAGTACTTCAGACCCTCAGGAAGCACAGACTGTATGCAAATCTGAATAAGTGCACATTTGGGATGACAAAGGTCCAGTACTTGGGTTACGTCGTGGATGAGGAAGGAGTCCATGTCGACCCAGAGAAAATTCAGGTTATTCAGAGGTGGCCTACCCCAAAGAATCTTACAGAGCTTCGTAGCTTCCTGGGCCTTGCCAATTTCTATCGCCGGTTTGTCTTGGGTTTCTCACATATTTCCTGGGCACTCAATCAGGTGACTAAAGGAGGGAACAAGGCTAAATTTCAATGGGGGGAAGCACAACAGAAAGCATTTGAAGGGCTGAAAGAAAGGTTATGCTCAGCCCCTGTCCTTTCCCTTCCTGATCTACATCATCCATTTGAGCTGATGACAGACGCATCTGAGTATGCCTTGGGAGCTGTTATCATGCAACATGGCCACCCTATTGCATACCATAGTGAAACATTCAATGACACGGTCAGGAAGTACCCAATATATGATAAGGAGCTTTATGCCATTGTCCAGGCATGTAAGCAGTGGAAACACTACATTCTGGGGAAGGAGACAGTAATCCACACTGACCATAGGCCTTTGGAGTTCCTTCAGACACAAAGCAAGTTGAGGAATGAGAGACACCAGAAATGGGCCACATACCTACAACAGTTTCACCTGATAATAAAGCATAAGAAGGGAAGTGCCAATTCAGCAGCAGATTGCCTAAGCCGCCCTCCAATTGCAGCCCTCACAACTATTCTTGATCTCTGTGGACATGAGACTTCAAGTTGGTGCAGTTTGTATGAGAAGGATCCTGAGTTTTCAGACACATATCAGGCCCTCTGAAGGAAAACATGTCTCTGATTTCTATCTACAGGATAATCTCCTCTGCCATATGGGACACATCTGTGTTCCAGCAAGTGAACAACAGAAGATGATCTGGGAAGCACACTTCAGCAAGACCGCAGGGCACTTTGGCGTGGACAAGACATTGGCAGTACTTCAGAAGCATTTCTACTGGCCTAATCTAAGGACTGATGTGGTGAAGTATATTAAGTCCTGCACTCCTTGTGCAATTGCTAAGCCAACTAACAAGAAACAGGGATTGTACACACCATTGCCAGAACCAACCAAGCCTTGGGAATCTGTCTCGATGGACTTCCTCTCAGGTTTGCCAACTTCGAAACATGGGAATGATGGTATTTTTGTTGTAGTTGATCGATTTTCTAAAATGGCTGTAATGGTTTCCTGTAAGAAAAATATTTCTGCTGAAGATACTGCTAAAATTTATTTCAGTCATGTATGGATCAACTTTGGGCTCCCCAAGTCTATTGTTTCTGATAGGGATAGCAGGTTCCTGAGCATCTTCTGGTCCACCTTATGGGGAATGCTAGATACAAAGTTGATGAAGTCCACATCCTTTCACCCACAGACTGATGGGCAAACAGAAGTGGTGAATCGCCTAATTGTTCACATGCTTCGTATGTACCACTCCAAGCACTCCCGCACATGGGACGAGGCCCTGCCATACATACAACATGGATACAATCGAGCCCTGCACAGCTCCACTAAACACAGTCCTTTTCAAGCTTGTTATGGATTCCAACCTATGGCTCCCATTGATGTATGCATCCCAATTCCTGCCATGGAATTCACACTTCATGGAAAAAGTGAAGCAGAAAAGGCGACAAGGTTTGTTGAGCAGATCCAGCACATTCAGCACCAAGTCCATGACATTTTACAGAAAATGAATAAAAAATATAAGAATCGCCATGATAAACACAGGATTCCGCATCATTTCCAGGTTGGTGATAAGGTTTGGTTGCGGCTTCAGAAGGAACGACTTGCAGGTCCACACAGAAAGATTCGACCTCTCTGGTATGGTCCTTACACTCTCACTAAGCAAGTAGGGGAAAATGCTTTCGAGTTGAATCTTCCACCCTACCTTGGTCTGCACCCCATCTTCAATGTGGACCTCCTCAAGCCATACCATCCACCTTTGTTGGATACTTCAGTCACAGCAGAACAATTGGACATCTCTGAGCTCAATCCAGCAAGTCTTTCCCCAGCTGAAGAAGATCAGATTGTGGACAATTTGACTAAGACCACCAGAGGACAACCTATTCAACTCTATCGTGTGATAAAGAAAGGAAATCTCAGTCACCAAGGTGAATGGCTCACTGCATACCAGGTAAAGAAGCAATTTCCACAGCTGATGGGGCATCTTAATGCAATGGGGACCATTGCTTCTGAAGGAGGGAGGAATGATCCAGGCAGCAATTCTAGTGGCGCAACTTCCAGAGACCATAACTTTTGCACCGTAGCTCCGATTGACTCCGTTCAAAAGGCAACGGAAAGCTTGGAATGTGTAGAATGTGATGAGAAGGTGCTGAACTCTGTTCAGCAATGTTTGACCCCCGAAATCCGCGTTTAAGGGGCCCAAATTGTGATTTTTGTACTGCTGTCTAAAAATAGTAAATTCTAAAAATAGTATGTTTCGCAAAATTAGTGCACATGTAAGTCTTGGAAGATGAAACACCTCGTCTCCCTCGAGACTGGTGACCTTCCACATCTTTCTAGGTGTCCTTTCGTATTTATAAAGTATTATAAATACATATGTAACCGGAAGAAGAGATAGACATCTCTTGGCAGAGATAATTGATGTATTTCGAATTCTTTGAGTAATTTACATCTCTTTTCAGAGATAGTTGTTTTGCAATTCATTTGGCACATTGTTAATCTGTTCCTTAAGTCTGAAACCCCTCGGTTTTGGATCACGATTCTTGGGAGGAGACTGAATTTAGAGACAACGGGATCCACGGCTGTGATGACATAATGGGCCACATATATGGGAGATGTCATTGTCTCATCTGGTTCGAAGAAGGGGATGAAGGTCCAGTTGATTGCTATTGCTCCTATTCTGATTATTCAGAGAGCCATTATGGGTATCTTGTCCTCGTGATTGATCGGGACAAGGAGGTGACACTCTCCTCTACTTTGCTAGGCTCCCATTATCGCATAGATTGAGGGACATGGGTGTAGGTACACATGGGGAGTATACATCCTAGGGACTACCTACCATGACTTATACAAGGTAGTCGATTACAGGGGTAGTCACTGAGCCACCCCACTCTTGTCATGAGCTGGGTATATGAGCATATCACCCCCTATGGAAGGGGAGTATAGGTATTGGATCCAAGGGCCATTCGGGAGTGAGGTGGATAGCTATGTTAGTTCTTAGGACACCTCATCAGCCAGTGGCTTCTCTTACCACAACAGACATGGTCATTACTCCCTACCAGGACATGATAGGGTTATGGGGATAGGAGGTGACCATGGTGGTAGCTTGTTCTACTACAGGCTAACTAGTTGATAGGGTCGGGAGAGTTGAGATTCACCCATTTGATTGGGTTCCTCAGTAGTTTGGCCTACCATATGTTGACATACTTCCCCCAATGGTATCATTCTATAGGACCATTCAAGAGGCTCGGAGGGGCCCTAGAGGAGATCCCAGCTGGAAAGTAGTTACTCCAAGTGTTCCTATTGCAGTTAGGTGCATGGTTTGTGCTCGATGGGAATTTGGTGCCCCCGAGTGCCTTTACTCCAAATTGCGGTTGCTCCTTCCCACAAATGAGAGGAGGATGAGCCCATTAGTGTAGACTTTGATTCTAAGGAGCACACAGGGATGGGACAAAAGAGGAGTCAATCGAAGAGGAGATTGAGGAGGATGAAGGGGGATACTTTTGAGGCGGCAAGGAATCCCATATGGTAGAGGAGGAGAGCGATCCTAAGTGGCATGACACTTAGGAGATGCTTTGAGAGCCGCACACGAGGAGGCCAGTGCAGAGAGAGAGACCTTAGTCTCAGAGGAGCCATTTCCTCTAGGTGGGGAGGGGATGATGAGTCTGTGATCATACAATGTTTGGCCTCTAGCTTTAGGGAGGCCCCATAACTTCCAACAGCATCGGAAATAGTAGTCACTGACCCTACCTAGATTCACTAGAGATCTAAGTATGTTTGACACTCTTCTCTCACCTTTGTTAATTTGAAACCTTAGTTTTGATATTCTCTTTTGATTTGTGTTTTGTGTTTTTCTAACTTATTCACTTCTTCTCTTTCCCCTGCTTGCAGTGATTGCATAGGAGTGGAGAGAGCTCATCCAATGGGTGTGTGTGGACACCCTACTAATCCCCTCGGGAATATCAAAGATGAGTTGGCTTAGCCGCTAGCTTCCAACAAACACACTGACATGCTTTCTCTTATTTAGAGGATAGTGGAGGTGGTGATCGCCCTTCATACTATGGTGTCCTGGATATGATGCTATCGATCATTTGATGAGGAATATCCACTCTTTTAGTGAGACCACAGCTAGTAGCCGCCATCACGAGAAATATCACCATTCGGTTCACTCTAAGCATCATCGTAGCTGCAACAGGAGCCCCGGACATGGCCATACACCATTCGAGGGATCCCACAGGGATTGATAGGCCACTAGGCCATTTATTTCTTTGTTGCCATTTTTTTGGGCACTATAATTTTTTTGTATATTTTGGGCTCATTACAAGCATTTTGACCATGCCTTAGCACGTGATGGCATTGTACAAAAACTTGACCCACTATGATATATACAAACTCTTATTTTTGGTTCGGTAATCCATTATATCTGAGTTGACTCTCTTTTGGTTTATTTCTCATGTGTACTCTAGATGTTTAGAATTTCTGTTTTTCTATGCTTTTCAGAATGCATGCAATGGGTGTGAAATGATAACAAAATGATTTCTTTTTGTATTTTATAATGCTGATATATGATAACGCAAACACAATGTGATGCTGAATTTTAGTTCCTTTAAGTAACCTTTGATACTTCATATTGTCTTAGAAAAATGTGGTGATACAACGATATAATAAGAAGATGTAATTGCCCCACTCCTGACCCCATGCAACACGTAGGATGTGAGGGCTCAACACTAAGATCCGAGAAAATGGCACAAGTTAAAAAAATTATTAAATGGTAATGATGAGGGAAAGACAATGGTTTGACAGGGACTAAGTTGAGACACTACAACCTCACCATACTAAAGTTTCCTCATAGTTTAGAATGTGATTCAATTTCTAGTTTATCTAGAATTATATCTGTAGATGGCTACTTGGTTGAAAAAAATCTATTTTTAAGGTTTTTAAACTCTTTTGGAACTTTGGACATCTAACTCACTTTACTTTTGACTTATGATTTTAAAACATTTGAACGCATCATTAATAACTTTCAAGTTTATCAAAGAGACCCCCTACACCTCACTCCATGCTACTATTAGGAAGCATGGGCTCATTACCATGGACAAGGAATAGGTGAGTAAGGGAATTTCTCTCCTTTCCCAACCCTACATCACTAGTAAGAGATGCAAGCTCAACATTGAAGGTTGGTAGGGAAAAGAAATGTGTAAAATATTTTTTTGTGGATTTGCATTTGACTTACTCATCTAGGAAAAATGTTTATTATGTTCTTGTTTCCAAATGTATTTTTATGGGATAAATGTGACACCATGAATCTTCTAGAACAGACTATAGGCAAAGACACCTAATCTAGAAAGAGACTATAAGAAAAACCAAGTATGCAGGCCTTGGTATGATCATGGTCAAAACTTTGTCTTATCCTGCTTGAACTGATGAAATGATTTGAAAACAATTGATGATACCATGAAAATTTGGAGAGACATGATTTGAATGTTTTGCCAATGTTTTAAAGAATTTTTAGGAGTTGCTATAAGAATAAATCCCTTGATCACAAATTTTATAGAATGAGATGGCGAATGAAAATACAATGCAGATACAATAATGTACATATGAAAATGCTAATGGATCATGCGTAATACCTCTTTAGGTGAAGATATTTCATAGATTTGTTAAAATCCTCACCCTCTAGTGTACACAAGTGAAATGCCCCATTTTTTAGTCTTCTACTACTTGATATGGACCCAACCACCTAGGTTTGAATTTTCTTCCCTCACTGGTATTTTTGTCTATCTGGCTATCAAGTCTTAATACCAAATATCCCTTTTATATTTCATGCTTGTAAACCTTCTTATTGTATTGCCAAGCCATCCAGTCAGCATAAACATTGTGTTGTTTTTCAGCATTGAGTCTAACCTCATCAATAATTTCTAACTGAGAGAGTCATGCTTCTCGATAGCCTTCTTCTCCCAAGATTCCATGTAGTGAAATATGAAGACTCAGTATTTCAACCTCAAGTGGTAAAACTACTTCCACACCAAATACCAAAGAAAAGGGGGTTTCCCCTATTGGTGTTCTAACTAACATCCGATAGGCCCACAAGGCCGGAAAAATCTTTAAATGCCAATCTCATTTGTTCTCCTTAATAGTCTTAAGGAGGATGGAATTTAATGTTTTATTCATAGCCTCACCTATCCATTGGCCTGAGGATAATAAAGAGAAGTCATGTGATGAATTATCTTGAACTTTGCACACAATTCATGCACCTCATCATTTTTGAAAGATGTGCCATTATTTGAGATAATGACTTGTGGGACACCATACCTACAAATGATCTAGGTTTAAGATGAACTTAACGATCATAGACCTAGGTATAGTGGTAAGAGGCATGGCTTCTACCCACTTGGTAAAGTACTATGTGGCTATGATTATGACGTTATGGACATCTGTTGATAGGGAGAGAATTTCCCTATTAAATCTAGGCCCCATGTGGAAAAGGGCCAAAGGGTTGTGATTGGCTGCAAAGCTTGTGCTGGTATATGTATCTTGTGGGAGAACTCTTGGCATTTGTGGAATCTACACAAAAAATCTATTACGTCATGCTCTAGGGTGGGCCGGATAGCCCATCGATGTATCTTCTAAGAAGCGGCATGGCCACTAAAGTTACCCCCACATACCCTGCTATGGGATTCATAAAGAATATTTTTGGATTCTTTAATGTCGACACATCTTAACAACATTTTGTCGAAGGCTCTACAAGAGAGAACTTGATCCAAAATAATGTACTTAGTAGAAATGACACGTAGGCACCTTCTTTGTTGCAATCTTTCCTCTTCTGGGTATGTATGGTCCACTATAAAATTAATGATGTCATTATACCATGAACATGCATAAATGGGGGCCTAGTCTCGATAAAGTACACACACTCATCGGGAAGTCTAGATCTACCAAATCACCTCCATCTAATGGATTATCAGCTAACCAATCCATAATGATTTTTCCTTTGATAGATTTCTGATTAACAAATGTTAACTCAAATTCACCCATTAGAGTTATGAAGCGCTGATCTTCTTAGATAAGGATCCTTATGTGAGAAATCTACGTAAGTGATCTGACTTAACAATGACCCTGTTTCTTGATTCAACATATAATGTCTTAAGCACTTCATCGTAAAGACTATGACAAGGAATTATTTCTCTTCCTAAGTGTAACGTGTCTCATAATCAAGCAACATCCAACTAATAAAATAGATTACATGCTCTCATTTATTGTCATCTTCTTGAGACAACATGCAGGCTAGCGAAACATCCAGAGCTCATGAATACAAGATCAAAGGGTGATATGATCTAGGCGGAATTAGCATGGGAGGGGAAAATAAGAATCGTTTAAATGAATCTAAGGCCTCATTTCATTCATCTGTCCAATCAATGCTATAATCCTTTTTCAACAAATTGTTGATTGGGTGAACAACAAAGGTCAAGTCAGGGATAAATCTTTAGATTGCCCCAGTTTTCCAAGAAAATATCTGATGCCAGACTTGTCCATTAGTGGAATCATTTCCAATACAACTTAGATTTTGGCTGGGTCTACATCAATTCCTCATGAAGATATGATGTACCCCAAAATCTTGCCTCCTATTACACCAAACACACACTTTTCTGGATTCAATGTGATGCCGTATTTGATTAAGTGAGAAAGGATGATACGAAGCACCTCTAGGTGATTGCAACACTTTTTAGCCTTAGCCAATAGGTCATCCACATAGGATTCCAAAATCTTATGTATAAGATCATGGAATATATAAGTCATCACTCATTGGTACGTAGCTCTAGCATTCTTAAGCCCGAATGACATGACCACATAATAATAAGTTCCCCAAGGAGTTATAAACGTGGTTTTGGCCTGATCCTCTTCAGATATTCTGATCTGATTATACCCAAAGAATCCATCCATAAGAGACAAAAACTCAAAACTAGTTGTTACATCAATGATAACATCGATGGATGGTAATGGGAAATCATCCTTGGGACAAGCCTTATTTATATCCCAAAAATCTATGCAAATGTGGATCTTTCCATTTTTCTTGAGAATGGGGACTATGTTAGATACCCATTGAGAGTAGTCAACTGGCTTGATGAATCCCACCTGGAGGAGTTTCATCACTTCTTCCTTCACCATGAGGGCCACTTTTGGCTTCATGGGCCTCAAATTTTTCTTAATCATCTTTGCATCTGGTTTGGTGACAAGATTGTGCACTACAATGTGTGATGCAATCCCCGTCATTTCTTTGTAATTAAATGTGAATGATTTTTGATGCTCCTTGAGAATGCGGGTATGTATTTCAACCTCCTCAGGAGTTAAAGAGGACCCTAGCTTCAAAATATTTGGTTCTTCCTTGGTCTCAATATTTATATTGATTGTTCCCTTGATTAAGGAGGTGTTTCCTTCCTCAAACTTAGGCAGGGTTAGAGGTAACTCTAAATCCCCCTCTTCTCCTACCTCACAAATTTTAAGTTCCCTCCCAGGGGAGGATTCCATCATGGGATTTCCAAAATAGGAAGAAGAGTGTGGAATTAGAGAAATATTAACCTCGTGATGTGTAAGATGTAGCTCTATGAGAGTGTTTAGATATTCTAGAGTTTCTTTTTCAATGTCAATGTGATCTGTAATGATAGACTCACTCTCAGTCTCTACATATGTCAACATTGGAGTTACCGGTGTCTTACGAACCAAAGGTTTTACATGAACCGAGACCGTGAAGTTTGAATCTTCCAACTCACTGCTTGGAGTAAAGTGAGAAGTGGATGTTGTGATTGAGTCTGTAAGGAGATTCTGGTCTCATGGAATTTCCTCAATTGATATGAAGTTAAACCTCTTCGTTAAATTCAACACTGCCATTTTGTAAAGTTACAAATGCTCAGCTCTAGTCTCATATACTTCATATACCTGATTTACAACTAGTTGTGAATCACCCAACCCTGTTATTAAGAGCACCCATTCTTTTGGCTACTGATGAGACCAAGTAGAAGGGCTTCATATTCAGCCCCATTATTTTTACACTTGAAGTTTAATGTAAAGGAAAAGGAAGAATCCTTCCCTTAGGAGAGGTAAGAATCACACCTTCCCCAATGCCAAAATGAAACTTGGCTCCATCGAAATGGAGAGTCTAACAGTTACTTGGAAAAATGGACATTGGATCATCTTTTGAATCTTTCTCCTTTACTTCAGTTACCTCAACCATACAAACCTCATTTGTTGGTAGAGAACCAAGTCTAGGGTATGTCCCATGCCCATGGAATCGAAAGGAAGGAGAATGGGTAAATATTTTCCAATAGCTCAAAAATATTTTCCGTAGTTCCTAACGATACTATCTCTACTATGATGGTTTCATCTCTGACTGCCAGAATGCCTTCGATCAAACCCGTGACCTCTAATTCCATTGTAGGAACCAAATTTTCCTCTAGTACTGAGCTTGTAGGTTTATTTAAATGATTTTTAGGAAGCTCAAACTTAGAGTGGACCCCTGGCCTCTTTTTCAAATTGGCTAGGTGTATGTCAAAGGGTTTTGGATCACCTGTGCCATAAAAACCTTCCCTAAATGCAGGAACCTAACTTCTTGAAACAAAGTGGAGGGAATCACCTTCATGCAATGAATCCAAGGATGACCAAGGATCATATTATAGTTGGTTTCTTGATCTATAATATAAAATTTGGTTAGCACCGTCTTAGGTCCAAGGGTGACCAAAAACACTATAGTTCTAATTGACATTGCTTTGAGGTTATCGTAGCCTCTCAGCGTATTTTGTGTCGAAGAGCAATTAGTCTCTCTGCGTACCCTAGTTTTTGAAGGAAAGAGAAGGGGACTATGTTGACTGTTGCCCTATCATCAATCATCACATGCTTTACATAGTTGTTGTAAATCCAGACTTGTAAAAACAATGCCGGATCGCCTCTACAAACTATTTCGAGTCTGTGGGCATCTTTCTGATATCAAACACAAATCCAACATCTCTTTCAAGATTCCCTGGAGGATAGACATCAAAGTCCACGTGGTTTATTTGTGCTTCTGGAGGAGGGGTGACATTAGCCAAATGACCAAGACCCAATGCTTCTAGTAGAGCAGCCCTATGAGTAGGGGAATTCTTTAACAAATCCAAGAAGGAAATGTGTGAGAATGTCTTAGTTAGGTCGCTTGATCAAATTGTAAGATCCTACTGGCTTGCTTAGTGTATCATGGATGTCATTTAATGTATTCGGGTAGATTAGAATAGACTGCAAAGAATAATCTGTTTCTAATGGCAACATTAATTTTTGGTTGTGTCGATTCTACTAACCCCATAATTTTTCATTTCTTTGAGACCATCCAAAGGAGGTGCCACCTGTGGGTTTGATGAAGTTGAGGCTTCACGATCATGGGTCCCTATTACAATACCCTTGTTTGAACCATTAGGATATATTATACTGTCCTTTGGATGCGTGGGGAGAGGATCGTTAAAGATTAGAGTGGTGTGTTCTGTGGAGATACTAGTCCCATGTAGGTGTTTTGAGTGGGTGTTGTTAGGTTCACCAAAAACATGTCAACAAATAATCTGTCTTTGGTCCTCTGGAAAATGTTGTAAAAATTTGTTACAATCACAACATGTTCTTGCATCATGCCCGTGAACCCTATGGAAACCACAATATAAATTAGGATCATAATCTCGAGGCCTTTGGTTTGCACCTTGTTGTGGTCCAAAATTACGGTTATTGTTCAGCTATTGATTGTTATGGTTAAAATTTGGGAACCCTTGCCCTTGGCTTTGAAATTGGTTTGGATACCCACTTGGGAATTGGTTAGGGCCTTGGGTCTATGTTTTTCTTGCTTGCTTTGAGGTTGTTGTTGTTGTTTCTTTTGTTGACAATTAAAATCTACAACATTTACTGAGGGTGAGAAGTTATTATTTCTTTGATTGTTGTCATTATTATTGTGGTTGTTTGAAGTAGTAGTATTGGGAGTATTAACAACATTAGGCTTCTTAGGTTGGTCCATCACTCCATCCATCATGACTCCATGATTCTTATTAAGGATTTTTGTTCCTTAGTTGTTATTCATCTTGTTTGAGTAACTTTTGATTAGGGGTGACTAACCTTCCATTAGATCCATACGTCTTATGACCACTTGTCAATGGTTGTTTGGTCAATTCAAAGTGAACCCTCTAGCACCTCTTCATAGCTCCTTAGCGGGAAATTTTGAACCTCTTCCTTTTTCTCCCTATTGAGAGAGTGGAGGAACAAATCAAAAAATTTTGTTTGATCCATATTTGGAGCACTTGTAGAGGAGTAGAGAACTTGTCACCACCTTTGAATAAAGTGGGCTATAGACTCATTGTGCTCTTGCTTGATATGAAGGAATTCTCTAATTCCTGTTCTCAAAATATTTTTCATATCAAAAGATTTAATAAATTTTGATACAAGTTTCTTGAATGAGTGTATTGAAGCCTCTGGTATCCTATAGTACCAGTTGAGAGCAATACCTTCTAACTTCTTAGGAAAATTTTTTGCAAATAATGCCTCCCATGGAGCTGCTCTCAAATGGTCATTGCATGAGCCTTGATGTGGGCATTAGGATCACCCCCCTTTGAATTTAGGAAGATCAAGTAAGGGTCTTGGGAGCATGACTTTCGAAGGGATAAGTCTAGGGGTTCCTTGAGATATTTAGAATAGGTCCTAATTGCGTATGTTTTCACCATTAAAGATTATTGTTGGGGAGGTGGGGGATGCATTGGTTACTAAAATGGGAAAACATTGACATTTGTTGGGACATATGGCATCCCTGCTATTGTCCATACTGAGACTCGGGTAGGTATACATGTCCCCCTAGAGATTTATAATACATGTGTACATAGGGGGTTGATTACCTTGATATGGAATTGAAGGCACAAAGCTAGGAACGTTGCATTTCTGGCTGGTATGGCATTTGAGAACACACTTTTGGCTGGTGCCTATTATAGATATCCATACGTGGCTTGAGGGGCATACCCAGGTTCATGTCCTGTAGCGAGATCTCCATGGTTTTGAGTATTCATATAAATTGGAGGATTATGTGCAGTAGGTATTTTTTGTAATTCTACGGGTAGGGAGAAGTTCATGCTTTCCCTGCATATGAATTTTGAGTATTTTGGGAAAGCTCTAGCTCCTTGACTTTGTCTACCAAAGCTGAAATGACATCACTTGTTGATGGGGCGGTGCTTTGCTTAGGTGATTTTTGTTGAACCCTCAGAGGTTGTTGAGGAGTATGGTATCCTGCTATGAATTGTTCACTATGTTTCCACCCCTCATTGGCAACATTTTCAGTTGGTGGAGGGGTAGTGTTATTGTTTTGGAGTAAAACATCACCTTGTCCTTATAACCTATTGAAATATTAGTTCATGTTCTGGAAGTGTTGTTCACTCCTAGCATATCATGCTAAATATTCCTCATCTAGATGTGGGAGTTGATCTGATTGCATGCTAATGGGTTGTTGAAACAATACTCGAGGAGATGAACTTTCTTCACTAGTGAAATTCATGTTGTTTGAAATTGATTTTTCATGAGGATAGGTCTACATGACCTGGTCAAGTTCCTTAATATGTACAGAGGAACCAACATTGGTTCCCTGAAGTAGATGGTTTTGAGTTGATGAGTGGTTGTCGCCACATTGAAAGTGAAGGTGATTGTTGTGGTATAATTGATTGGTAGTTGTACATGTCAAAACCTAGAATGGGTTAACCGTACTCATCATATCCTAACATATTCGGGGTATGAGAATACCCACAAAATAAAGGATGGATGAAGAAAGCGAGAAAAGTTTATAGACTAGCTCTTCACGTCGCGTTCACCAATTTATATGAAAGAAAATCAACACGTGACCTTCTTTGCAGAGGTCATGCTGAGACAACCGGTGTAGAATGAATTTGAATGTGAGTGTGGTGATAAAGATCAAACTAATTGTGTAATATTATATCTTCAACAAGCAATGTTAGGATCTACGAGTCTAAGGTAAAAAATTCTCTCCTAACTTGAAGTTGTGTGATGACTTGGTCTAAGATAATAGTCACTCGGAGACTCTAATCAATATCGAGCTCTATCGAGATTCTGTTTGTTGGTTTTTGAGAACACAGAAAATGACCTACGGGTGCCTCATATAGATTTCCATACAAGGTCATGGAAGTAATAATGAGAGGTGTGATCGAGCCATAGGTATTTATGGGCAATTTTCTGGTTTGGTCTAGAAATTCTTACCCGATGGGCTGGTATGTTCGATAAGAAGGAAAGCTATGCAATAATATCTAATGGAAGTGGTGAAGATATGAATACTAATGTATGCATACTAGTGTCAATGTATAATTGACTAGCAGGCTGTTGGTTGTGGGACTTGAGGATCACAACCAAAGACTCGTGGAGGTTGTGGCCCTTGAATGGTCATGTGTGTAATCAAACCCTATTTCTAGGAGTAGTCCAATAGTCATAGGATTGATTAGAAATGATGTTTAGTGTATTGATTTTTCTATTTTCTCAAAAAAAGTTCACGGGTGTGCGTAAGACTGTCAAACATAAACTAGTATCAATGTCAGTTATCAATTCTGGATTTGTTGGGTTGTGGGACCAAGGGATCACAACTATATGTATTTTCTGTTGTGGACCATTGATGGTCATATAAAATGAAATAAAATGATTTTTGATAAGAAAACTAATTACTAAAGGAAATATAATCTATGTTTTTGGAGTTTTCACAATATTTCGGATCAAAGCAATAAAAGCAAACTAATCTACCAAAGGAAATATTTTTGTTCTTTTCTAATTTTTAAGAAATGCATTCTAATCTAATAAATAAACTAAAGACAAGTAATCAGTTGGATGTAGCTGGTTACTTGTGCAAATGTATGAATCTAATCTAAAACAAATAACCTAATCCAATCAAAAACCCTTCAAACCCTACCTCAGAGGTGAAGAAAAATCATGACCCTGAAAGGGGCTATTGTTCCCCACAACTTCCCTAGTAATGTTAAAGAGGAAAGCTTACTAATGATTTGATCTACTTGTGATTGAATAATTTATTGAAATGAATGATTTTCTACTCTATTTGATATGTGATTGAAACTAGTGATTTGAAATTAACAATTCAACAAACAAGGCAAAAAAACACACAATTCCAACCTGGACAAGCAAGAGCTTTGGAAAATTTGGTTGTGTCTGTATCTGATCCCCTTAGTATGTTCCTTTCTTTCTTTGAGTGTTCATATGAGTCCAAGGGATTCGGAATGCAAGAACAACAATAGGAGGATGGTGCTTGAGGAATAGAAACTTGATGGAAGTACGGATGCAACACAAGTAGAAGAGAGATAGAAAAATAGATAAGAGCTTGGCTATGTAATTCCTAGGAAGATCATAGCAGCAATACAATGCAAAGCTACACAAAAATTCTTAGGACCTTTTCTTGAATACAAGCATGGAATATATAGGAATGGAGGATGGAAGGTGCCTTCAAGCTCAAGGCAAGAAGGATCAGTTCTAACTAATTAAATATATTTAAAAATAGGAGGAAGGAGAACCAAGTAATCAAAGCTAATTTTAGACAATTTGGCTCACGGATGCATGCAAAAGTGAAATTAAGTGAACCATTGCATGTTAAAACACATGTGAGGGATTCTAGAAAAAGTGGGCAAGACCACCATCTTGCACTTGGGGTGGCGGTTTCAGGACCATCTTTGCCTTGATTTGGGTGGTGGTTTCAACCGCCACCTAGGCATGACAGAGGTCCTAGCACTAAAGGCCAAAACATGCACAGAAAGAGGTAAGAAGATGGAAAAATCATGGGAAGGCTAAGTAAGGACATCTAGGTAAAAAATATAATTTAGAGCTCAAACACCTTCTTACAAGGACATGAATCATCATTGAGGACTTTTGTAACTATTTTTTGACAATATAGTACATGTAATTTTGGGTGTGTAAAAACATCCTTGGAAGAAGATCTCAACCTTCCTCCCAATCCTACGTGTATGGAGGATTTGTCAAAAATTCTAGTGGAAGAAACCATTGATGTGAATATTAGAACAGAAGATGATCCAAAGATAGTCAAACTGGGAGCTTCACTCTTAGCACGAGAATAAAAACATTCACCATGCTTATGTGGGAATTTGTAGATGTATTCACATGGTCCTATAAGGATATGTTGGGCTTGGATCCAACCTTAGTAGTGCATAACCTAGTAGTGCACGTAGACGCCAAGCCCATCAAACAAAAGCTTAGAAAAATGCATCCATGGGTGGCTCTTCTAGTTAAAGAAGAGCTAGAAATATTCCTAGGATATCAAACATAGTCCCCGTAAAAAATAAACCTTTCGGGATTAGAATTTGTACGTATTTTAGAGACATTAATAAGGCATGTCCAAAAGATGATTTCCCATTTCCCAATATTGATATGATTTTTGATTCAACTACAGGATATGAAATGTTATCTCTTATGGATGGCTTTTCAAGCTACAATCAGATCAAAATCATAGATGAGGATCAACACAAGATGACCTTCACAACCCCCTGGGGAATTTTTATTATCAAGTAATGCCCTTTGGCCTTAAAAATGCAGGAGAAACTTATCAAAGGGAAATGACCATGATTTTCCATGATATGATTCATGACATCATGGAAGACTATGTGGATGATATCCTCAAGAAATCCAAGACAAGAGTAGATCACCCTGAGATTTTGTGGCACATCTTTAAATGCCTATGGGAATAAAAAGTTAGATTGAATCCAAAGAAGTGTGTGTTTGGCATAATGTCAGGAAAGTTTCTTGGATTCATTGTATCATGAAGAGGGATTGAGGTAGACCCAACTAAAGTTACCACCATTATTGAAATGCCTCCTCCCAAAAACATCAAACAACTACATAGCTTGCAAGGAAAGATACAAGTCATCTGTTGCTTCATTTACCAACTTGCCGACAAGTGTCATTCATTCACCCATATACTTAAAAATGATGTTGCCTTTATTTGGGGACCAGAGAAACAATAGGCCTTCACCTTGCTTAAGCAATACTTAGCCAATCTGCCTATCCTCATGCCTCCAACTCCTAGTGAGCCACTCTTGTTGTATATTTCTACTACTCAATTTTCTATTGGTGCATTGCTTGCCTAATATGACCTCGGCCATAAAGAAAAATTTGTGTACTATCTCAATCGTACTCTCATTTCTTATGAGCTCAACTACCCTCAGATTGAAAAATCTTGTTTGGCTGTATTTTTACCTTCCAATTTTTTTCCATTACCTGTTAAATACTAAAACCAAGCTTATATCCAAATTTGACCCACTTAAGTACATGTTGTCAAAACCCACCCTTACAGGTAGAATGGCTAATTGGATCATTCTACTAAGTGAATTTGACATTGATTATGTACATCAAAAGGTGGTAAAAGGAGAATTACTCATCAATCGATTACGAAGCACCGTTACCAAGATTATATCCTATGAGTCTAGATTTTCCAGACACTTCATTATTGTATATTGAGGAATCTATCATGTGGCAAGTACACTTTGATGGATTTTTTACTTTTCATGGTTCGGGGTAGGTGTGGTATTAATTACTCCTTCAGGTGACCCTATACCTCAAGCTTTTTGCCTTGGTTTTCCTTGTACAAATAATATTGTAGAATATGAGGTTCTCATCGTTAGGATTAAGTTGGAAATAAAATGGGATATCCATCATGTTAAGATTGTTAGTGATTCACAATTGATCATCAAGCAAGTTAACGATGAATATAAAGTTAAAGATGAGAAACTCATCCTCTACGAGAAAATGGTGGAAAATTTGAAAGATTATTTTGTGCGTATTTCATTTGAACAAATTTCAAGAGCACAAAATAGATTTGTAGACACTATGGATACCATAGGTTCTATGCCGTGAATTAGACCAGAGAGAAATGATATGTCATTTTTTGTTTAGAATCTACACCAGCCTGTATATGACATGCCAAAATCATGTTTTACTTTTGAAGTTGTTGCTACCTATTCCCCATGATATGTACACATCTACACTTATCTTAAACACAACACCTTCCCTCATAAAATCTCCCATTCTGAAAAACAAAGCCTTATCTGCTTGATAGCCCATTATAGCCTCTTAGCATATATTCTCTATCATCATCGCTATGATGGGAATTTGTTGTGTCGTCTAGATGTAGCAGAGTCAGTTCAAGTGGTCAAAGAGGTACATGAAGGGGTATGCGGTGCCCATACAAATAGAATGGTTCTAGCTAAGAAATTTTTGAGAGTAGGCTACTATTGGCCTACTATGGAAAAAAATTGCTGCAACTATGTAAGGAAATGTGTACTATGTCAAAAGTATGGAAATTTCATCCATGCACCATCACATCCATTGCAACCAATCACAACCCCATGACCATTCTCCAAACGGGAATAGATTTAATAAGAAATCTCACCCCTACCTCATCTGATGGTCATACTCACATCATCACAACTGCGGAATATTTCACTAAGTGGGTGGAGGTTCTTCCTTTAAGTTATGTTACAGGAGCTCAGATTTTAAGGTTTATCATGAATCACCTTATCTTTTGGTATGGAATTCATGTGGCCATAGTTACTTGATAATGGAAAATAATTCAAGAACAAGATAGTGAAGGACCTTTGTCATCAATTTCAAATAAAATTGAAGTGGTCTATGCCATATTATCCACAAGGTAATGGGTAGGCTGAAGCCACTAACAAAACATTGGTTTGAATCATGGAAAATATGGTGAGTAAGATAGGTCGCAATTGGCATTTAAAAATTCACCTAGCCCTTTGGGCTTATAGGACCTCCATTCACACTCCTACTAGTGTGACACCCTATTCCCTAGTATTTGGAACCAAATCCATCATCCCATTAGAAATTGAGCTTCCTTCCCTGAGAATATCTCTTAGGGATTACTTAGACAAGGATGAGGATTATAGAGTGGCCAAGCTGGAAAAATTAGAACTCCTGGATGAAAAGTGTATCTGTGCCCTTAACCATCTCAAAGTGTATCGAAAAGAGTCTCCAAAAATTACAACAAAAGGATCATACCTCGTCAATTTGAGGTCGAGATTTGGTCATGAAAGAAAATCAGTTCAACACAAGGGCAGAAAGAGAGAAGAAAGGAAATTTTGAACCACATTGGTTAGGACCTTACATCATTGTGGCCAAATATGGTACGAGAGCATACAAAATTTCCCATCCCAATGGTGACGAGTTCCAAAAATATATGAAATCCATACAAATTATGCGGTTATATGCTTAAACACGGTGCAAAAATATAAAAAGTAAACAAAAAAAAATTAAAAATGATCAAAATACAAAAAAATTAAAATAAGAGAAAAGATAAAGAGAAAGCAGGTCATCCATATGTGAAAACCATGTAATTGTGGCACTTTGGATAGGTCCCTTGGTGAAAACCAGTTTCCGGCACCTTGGGAGGATTCGTTGTTCACAAGAATCTTGTATCTAGAGGGTACTTTTACTTAGCCTAGGGCTAGTTCCGCACCTGCATCCGAGATTCCCTGTGAACCTATCATGTCAAGCCTTGATTCAAATTTTTTCTCCTCTTATAAATTAGTGAAGGGATTTCCTTTTTATATCTCACATCTAACGCTGGGGCACTTCTACAACTTCACCTTCTTGTTTATAAACATGTGGCACCTACCCTTGTATATTCTCTATCTAATGCTTTGGGGGCATCCATGTTTCTCGGTTACCTATGCATAGCTTCGGAAAACCTTAGAAAATCACAAAAACATTCAAAAATGTTAGAAAATCACACAAAAATTCATAAATGTTCGATAACCAAAAAAATAATAGAAAATTGTTTCAATAAAGAACAATAACAATAGAAAAGTGTTTCGCAAAACAATCTTTCAAAAACATAACTTTAGTTTACTTAATTTATCTTGTTTCTTTCTTTGTTTGTGTACATTGTTTGCTTGTATAGTTGTTTCTTGTTTATACATTTGTATAGTTTATTGCTTAGACGTACTTTGATAAGATTCATATTTTCTTTCTTAGATTAGATTCATTCTTACTTGTACATATGCAATGTGTTTTTGCATGCTTGTAAATAATTGTACATAGTTGTGTTAATTCATGTTGGTTGTACTTTGTGTATTTGGTTAATTTTGTTAACATTTGATTGTGTTTTCTTGTTGCATGTACATAGTTTTGTTATCACATCATCACATTTCCATCATCATATTTATCACATCTAACATCATCTATACATCATATAAATAAAAAGCTAAGTATACATCATACATGAATGCTAAGCTAATCATCACATATCATATCATCAAATGGGGGCAAGAGGGATTACAAATATAAAAATCTATCCCCCACACCAATATCATCATATCATCCCATCCACTAATCTAAAGCATCACATGTATAATAAAATTGATATCATCTATGGATCTATCATATCAAAATCAAACACATGTGGTACAAACATCTCAACTATCATCATGATACATATGAAATTCTGAAATCAAACAATATAACATCATGAAACATCCATAATCCATGTAATCAACCATAAAAACAATAAAGTCCATTATCCCATAGCAACTATGCCACATCAAAATGTCCATATATATAAGTATAAAATGTCTCTGTCTCAAAGAGGATATACATCATCGATACAAAATGGGCCATCAAAGGGTACAACTCATAAATGCCTTCATTAGAGGCGTACATAAAAATTCTATACATCAATAAAAAATAAAGCCTTCATCAAAGGCATGCATCAAAAATTGGTACATTATATACAACTGTCAAGAATGATAACACCTTCATAAGAGGTATGTATATAATGATACAAGTACAATCAATGGATACAATGAGGGTCATGGCTGACTAGAACCCTCAGATGGACTGGTTGGTCTATGAAGTGGAGGAAGACCCATGACTTGTGTACCACATAGTCCTGTAGGCTACCCTCATGGCTGCTCCACTGATGCCTCGAGACCTCTCGAGATCTTGTCAATCTACTCAACTGCTAGCTATAGGTGGGTACCGGTGATTTGGAACTACCTCATAATATAATGACTAATAATAGGAGGTTATTCCCTCCATTGTAGCCAAGTCTCAGTGGGTGTGATCTTTCACTTTGTTGTTCCATCTCGTGTGTCGGAAGGAAGCTACCTTTGTTGATAGTCATACAACCTCGGCTGACCCACGCTTGCCCTACATGAAGCCGATATCTCTCGGGTATCACTTTGGCTATATCTGGTGCAGGGTCTGCTGCTATAGTAGGCTCATCACCTAAGCCATCTAACGTATTTAATGAAAGTGTACTTGAGCCATCTCCTCCCCGGCCGGCCTAGTCTCGCTCTGTTGTCACAACCAAAATGTGAGCTCGGGCCTGATCTCTCTCGGCTTTCAATGTTGGGATTGATACCGTAAGGTAGCTAGCTATCCTCGAGTATCTCCACCCTTAGCTCGGGGTAACCTCGAAAGAACTACATGATCCTGTCCCTATAGCTAGCCCTTTACATGTCTATGAACCTTTCCTGGTCCCGTAATCTAGGCCTAGGACCACTGTGCATGACCTTATACTTGAGCCTAGCCCCGTACCTATCCTATCTTGGATCCTACTACTTCTATCTAGGATCCCGACTCGGACCCCGCCCATAATATTTCCTACCATCAAAAGGATCATGAGCATGACCTATACTGTGTCATCACCATCAGCACAGTTATATGGGATCTATGGTGGTGCTCGAATTCCTGCTCCCCATGTCTCATCTGATATAGTCAAGTCTTTGTGGAAAAATGGTCACATACCAAGCCATGTAATCTGGTGTGGTTCTTGGGTCTCTAACCTATCGAGAAGGGTCCCAAACCTATGGTACCACCTATAAGAAGCTATCCCTAGCTCAGGCCACCTATATACATGGCCCCATGGTCTACCTCTCTACATCACGGTGAGCATACCACATATCAGGCTGAGGGACACCTTGAACCTTGCCTAGTTGTCGCTAATATTGGTCTACCCTATATATCTCAATAATATAACTGCGGCTACTAAGAAGAAAGTGCTCTACCACATAGATACTAAGCTCTACTCTATCCTTGGGCCACTGTATGTGTCTATAGGGCCTCTAGATGATATCTCTCTCCAGCAGCTCATCAAACTCTTGTCGATAATAGTAGATGCTACCTAGGTGCCCTCATACATCATCTCCCATAGAGACCCATGCCATATATTTTAGCTCCTTGAGCTCAGGTGTGCAATGCACCTATGGGGCACCCGATCACTATATGGTCAAAGGACCAAGGACCAGATCATAAATACACCAGCCACACCATCTTCCTCGGTGATAAGTACTAAAGTTTAGATCCCAATATAAATGTGTCAGTATGCATTAGCCTCAACAATATTGCTCACCACTGAACAATCAGCGAACTACGTGATCAATCCCATCGGAAATGATGTCCCTATCTTATCAGTGAGTAAGAACCCACTGATAAGATCCATCAAGTAAAGTGGTCCCCGGTGAAGGGTTGGATCAGCTATACAATCATGTAAAGACACTATCATACCCTCATGGGGTATCTCATCACGGCCAAATATGTCGCTAACTACCGCAGTGATCTAACCAAAATCACTCATGTACTCAATCATTGAGCCTATAATGGGAACACGTAAAATCCACCACATGTCCTCCAATGTGATGATCATCTCTCTGTGGGGAGCCTGTAGCACTAGCTCTCATTGTGCCACCGCTCAATCAAAGCGGTCAATAAGCCATGGTCTAGGGTAATCGATGGCATCCGCGCTACATGGCCTAAACCAACCACCTCCAGTAGTATCACCATCTCATGATGGTATTATCGGCACATGATCCCCTCCATCTCATCTATGTGAGTGTGTCACTCTCATGTCTACTGATCTTTGGAAACCATGTCTGAAAAACATTGCATGTATTAGACACTAACAATTCTTCTAAGTTCTTCTATCCTCTCGCTAAATTTTATTTTTCTTCTAAGTGTCATTTTTTTGGAATTTTTCCTCTTATTCATCTCTTTTAGGTGCTTGCGTTCCCTTTTGGGAATGTGTGCACCTTAATGGCATGTGCATCCCTTTTTGGTACACGCACATGTGTGCATTCGCCTCAGGTTTCTTACAACATGTTGTCCTACCTACGCGTGCACGCGGTGTGTGTGCGCGAGATGTTTCATTGTGAGTGTGTGCATGTACTATATGTATATGTGTGGGTGCACATATGCATTTTGGGGCGTATGCACATGTGTGCATGCATTTTCTAGTGCCTATGTGTGCGTACATGCACTTCAAGGATACCTGCAACACCATAGGGATGCCTGCGCCCCCACGCATGTGTGCCTGTCTGTGCCCTACGTCTATACTACTAATTAAAGCATTAATTACAATATTAAATGTGTAATTGATGAATTAGGTAAAGATACTCATGAAGAATCCATCTTCTGCATGCCAGGTGTACTCCCAAACTCGATTGGCATGTCTCCTGCAGGCTCATCCTCTCACCATCATCCTCATCACTATCGGGGTCTCGCGGTAAAATTTTGGTAGCGGTTGGTAACAAATGAATTGGTCATGATGATTTACCCCCTTGTATGGGGTATATTAAACCATTCTCACTTTAGTCGTGATGCCTAGAAGACTGTTTTGACCACCATTGTTTCTCTAACTCTTCTTCTACTTACTGTGAATAATTATTTTATTTAAATAATTATTTTTCTTTCATTTTTCGTCATGTGATGGGGCATTATTTGCCACCTAGTACTCATTTCTTCTCACTAGGACAATTTTATTACTCCTAGGCAATATCCCTTCTTCTACACACTCCATCGAATAATTATTTTTTTATTAAATAATTATTTTATTAATTTTTCCATTATGTTGGGGCATTATTTTCTCGCTTGCTTTGCTTCTTTCTTCTCCCTAGGGCATTTCTTTTGTGTCTAGGAGATTCTTTTTTATTCTTCTACTTTCTTCTACACATCCAACTGTCAAAATTAATTAAAAATAAATAACAATTTTTTTCAAAAACTTCTTCATAAAATCCTAAAAATTGTAAAACTCACAAAACTAGGTAAACTAACTCATAGCGGTTGAAACTTGTGTCTTGCACATGGTATTATTTCTATATCTTGCTAGAAATTTCACATCTTCACAGATCAAATGACTCACAGATCATCATATTTACAACCATTTATAGAGCTAGTATGCTTGCTTCGTTAGTAATGTGGGGCACATTTAGTTTCCTGGTACTATTTCATAACGCACTATGCTTTTCATTGGACCCAGTGTCCTTCATCATCTTCCCTTACATGTATCCTATCTTGGGGCATCATTTTTAACCCTTTTCATTAATCATGAACATTTGGGGATCTTCAGCTTGATAACAAAACATTTGTACAACCATTTTGACCGTTGTTGGTTGGAATATGTGTGTTTGTACTTTTTTCCTTTTTAAATGAGCTTGTTTCCTTCTCATATTGCATTACTTTTTGTATGTTGCATTGAGTGGGTGTTTCATAATGGAAAAATGTTCGTAGTATGTATTTTCATGTCATCCTACTTTTTTCGTATGCTTATATTTTTAATAAGGACCGATGATGTAGATCTTTGGCAATATGATGACAATAAAGTTGTTTCAATACACTAGATGAAAGCTTGTTCTTTTCTTTCCATCTATCATTCCTCTTCTACATCATTCTCCTATCAACACTATTCTTCTTATTCACCAGGGGCATCCTACTCTGACCCATTATTCTATTTCCTTTCTCTCACCTTTTTCAATTATCTATCACCTTCTCTCATCACCCCATCAACACTCGAGGGGGCATCTCTCACTTATACTAATTTTTCTTCTACGCTTTCAAAATTTATCTGTCTACTATCTTTGAAGTGGCATCACTTACGCCACCCCAAAGAGGGGAAAATGTAGACACCTATAATTTAACCCAAGCAATTTAAATACTTAAATTGTGCTAATTATCCTCTTTCCCACAAATTGACAACATATCGTCAATATAGCACACTTCCTCTTCTATCACCATTAATTAGCTACATTACGCTAGTTAATTAACTCTTCTATCCAACAAATACACCAATTAACGACCTTATGTTAATTAATCTCCCTTTCTATCTAGACTAATTAATAATTATTATCTAACTTCTTCTTCCATTAAATCAATAAATTATTATTTATTTGATTAAATCCCTCCCATAGTCTAAGTCATGTTAATTATTCCTCTAAAAAGCTTCTATAAGTTTCATAAACCTATTAATTAATCACTATGGTTAATTAATAAATCCCCTCAAACCCCATGAGTCACTAAAGGACAAAATAAACTCTCCTAAGGTTAAATCAACCCCCTTTTAACCATCCTTATCCAAAACTAACTCAACCTAGCTATTATCCCACATGTAAAGGGATGTAGAGATTCTTTTATCCATTGGGATATATAAGGGGCCCTCCTCCTACCTTTCTATTTACACCTACACTCCTAAATGAGCATAGAGTATACACTTTAGCCATTGTATCATCTTTGAAGCATTCTTCCATTAGAAGAGCTAGACTTCTCCATTCCTTGCATTCATCCCCCCAAGTTTTTGAAGTCATATAGAGATATGTCAAATGGTCTTGTAGCCATGATTTGACAAGATCCCATTCTTAGAAACCTTGGGATTTCAAGTACATAATCAAATATTTTATTGTTAGAGATATACATAGGTTCAATCTCATTTCATTTAGCATTCAATAAGAGATAGAAGCTAATTTTTTTAGCATATTAGCTTAAAATGTTCATTTCATGTTAATGTAGAAATTTTGATAGGTTAGCTATTCTTAAGCTCTTAGCATGATGATGCATAGGTTTAGTTTAGCATTTTATTGAAGCTACTAGCTTTTAGTTTCAATTCTACTTACATAACTAACTATTTCATGCATACAAGATACTAGGAGATATTATCTAGTTGTTAGGTATAGTTCTTTCATTGATCTATGGTATTGACTAGATCCTTGATGACTAGTTATTTTCTAAATCTATGGAATTGAATAGTTCTTTCCTTGATTTATGGCTTGATCTATGACCTTGAAAGGTTATTAGATTGACATTCCTTACCTATTTAAGAAAGGCCCATTCTCATTGTATTTCATTGAGTTCCATAATAATATATGATATTGTTCCTCATTTATTTGCAAAGGTTTTATTAAAGTTATCTGGTGAATTACTTTCATCTTATTGTGCATGGTGTTTGATTAGCATATGAGTTCTCGGTTTGATACGATATGGTTATTGTTCCTTCTATGGTATTAGAGTTGGATATTACTATTGACATCTGTCTATAAGTTTCGTCTTGCAAACATTTTGTTTTTGTATATTCATATATTTAGGATTTGTTCATATTTTATTATGCGTGGTGTTTGATTAGCATTTGAGTTCTTGGCTTGGTAAGTTTTGGTTATTGTTCCTTTTAACAAAAAGAAAGGAATAATTTCCAACCTCAATTTTGGAAGTAGAACTCAAACCTAGAGAAACAAAAGACTCCTTGGAAGAAGTCATGTGATGAGAAGCACCAAAATCTATAACCCAACTATTGTTGCATGCATTTTTATGTGAAATAGAGTCTTCCATTGGATTCAAAAGGAGGAAAAACCCTAATATTGACTGTAAACGTGACTATTTCTCGGAGGCTATTTGGTTTTCAATTTTTTTGTTGTTGCGGAGAGTACGTCTTGGGCCATATTGGAATCCACAACAACGAGGAACAAAACCTAGAAATTATTTTTCTAGGTTTTTTGAGATCCACACTAGGTTTATTTATCAAGCAATGTAGCATTTTGTCGAGGTCACATAGTTTTATCTTCATGGTTTTCTTCCATTTCAAGAAATTCTCAAATCAAGTTGTTCTTGACGGATAGGTCACTATCAAGACCTATAGAAATCCTTAGCCCCTGGTCATATAGTATGGTCATATGATGGATTAAATCTTGTTATTCCCACTATTGGGTGCTTAACTCCAGGCCCCTTTCATTTTTTTGTGGCGAATTCAAGAGCATTTTATTTTGTTTTAATGGCAACAAAATAAATAGTAGAGCATAATATTGAAAACCTTGTATCTTTTGATTGGTAACTCGGATTTGAGTGCCATTTTTTGCAAAAGTTCTTGATTTTTAGTTCTCTTTCCATTGGAAATATTTATTTTGAGAATAAAAATATAATTATAAAGTGCCATATTGTAACACACTCATTATAAAGTTCCAAAATCTAGGGGGTCTTGTTGCATTGCTTGGGTCTTGCATTTTTTGGTGATTTTTGAGAATGACATCTTTATCTACTTCTACATTAGATCATGTTGAGCCATTAACAACACATAATTACCACACATGGAAACCAATAATGTAAAGGATTATGGGCTTTAAATTCTTGAGAACAACCAATGTTCACTAGAGAATATGAGAAATTTCAGTACAATGCAAATTTGATGAGTGTATGGGTGTAATAGCAACTTATGTAATCTACAGAATTTTGTTTCATTTGGAAAAATTTGAATCTCCTTTCAAAAATGGAAGAAATTGGAGGATTTATTTGGTAAGGTGGATCATATGAGAGCCATGCAACTTGAAATTGAGATCACCTCTCTTAATCCTGAATATTTTCTAATAATTATAGACTATCTTACCAAGTTCAAGCATTTGTTGACATAGTTTAAGGGGAGTGGAAGAGATAAGAAAGATGAAGAGTGTGTTTACTTAATTCTATCCAAGTTGAGAGGACACTTCCAAATCTTTTATTCTACCTTTTTCTCTAGCATGGATGATTTATGTGACACATTCAAAATGCTTGACTTAGAAACATTTTATGAACTAATTACTAGGGAAGAATAAAAATTGTCTCATCTTGAGTCTTCCACCTCTTAAAAGGCATTAGTTGCATCTAATCCTAAGGAAAGGGAAAATTAAAAATTAAAACAAAATCCACCCCTTCTCCATCTCAAAGTGATCCTAAACCCAAAGAAAACAACTCTAAACCCAAGGAGTCTTCTAAATCCAAGAATAAGTCTAGCCTTTCATGATTTTTTTGTGGGGGTATTGGTCATGAAGAACATAGGTGTTATAAGAGAATGCAAGACTTATAGGATGTAGTCAAGAAAAACAAAATTTCTATCTCCACTCCACCTCCTTCTAATCAACATGGAAAATCACTTAATGTTGTTGGGAGATATCAGTCACCACTTACAGACAGTTGGGTTATAGATTCTGTGCTTCTCATCATATGAATTCTTCCAAGGAGTCTTTTATTTCTCTAAGTTTGAGTTATACTTCCAAAATTGAGGTTGAACATTCTTCCTTTATTTATTTTAAAGGAAAAGTTGAAATATAACTTTATGGTGGCGGTATCAAGATGCATTGTGTGTTCCTAACATCACCACAAATTTTCTTTTTTATATCAAATTTGTCATTTTGGTTAAGGAAAAATTGTGACTTTTACACCATATGGAGCAGAAGTATGAAATTTTTGGGAGCCTCATTCACTTGTTGCTCAAGGTATTATTGATCATATTTCTAGACTATATCACTTTGAGGGTTTTGATGACACTTCCTCTATAGGGACAGGATTGGTTTCTCATACTGATTAAGAGAGTAGGATTTGGCATGAAATATTTAGACATCTCAATTACAAATATTTGAAGGATTTAAGCACTCATGGTATGGTAGATGGTCTTCCTAGAGTTTATTGTCTTGAGGCGCTTTTCTCTAGGCATTGTGCATTAGGAAACAACACCAAGATCTATTTCCTCAAAAATTTCCAAGAGAGCTTCTTCACCACTTGAGATTGTGCATAGTGACTTGATGGTTTTTCCTACCCCTCTTTCAATGGAGCCAAGTATTGACTTAATTTTAATGATAATTTATCGAGGCATACTTGGGTTTATTTTCTCAATTACAAAAGTGATGTTTTTTCACACTTCAAATTATTCAAGGCTTTGGTCAAGAAACAATCTTCTAGTCGCATAAAGAACCTTTGCACTGATAATGGGGGGATTACTTCAACAATGAGTTTTTCTGAATTTTTGACAACTCAAGGCATTATTCACCAACATTTTGTTCCTCATACTCCACAACAGAATGGCTTAGTAGAATGGAAGAATAGAAATTTGAAGGAAAGGGCTAATTATATGATGCATTCTAGAAATTTACCTCCTATCTACTTTGGGAAGAAGCGAGTTAATTATGATAACTACATTCGAATCACACACCACACATATCACTTTAGCATTTGACTCCATAGGAAGCGTGTTCCAACACTAAGCCAGATGTCTCATTTTTTCGAGTCTTTGGGAGCCATGTTTGGGCCTTTGTTCAAAAGAAGAAAAGGAAAGCCTTGGATAAGAAGAGTAAACCCTTGATCTTGGTAGGTATTGTGAGGACATGAGAGCTTATCAAATTTTAGATCCCGATACTCAAGAGGCTATTTTTCAAACACATTTTCAATTGAATGAGTGATTCACACCTCATAACTCTTCATCTTCTTCCATGTCTATTTCTTCTTATTTATCTCATATTGAGGATCCTTTCTTTAATGATGTTGATGAGGAAGTTTTGATGTCATTAAGGATCATATTCCCATTGATGTTTTCACTATGCCTAATTGGGCTCATACTTATACTTTTGAGGCACCACCTTTTATACATAATCTTCCACCCACTAGGATTCATCATGCACATTCTATAGGTTCTATAATTTTGTGTCAAGCGCTTTCGAGGATCCATAATATTTTTCAAAGGCTCATGGGATATAAGAGTGGGATGATACGATGCCAAATTTGAATATTCTTCTTTGATGAAAAATCATACTTGGGATTTGAACCTAACCTCACCACCTAAACCTTGCACAATTATTTATTAATTACCTTATAATTAATAAATCTACATCTCCAAACTTTCCACCTCATTTCGCCACCTCATCATGACCTAGCCCTAACCTAAACTAACCTAATTAAGACCTATAACTTGGTCTACATCCACACCATGACTAATTACTCCTCACCCACACCAAAACCAACCTAATAATGACTTGACCAAGCCCACAACTAATCCCTCGGGAGAAAAGGAGGAAAGTTGGCTATTTTACTAAAAATAGCCCACTTTGACTTAATCGACATCGGTTCCTACTCGACCGCCGTCGGTTACGTAACCACCATCGGTTCCCTATAAATGACCTCCCCCAACCAAAAACAAGGGATCTAGAACTCATTTTGAAAAAGGATCCGGAAATTCATTGGCAAGGAGAGACAAGTGAAGACAAGTAGAAGAGGTTGCAGAGAAGAGCATCGAGCCAAAGACTGCAACTGAGCCACTGGATTGCTTTGTCACCCCCATTCAAGCATTGGAAAAGACTGAGGATAGCTTCATCAGCTCGTTTTCCAATACCAGATCATCCCAACTGAGCCTTACTGTCACTACCACATTCCTTGGACCTGAATCTTCATCAAGAATCGAGTAAGTAGTGTCTTGTATGTTTCTAAGCACCATTTCTTGAGTCTTTTGATTGATAGTAATTATAAGCTCACTCTAGATCTACCACCTGCTAGCACCCTGCACTTAACCTTCATCCATACATCCTTGTATTGCCCAGAAGATAGTCTTATCACTCTCTGAGTCTTCCCCATCATCTCACTATTCCCCTCAGCCATCCACCAGTCTTAAAAACCCCACAATCACCCTGCAACCAACCTCTATCCAGAAGTGCCTAGATTACTAACCCTACCGGTGTCGGTTATCCCCTATCGGCAGCGGTTCTCTAACCGCGGTCGGTTATCCAGTGACCGACATCGGTCACTGTGACTTATACCCAAAACCTTCCTCTCACCTATTTGTCTCCTAACAACCTCAGATCCAGTCTGGTTTATCCCTGTAACTCGAGCTGAACGTATCAATGACCATTGACCAAACAAACAACGTGACATTTTATTATTGGTAGTTTAGTCTCTACTTGCTTTGTAACGAGGTACCTAAATCATGATTTTGCAATAGTTTCTTTATTATCATTTGTGTTAATTCGTATTAAAAGGGGAACTGACCACCTTTGAAAGGAAGTCTAATATTTCCTAGGCCCAAGGCAGTTCCCTCATTTATTGTCTAACTAAAATCTGGTGGTCTTGTATTCTTACTTGCAGGTAGTCCTTCCTAGACAAAAAGGAGTTCTTCGCAATCGATCTGATCTCTCTCTACGGTATGCACACACCCTCTCAACATTCAACAAGTATTCCTCCTAGCCCTAACCCTTATCTGTTTCTCAAGAGAATGAAAGGATAGAAGAAACTCTATTCCAGAATGGAAACATTCTGTGCGAAACATTTTGGCACGCCTGGTGGGACCCATTTCGGGTTTCTTTCTTTCTT
Source organism: Taxus wallichiana var. yunnanensis (assembly GCA_018340775.1). NCBI lineage: Eukaryota > Viridiplantae > Streptophyta > Pinopsida > Cupressales > Taxaceae > Taxus > Taxus wallichiana. Next base: position 290,134,573 of record CM031236.1, read on the forward strand.
GCTTGCTTTCATATAGGGAGCATACTTGCTGTTTTTTTTTCTAAAATATTCACAAGATATTTTGTTATTTTGGTAAAAGAATTTGTCTTGCTTTCACATCTTTGCATTAGTGAAAGTCATCTTCTTTGCTTCATCGAATATCATTTTCGATTTGGGTTTAAAACACGTGCATCACATTCTTGCTTGCTGTTTTCAATTCTAGTGAACATAGATTAAGTAACAGGTCGTACACGTGGGGGTGATATCCACGGTATTGACAAGAAATTAATCTTACTTTCACTGCACAACACATACCAAATCACATCATAATTAACACAACAGCTCAAACATCCCCCCCTTTTCCGCGGTATTCCTCACCCGATTGAGGTAACCTTATAAGCCAAAACAAACTTGACATCTCCCTTAGGTCTTTTGTTTAGGATTGACATCATCTTGCATCTAAGGCATAAGCCCACAATAATTAAAACTAATCCTAGGGTTAGTCTCTTGATTTGCTTGTGCATCTTGCTTGTTTTAGTTCTGTTTCTCTGTCATACATTGTTTCAGTGATCACTTCAGAACAGTTTGGTAGGCATACTAAGCATTGTTAACCCCAAATCAGCAACTTCTTACAGCTTCTTACACCGGTCCTATTCTACTGACATCGGTTAACTTACCGATGCCGGCTATAGTCTGACCGACATCGGTTACCTGACCGATATCGGTTACTGTCTTTCACAGTTCCCAAAACCAGCAACCTACCAATTCCAACCTTTTGTGGTTGTTTCTGATCCTGATAGATTGAAACCCTATTGTGTACTCTTGTCCATGGTTGTTATCACTCGGAAACAAGCCGCAGCCATGGTTTCACATGCCTGTTCCGTGCCTTTTCCTGAATCACCCCCTTCACATCCTATGGGGAATCCTACGGACACCAGTGAGGTTCCCAAAATCCCTGTAGGAGATAAGGAATTTGTGAAATTTTTGGATGCTAATCCTAGCATTGTGTCTGATACTATTTGTCTCATGCCCCTGACCATACACCCGACGGTCAACTCCTTGTTGGTATGCCTATTAGTATAGCTGCTCACTTAGCTCCTTCCCCACCTGATAACTCTGCCTTGCCTTCTTCATCCTTAGCCCCGTCTCCCAACTCAGTGGCTTCGGGGGTTCATACGGCACAGATTGGCTTTCCTTTGGTTAATCTGGGGCCCAACATATCATTACCACTGACTGCTCCTACCTCATCTCTCTCGCAGACTGCTCCTTTCATAACTTGCTCTCTGCCACCTATCCACACAAGCTTTCCTTCTCAAGCTCCGCCCACCTTTTCATTTCCACACACTTATCCAGGTGGCTTGACATCTTATATATAGGACATCCTTATTCGGTCACCTCAACATATTCATCCTCAATACCTTATCAACATTTAACCCCACCATTGTCTAGTGGTGGCCCTTGGCCCAATCCTCCTCCGTTTACGACAACCACACCATCATCTCATCCAACCACTGATTTAATCAAACAAATGATGGACAAGATGCAAAATCTAGAGGCTTCTATTTCAGGAAGCCGTAGCACCCTGACATACGAGCAAGTTTGTCGGGAGCCTATTCATCCTTCTGTCCCCCTTCATTCATATCCTCCTCAATGGGAATTACCAAAATTTACTCGTTTTAATAGTAAGGAGGATCCTCAACAACACTTGCGATCATTTAGACATGCCTGCTATCTGATTTCTCATGACGATGCCTTACTACTCCGCACCTTTCCCATGTCCTTATCAGGACCCGCCTTGGAGTGGTACAGTGCTTTAACCCAGCACTCAATCTTCTCTTTTAACCAATTAGCCCAATCTTTCTTGGATCATTTCTCCATTAACATTGCCAAGAAAGTATCTATCACGACCTCTATGCCATCCGATAATTTGAAGATGAATCTATCGCATTTTTGTTGGACGATGGCGGGGGCCTTATCAACCAACTTACTTATGCCTTGCCTCAGGCCAAACTTATCGAACTCTTTACATGGGCTGCGCTAAGCACATTTCTCCCTACCCTCCAAATTCAAACTTTCCGCACCTTTGATGAGGCCTTTACTATGGCTCGAAACTAGAAATTCGAGCCTTAGAGGAAGAGAAATTGCGGTTGCGTAACAAAAACCCTAATTTCAACCCCAAGACTCCACCAACAAACCCAACACCACCAATTCTCACGCATCAACTGCTTCGAAATCAAAAGGAGCTGTACACGCGGTGATGGTCAAATCCCAAGCACCATCTAATACCCACCAAAAACCACCTATAAGTATAAAGCCGAACCCATCAATTACACTCCCTTGGGAGAAACTTATGGTGTCATCTTGGAAAAATTGCTCAAAGCGGGAGCTATCACCTTACCTCCTGTTAAACCTCACTCCGGGTTTGATTCCACCCATGCTATACCTTCTTGGTACAAAGAAAATGACTTCTGTAACTTCCACCGCGTGAAGGGACACAATCACGAAAACTGCAAGATGTTGAAAAACATAGTGCAGGAAATGGTTGATGTAGGGGATATAACCCTCGATAATCCTAATGCCCCTGCTAACTCGGAATTTGAAAATCTTCAACAAACCATTCCCAAACCACTCATCTAACAGTAACATAAACCAAGATATCTTAGCCGAGGAGAGTGTTCATGAAATCCATGCGGTCTTTGACTCCCAACCAAAAGCTTCTATCGAGGAAATTCTGAATCAAGCCTCTTCACTAACGCAGGGACCCAAACCCCCTTCACCACCATCAAGACAAGATGAAATCCTTGCCATTCCTTTACCCATAAAGGAATTAACCGCCCAGAGTTCTCTTCTCATAGATGAGCCTTCTTACACCACATCTCTGCAAGACTGTGAGTGGATGTTATCTAACTTATCTATTTCCCAAACATCTCCTTCTACCACTCTTGTTGTACAAGAGGAAGGCTCACCACTTTTTCTGTCATCCTTAGAAGAGAAACCCCTCGAACCAACATCACCAAAATCTTTAATCATGACGGATCCTCTCAAACATGCCCTCCTACCTATTAGTTCTTCATCACCTAAATCTTTTCAGCGACCGGTTGACCTCTTAATGCCCATTGATATAGTGCCTCATTTACCCCCTGTATCACACCCACAGTGGACCGGAATCACAACCCACCTCTCTTCCATACAAAGTTCCTATTCACACGTGAGGATTGTCACCCCTCAGAAGATAGACGAGTCCTATGGGAGCGTTTGAGTACACCATGCTCTACTCAAATGCAGATGACCGATCCAGACACCTCTACCATATACCCGAGGTGTTTACAAAAGCTCAAAATGCCTATGTCCTTATCTTCACCCCCCTCATCCCTACCGAACACCTCATCCACCTCTACTAACCTAACCAAACCTTTCCCTATGCTTGGGACTTTACCAATACCCAGCCTAACACACCCACCTAAATGGTTAGATTTATCCAAAAATAAAGCCATCCATCCACCTAAGAGACAAACCCGATCCCCTCAAGTCCAATCTACGCCTCTGTCACAACTAAAACCCTCACCATCACACCTACCTTCTATATTGGGACCTCACCCCTCCACCTTGCCTCAATACATCATACCTCCTGCGTTTTCTTTAAAACGACCTGCACCTTCTACACCCATACAGAGATCCATGGGTGTATCAACATCGTCACCCCAAGTATCCTGTCCACCTATCAACCCTAAACAAACTCCATCATCAAAGGATTTGTTTGTTGTCACTCCTCTTTCCCCATGTGGTTGTTTCCTGCCACCACGTCATCTGTGGCCTCATCATCTAACCAACTAAACATAACTTCTGCGCCGAAAAAGCCAAGTTTAGTTAAATCCAATTATAAAAACCATTTGTCTAAACCACCACCCATACGAATCAACCATACCCAATCATTACCAAAACCTACCCAGTCAATAGCCTCATCTTCCTCTGACTTTGACCCACTCAAAGGGTCTTACGCCAAAATCCTTGATATGTTGGTGGAGAATGCGACCATTTCCCTACCCCCACTTAGACCCTATGATCCATCTAAGCCTCGACCTATAGGTTATGATGAGTCTAAAATCTGCGCTTACCATCACACACCAGGACATGATGTAGAGGGATGCAAAGCTTTGAAAGCCATCCTTCGTCAATCACCTATCTCGGATAGACAGCCTAAGAAAGACAACTTACGAAGGGAGAAACCTTTAGCTTCAATCCCCTCTCCTATACCACCTGTCCCCGCCTCACCAAGATCTATCATTATTACAACCCCACCTCTCGAAGACAATGACTTATCCCTACCATCTTCCTCCTCTCATGTTCACGAGATCAACATGATTAGTGTTGCTACTCGAGGGCAGAAAAACAATGGGAAAGCTAAAGAAAGCACACTGTGGGCCTCTCTTTCTCCGTCCACCATCCCGATCGCACCACCACCTAAAGTGGTTATTCGTGGACCTACCTACCCCATCTCTGATGGAGTTGCCCACCAACCATGATCAAACAACTTCACCAATCACCTGTAAAAATGACACTGTATGATCTCATTCAAACCTCTGAATCTCATCGACAAGCTCTCATTGAAATCCTTCAAGGGATAGAGGTCTTACCTAACGAAACCTTGCCCGTTACCTCCATCTTAACACCCAACCACGTTGCTTCTCTCACCAAACAATCTACCACTTCCGTCCTTTTGTCTGTAAACCAAATGCTTTTTGTCGGTTTCTCAGAAGAAGATGAAATTGTTGACTTTGGTGCGAAAGATCTGACCCGCTCTTTTCATCTCAGCTTACGTCTGGGACATCCGGGTACGTCGTGTTATGATTGATGGAGGTGCTAGCCTAAACATCATCTCTTCCAAAGCCTTCCAACAAATGAATATCCCTTCTAGTTGCATGTGTGCCAACCCCACCATGTTGCGTTCATTCAATGATGCTATTACTTCTACCTTAGGCACCGTGATCCTTAACATTCGTGTAGGGCCACGTACTTTACCTGAACTCTTCTATGTCCTTGAGGGAGAATTCCAATACAACATGTTGTTAGGCCGCCCTTGGATCCGGGCTATGGGATGTGTTCCCTCCACCTTACATAGATGCATAAAATTCGAGTATGAGGGGAAGTCCTACACCGTAAAAGCTGACCCTCCCCCCTTCAAAACCTGCAATATGTTATATCACCCTAATGATGTGCTTGTACCAGTCAAGACACCCATTCATCCAACCCAACCATCTATTTTGACCACACCTCAACCATCCACCTCAACCGCACCTACACCTTCAACCAATGAAACCGCCACCGCAAATACCGCTTCCTTCCCCGCGGACAACATCCCGACCTCAGATCCCTTAGTAGATGTTTTTCAACGCCTTACGCTGGGGAGTATCACCTATATAATGTTAGCACTTTCCATACCCCACAGGAGTACGGATAGTTACATGCGCATCCTACCTACGACCGTCGTGTGGGGGAAGTAATCTCCTACGGACCACCTAATTATCCGCACCAACCTAACATATGGGGGTGTTGATACATCCTCCGTTACCCCACAGAACCTCCCCTTGGTGTGGTTCCCTTCCAATCTGATTTTCAATACTAACTAATCGTCATTTTCCCTCACCTTCTTGACTCATTTGTGCTTGGAAAGGTTTTGGTTTTGGTCTTTATGAACAAGGCCGACATACTGATCATTCCCATGTGACTACACGCAAAACACAAAGATCATCATGGTCTTGGATTCTCTGAAACACTTACACCAAAGAAACCTCATGTCAGTTGTATCCGGGAAGACGATGACGTCACCCCTTCCAAACCATCATCACCCATTTTTGCCATCATCACCCACCCCAGTCGATAGACCCTGAATCTATCCCTCCTAACTTTTTTTTTTTTTCATAAATGCTATCTTCCTGGGTCCTCTCACTTATCAACGTGATAATGAAGACCCATCTTCTCTTCCCCTTCTGTATCCAGACATGATCGAAGAGGACTCACCTTCAATTAATGTTGTTGAGTGCCAGGATGATGACTCCATCCTCACTTACCTTGGTGCGGATGACTCTTATATTCAACGCACCTTACCATCTGAAACTCAAACCATGTTGAATGAGTCGACTATAGAAATCAACATCCACACAGAGGACGATCCTCACATTGTGAAGATCGGACAATCTCTTAACGCATCAGAACAAACTGCCTTCACTACCTTCCTCCGTGCCCATAACCAAGCTTTCACTTGGTCCTATGCTGACATGCCAGGAATTGATCCTGACATTGCTTGTCCATAACATTACCCTAAAACCTGATTCCAAACCAGTTAAACAGAAACTAAGAAAAATGCATCCACGCATTGCCCTCTTGGTCAAAGAAGAGCTTCAATGACTCCTTTCTGTTTCCTTCATCTTACCTATTGACTATCCTCAATGGATTTCTAACATCATACCTATTACTAAAGCAACGGGGGGACTTCGGATATGTACGGATTTTGGGACCTTAACCTCACTTGCCCAAAGGATGACTTCCCCCTACCAAGTATTGATCAACTTGTTGATCTCACTGCTGAGCCATGAGATGCTTTCTCTCATGGATGGCTTCTCGGGATATAATCAAATTTTGGTAGCCCCGGCCGATCAACATAAAACCACCTTCATAACTCCTTGGGGAACCTTCTGCTATCGTGTCATGCCGTTCGGCCTTAAGAATGCTGGTGCGACCTATCAGCGGGCTATGACTTACATTTTTCATGACATTATGCACACTATCCTTGAGGATTATGTCGATGATCTTCTTGGGAAATCTAAACATCGCAGTGAACATCTTGATGTTTTAACCATTATTTTCGATCACTTTGTTACAATCTTGTGTTCGTCTTGACCAAAGAAATGTGTCTTTGGTGTCCTTTCGGGAAAACTCCTTGGTTTTATTGTCTCTTTGCATGGCATCGAGGTCGATCCAGCTAAAGTCAAAGCTATCCTAGAAATGCCCCCACCTACTAACCTCAAACAATTGCGTAGTTTGTAGGGTAAAACTCCAATCTATCCAGCGTTTCATCTCACAACTCTTGGATCGATGTCAACCTTTCCATCATCTCCTTAAAAAGGACATTGTCTTTCAATGGAGCGAAGAGTGCCACCAGGCCTTTGAGGCTCTTAAAGCCTATCTCTTGCAGCCACCCGTGCTTATCCCACCTCAAGACGATCACCCTTTCTACCTTTACCTTTCTGCCACCGACCATGCTGTAGGAGCCATGCTCACACATCGTGACTCTGAGCATCGAGAACAAGCCGTTTATTACATAAGCCATACTCTTGTGGATTACGAGACTAGGTATACACATGTAGAAAAGTTGTGCTTAGCCCTATCATTCGTGGCCACCAAACTCGACATTACCTCCTGAATCACAAAAATTTTGTCATCACCAACGTGGACCCCATCCATTATATGTACGCCAAACCTCATCTAAACCAACACATCACCCGATGGCTTATGCTCCTTGCCGACCTCGACCTTAAATTTGTACACCAGAAATCAATCAAAGGACAAACTATCGCAGACCAACTCACGGAAGCCCCTTTACCTAGGGAGCAGTTTACTAATTTTACTTTCCCTGACGAACTCATTGCCACTCTTTCACTCAGTGAGGAGTCGTATTCAATGACCCTCTTCTTCGATGGATCCAAATGCCAGCGCGCGGAGGGGCCGGCATTGTTCTCATTCCTCTTGGACGTTGAACCTATGCCTCTTTCATTCCGGCTCGATTTCCCTGCACTAATAATACAGTGGAATACGAGGCCCTTGTTTTGGGTCTCCAGGTTGCGTTACACTTAGGTGTAAAATCTATTAACATTTTCGGTGACTCTCAATTGGTAGTCAATCAAGTTATGGGCATCTACCAATGTAAAAATGAGGAACTTCAAAAGTACAAACATTACGTGGATTCACTTTTGACCTTATTTACTCATTATTCTATCCAAACCATTCCCCGCTCAACTAATAAATTTGTGGATACTATGGCTTGCTTAGCCTCACAAATTCCTGCCTCACCAACTGACTCTGACATATTTGTCTTGGTTCAACAACTCTTTGCCCCATCTTACTCAGCTCCGGATGTTTGTATGGTAAATAATGTGTCTGCTGACTCGCAGGATACTTGGTATCACCAACTTCACGACTACCTTACAACCTCTGTTCTCCCACTTGACCTTACTAGTAATGAAAAAAATGTGCTTTTCTTAAAAGTGTTTCTCATTATGTCGTCATGGGGGGACTCCTCTTTAAACGTGGCTTTGATGGCATCCTCCTTCGATGTCTAACCGGCGCGGAGGTTACCTATACCATCCAACAAGTCCATGACGGTATTTGTGGTGGACATTTTAGTGGCCTTGCCATGGCCAAACGGATCCTTCACCTAGGCTATTATTGGCCTACTCTTAATAACGACTGCTACTGAATATGTTAAGCGTTGTGTTATGTGTCAACAACATGCCAACCTTCAACATACTCCTAGCCATCCGCTACAGGTCGCACGAGATCTTTGGCCTTTCTCACAATGGGGTTTAGACCTTATTGGTGAGATTCACCCACCCTCTTCACAACGTCACCGTTGGATAATCACAGCAACCGAATATTACACTAAATGGGTGGAGGCCATTCCACTCATTTCAACCAAAAAAGAAAAAATTGTAGAGTTCATCAACCATCACATTATCTGTCATTTTGGTGTTCCTCATCGCCTGATAACAGATAATGGAAAATCTTTCAAAAATAAGTTGCTACAATACTTTTGTGACAACTTTGGTATCAAACTTAGCTTCTCATCACCTTACTATCCACAAACAAATGGTCAGGCCGAATCTTCTAACAAAACCCTGACCAAAATTCTCATGAAAGTTGTTAACGATTCTGGAAAAAATTGGCATGATCACATCCCCTTTGCCCTTTGGGCTTATCGTACCAGCATTCGTACCTCCACTAATGCCACCCCATTTTCTTTGGTATATGGTACCGAGGCTTGTCTTACCTCTCGAAATACAAATACCCTCCCTAAGAATATCTCTTCAGGATATTCTCACCAATGATGATTTCCGCCAAGAGCGGTTAGCCCAATTGGAGCTTCTTGACGAGCGTCGTCTTACAACTCTTGACCACCTTCAAATCTATCAAAAGCGCATCAAGCGTGCTTATGATAAGTGACTTCATGAGCGTACCTTTAAGGTTGGTGATCTTGTCCTCAAAGAGAATCAACATGTAACCAAACTCGAAAAGAGCAAAACACGGAAAATTTACTCCAAATTGGATTGGGCCTTACATTATCACTCACACTTACGGATCAGGCACTTATCGTTTAGCTTCACTTAATGGTAAACCTGAGCCTGAACCCCTTAATGCCTTGCATCTTCGACCATTCTACTATTGAATTTAGTGTTATATCACTTCTTATCTACCTTGCGCTCGTCCCTTGAGCTCGTTTACCACCTCATACACTTTGTTTCATACATCTCAAAATAGAATCAAGCTCACGTGGCTTGGTCATCACCTCCTCTTAAAGATGCCTTCCCCTTTTTAGTCGGGTCCATGACTTAAAAGTATCAAAATAACACGTTCTCAATTATACGCTTATGGGATATTCTTGAGTCAAACTTTCTACAAAACTAGATGCTTCATGCCAAACGGACATCTAGACCTCTAAGTTATACATAGACTACTCCCTCGAAGGACAGCTATGTGCAAAACCACTTCTACTATTATAAATAGACTGCTCCCCCGAAGGACAGCTATACACAAAAACCACATCTGCTACTATAAATAGACTGCTCCCTTGAAGGACAACTATACAAAGTCAGCCTTTATCAGAAGCTTCTCGCATTGATCAACTTCGTGAAGACCTCAAGAACAACAAAATATATATCCCATGTAGACTTCCCGCATCGATCAGTCTATATCCAGAAAAGTAAAAAGTAGTATTCCAAAGCACTTTTGAGTCATGGACTTGTCTATTTAGGTTTGGTTCTCTTTCGTCAGAATAATCACCTTATAACAAATTCTCTGCACCCCAGCTCTATCAACCACCTCACCTCACCATTTGTCAAAGCAACAAAACTCAAGGGACGTGACGTATATCCAATATATTGTGATTATACAACTCTTTTCACCTATCGACTTCTCACATATGCAAGGTACCTAGGGATTCAAGCTCATCCTACATTTATATGTGGTTTGTTTAGCTCTTCTCAACTACGGGACACTTTTGCCTCTTTTACTCAAATTTAGGATTATGTGTTGACCTTAATCAGGACACGGTTCCCTACTACTTGGGTAAGCTAACTTTTGCTTCACCTATACCTACACCAACATCGCCAATACCTTACCAACACCAACAACATTACCCTACCAATATCAATATTTTTTTACCAACCAACAAATTGCCTAACCACAACCAAATTACCTAAATTCACCTCTCCCTGGTCCTAAGGGAGAACTACATCGGTCGAGGCCCCTCCTTGCTTTGTGCAATGGGCTATGTAGGCAGCACTTAGGAGACATGGGGTCTCCCAAGGTTAGCTCGACCATCCCCTACCATAACCTATCATGTGTGGTAAATATAAATCTTTTTGTGTATTTCTATTTGATCACATTCATCTTTATCCTTTTTTTTAAAAAAAAACATTCAAAACACAACCATTCTTATTATTATCATAACTCAAATCAACATACATATTCAGTTTTATTTAGATGTTAAACAAATACATCTTCTCTATCATCGACGTGTAGGTCGACATCCTTATTTATTCTTATACCCCTATGAAATTCACTTAGACCCTTGCGCCTCATCCCGAATCAGGTGGTGATCGCGATCGTCGATGCCACTCATCTAGCCTCTCCATCCTCAAAGGTGCCACTACTATTGGTTCCTCCATTGATCCATGAACATCTCCTGTAACATACGAATCCACCCTCTCGTATGGAGGAATCTTGCCTCTAGTCTCTCCACTCATAACTGTGAAACCTCTAACAATCTCGTTGTCTCATTCACCTGTGTTTGAAGCTGGTGAACCAAATCCTGCAGCGGTCTCTCTCCACTGTAATCACAACTATGTCAGGACGATCGGCCCTCTCACATACACCTCACAGCTCTGCTACCCACCATAATCTATAAGCCTCTGTCGCTCCCGCATCCATTACCTGCGATCGATTGCTATCTCTTCGGCCCTTCTAGGTTGTCGGCCGGGGGTGGTGAGAATGATGCCTCGGTGTCGATCCTCATGTATGGTCTATAAGCCATGGGTATATCCTGAACAAATCTAAATTGTCACCGCACGCGATCTAGAGGAATCCTCTCGTACTCACTGGCTTTGTGCCCTGCGATCCACCTTAATCGCTCTACACCCCTCAAATCCTCTACTATGTTCTCTGTCACCATATAGTTCCCGTAAGGCCTCCAATGGATATCCGTAATCATCACCATCTCCCATACCTACCTATAATACTCGATGTCATCTATCACGGCCTGGGATCTCACCTCTTGTTCTGTCTGGACCCATCGTCTAAATCCCAACCTCTGCACTCCTGTCTCTCTTTCCTGGATTGGTTAGCCTATTGGTCACACACACACAATGTGCTCATAGGCCCAACAATGTAATAAGTATGCACAATCCAGTGTCATCTTGTGATTTCACTTGCAGGCCCATAAACCCCTGTATAGCTCCACTAGATATGCGGGTGCCCATGCGAAAGTCACGCTCCTTTCTATCATTTCCCAAATAATACACATCAATGCTTTTGGAAATCTTCCCCCATCCACCCTCGGTAATGCATAATACCCCACCACTATCATTAATACCACTGCCAACCTTGTTTCCTCAGGGTGTGTTGCATACATTGTACCATAAGTGAATGTCAAACCTCACTGTGTCAAATCTCATGCGGTGAACCAAATCTTGCATTATCACTCCCCAGTGCGCGCTTAGGCCCCACTTGATACACACTGGTCTTCCTGTAATTGGGAGCCTCAAAATTCTAAACACATCTTCCAACGTCACTGTCATCTCCCCTGTTGGCAGATAGAAGGTATTCTTTTCTGGATTCCACCTCTCAATCAACGCCTGCAACATAGCATGATTGCGTGCGATTCGTGAATAATAGCGGATTCCACTTAACCCCACACGGTTTATCAATGCCCATTCAGCTGGTGTTACATCCGCTCGGACTCGTGACAACAAAGCTGGCACACTATCATTCATCCTCAACCCTACCTCTACCTGCATACATCAAATCAACAAACAAACCATTCAATAAATCAAATCCCCAAGTGTTTTTTCTCACATTCTAGAATTTCATACAGTAACCGATATCGGTTATAGATAACCGATACCGGTTGCCTAACCGATACTGTTGCCTAACCGATACCGGTTATCTCTAAATGATACTGGTCATTGTCAAACATATACAACCTGCTTAAAAACATCCCCTACGATAATTATTTTGCTTGTTTACTCCTCTCTGCACCTCTGAACATACGTGAAACCCCCTGCTTACCTACCCCATAACACTCACCCCATCCCAAACCCTTACCTATCACCTTTTCTTTCTCATCTCTATCCACTTACCTTCTCTCATCCTATTCATAAAACATGCAAGAATTAAATTACAACTAAACAGTTTACCTCTTGGGACGCAGCAGCTTGAGGTGGAACCTGTCTTCCCTCTCGTCTCTACTCACTGGATGCTTCTCCTTGTTCAGCCATGTTCACCACCCTCTTCAATATAACTTGCCTTTCTACCTTCTTAATCTCAGCCCATAATCACTTTACCTATCTCTTTCTTCCTTATCACTCAATTCTCCCATGCAATTACCTGTATCAGTTGTCAAACAGCGTCACATTCTCGTATTTAACTTATTGCATGCCTCTAAAAATAAGAACTCAAGTTGTCTCCCAAGCTTTTCTATTTTTAGAAAAGCTTGTTTTAGCATAACCGATATCGGTTACCTAACCGGTATCGGTCATATATCTACCGGCATCGGTTAGCTAACCGATATCGGTCATATGTCTCCCTTTGCTTAAACCTAGGCCTTTTCTTCATTTTTGCAAATTTTTGGTGGCGCCCGCCTCTTTTTCCTGCATAACGACATCATTATCAATATTTGTCATCAAAATCCCATCAACACATATACATATCATCACAATTTCATCAACATCATCTATCTACATTAAATTTCAAAAACCATCAACAAAACACATAAGACATTTTTCAAAACACCATGTGGATCAAAATCATCATCTATATATATCAATGTCAAAATATACAACTTGCCCTGCATGGGGGCCTCTGTGATCTAAAAATAATACAAAGCTGGCACGCAGGCCGCTATCCCTGTCAAAATCTCGACTCGGCTCACAGGCCGGTCTCTCATGTCAAAAATATACTCGGAAGCTCATGCGGTATCAACTATACAACATGTACTACTCGGCTCATGAGGCCGTATATATAACAAAAAAATGAATAAATAAATAAATCATATGTGGGCACGCAGGCCTCTATATACATATCCAGTTCATAGACCGGTGTCTATATCCAATATCAAAAACCCATCGCCACTCCCAGGATGTCTCAGCTCTCTCCACCACCCTCGGCTGTCTCCCTACTTGGTCCACTGTCTTGCGCTCTTGCCTCCTCCCTGTATGCAGACCCATCGGGCGTGGCCATTTGCGCCTCCTTGGGATCTCTTGCTCCGGGATGTCTCGGCTCTGTGTGCCACATATGGCTGATAGTCAGCCCCGGTACCATCGAGGATGTCCTAATAATACTGGGCCTCCGCTCTCACCTCCATATAGCGGGCCCGTGCCACCATGGCTGCTGGGGCTGGTCCCTCGACTCCTAATAGTAGTGGCCCTTGTCTCTGTAGGGTACACCCCTGTGCTGTGGGGGTGCTATCTGGTGCTATGCACATGCTGTGGTGGTGCACATGGCCGTGCAGTCTGGTGCTGCGGGCCGTGCTGAGCCTATGCACAGGCTAAGCGCCTGTAGCACCCCAATCTGTGCTGTGCGTGCAGCAAAGCCTGCCTGTAATAACTGCACCTATCCTAAGAGCCGGTCCCTCTCTGCTATAACAGCCGCCAAATCTGGTTGTGTGGGCTATGCTCTCCTGGCTGCTCTCTCCCCTGCCCACCAAACCAAAAAGGCCCCTGTCACTCCGGCATCATCCACTGTATCGTCAGCCGGTCTCTCTGCTACCCAGTCGGGTCAACTGGCTGCGGTGCAGGCAGTGGGGCCTCTACATCATCCCTCCAGTACTGTGGGAAGGGAGGTGGCTCATCCTGTCGCAAGCCCAACTACCGTCGTACCCTCTCTAGGGGTATCCGCTCATACTCCCCGGGCCTCCGTCTAGCTATCCAAAAACTATACTTTGGATCCAGCGCATCTGTGCTCGAGCTCCTCCTCGGGGCTGATGGCCTCCATATAATGTCCAGTGCGGTCAAGCCCTCCAACATATGACGGTAGTAGGCCACATCCCGTCCTGCGAGCACCGCTCGTGGCTGGCCCATGACCCCCAACCACCTCTGAAATCCATATCTATATACAATCATGGCCTTAGGCTCTTTGAGGCAGCCCTACTAGTCGTATACAGATGATGTGCTTGTATGCCCAGCAGTGTAACAAAAATGTCGAGCAAATACCGAATCACCTCATACGGCGATAACCCCACAACTCTCTATATAGCTGCACCAAATACACTGGTGCCCAGGCATAGCATGTATGCTCCTCTACCATCTCATGTAAAACTCCCATCAAAGCTCATGGGAAGCACCCTCCCTCTGAGTCTGGGAGGGCAAAGTAGGTGATACCTATCATCATCAACATGGCAAGCCGTGTCTCCTGTCGGTGTGTGCGATACATGTCGCCATAGGCAATGCTCGCGCTATGATAGGTCAACAATGGGGCTGCATCCCCGAATACATGTAGGATGCTATCCATCACTGTCTCCGCATCCACCTGGAACACTGCCTCACCTATGATCGGCAGTCTCAGGATGCGATATACATCCTCTAAAGTAATCGTCATCTCTCCAGTAGGGAGATGGAAGACATTGGTTACCGGATCCCATCTCTCGATGAGGGAAACCATCAGGTTGTGGTCCCTATCCACAGCCCTATACCGCTGGACTTCACCGAGTCCAACCTTTCGCATGATGCCCCACTACGCTGCGGACACATGTGGCTGCATCCGCCTCAATAGTGGGGGCATCCGATCCTGCATCGTAAGCTGCTGGCGTGCCTACAAAAACAACACACTTCATCAGGCCTACCCTTTACAATAACAACTACCTTAACTCTCTATACCCTTACTTAAGATCTACTCTAGCCATCTAATTATACCCCTACCCACCACCTGATCACTAATTTAACACCTTCTACTTCATACCCAACTCCTAATCTATCCTACCCAAACCAGCCCCCAACAACCCCATTTCCCCCACCCCAATCACATTTCCTATCAACTCTACTCCTCCCCTTCACCCCCAAATAAACAAACAAAACAACACAAAAAAATTCTAACAACAAACAAAAACCATAACTCCTATCCATGCTTTGACCGGTACTGGTCACCCTCGACCGCCATCGGTCCCCCAAGTAAATTATGTGTATGCGGTTGACCTATGACCGATGCGGTCTTTACCTAAACAATGTATACAAACTATTTCTATGACCGATGCCGTGCTTTAGACCGACACCGGTCATCGCTTGTCTGATCGGGGCCGAACCCAAACGCCCGCAAAACCCCGTTTTCCTATTTCTCCCCTTTACCCACAAGAAAACCTAAAAACCTACCCACCACTGCCATTTTGGCCTCACTAGCCTACTACCCACTCCATTTTACACATTACCTCCATTCATTCCTTATTTTATTAAATTAGGATTCTACCCAAAACCCACATTCTAAGTTAAACTCATTAAATTCACATAGGTAAGAGCTCGAGCCTCACTGGGTGCGACTACACATCATCGTGTGGTGGGTTAGGTGGTAGTGGTCCAGCTAGTCCAGCACCTCCTACTCCTCCTGGTTGTGCCATGGCCCCAAATCTCCTCAGCTGGGTTCTCCACCAATCAAACTCTGCCTCCTGATTGCTGGGGTCTACCAAGCACTCACTCCTCCACTCAAATAATGCCAACTCAGCCCACAAACTCAACACAATCACTTCACACCTCAGACAAGACAAAATGGGGCGCTCAAATTCACAAAGTGACAATGACATGCCGTATTTTTCTTTTTATAGGTTTTGACCTATAACCGATACCGGTTATTTTGCGCCCTAGAATACCGGTATCGGTCTTTTAACCGATATCGGTCACACCTAACCAATATCGGTTACCAACCTCCTTCCTTAACTCCCTTAACTCTCACCCTTATCCACCAATCTCCACTTTTTCCCACATCACCTACCCTTGGCTTTGTTTTACTAGCCTTATTTTGACTTCAATCGGCTCGACCCACGTCCCCCAACCCACCAACCATTTGGCCCAACCCAAGGCCGCACCAACCATCGGCCCGACCCAAGGTCGACCAACCATTTGGCCCGACCCAAGGCCACAACCAACCATTTGGCCCGACCCCACCCAAGGCTGCAACCAACCAATCCGGCCCGACCCACGGCCACACCTAATCCATCGGCCTGACCCAAGGCCGCACCAATTATGTACCTCACCCAAGACCCACCAATTATGATTTTATCCACCCATCATGTAGCTTTTTGTTCAATCGAGCTCACCTGTTCGTGTTCTAGCATGATTAGGATACTTGAATTGATCAGCCAACCAACTTTGCCTAGACCGAGACCGTGATGTTTATCTCAACCAAACCAACCATTTGAGTCACGCGACATGCCTAAACGTTCTGTACCTTACCCGTTATATTCCCCGGAGCTACTTCCTATGCCTTGGATACTAGGATTATATCAACCTTGTTTGGATAAACTATCGACCATTTCCTATGTATTGCTTGTTTGCTCTTCAAATCGTGTACCCTGGTCGCACTACTGCATTTCAATGTATGTCTACTTCCTTGAACTTACCCCACCATCTTACCATCATCTCAACACCATTCACCCTTTATCAACCCTATCCTTGATTTCACGTCGCCTCCATCTGTGATAGATTTGAGGGGGATTACCTATACCCTTAACTGGGGCAACCACTTCTTATTAATTGTCAGTGCAACTTTACAAGACAAGCTACACGAAAACAAGGGGCTAATGTAGACACCAAATTTGTGTCTTACGACACCCTGTGCCCCGCATCTCATTTCGTAACCTAACCTCACCACCTAAACCTTGCATAATTATTTATTAATTACCTTATAATTAATAAATCCACATCTCCAAACCTGCCACCTCATTTCGCCACCTCATCATGACCTAGCCCTAACCCTAAACTAACCTAATTAAGACCTATAACTTGGACTACATCCACACCCATGACTAATTACTCCTCACCCGCACCAAAACCAACCTAATAATGACTTGACCAAGCCCACAACTAATCCCTCAAGAAAAAGGAGGGAAAGTTGGCTATTTTACTAAAAATAACCCACTTTGACTTAACCGACATCGCTTCCTACTCGACCGTCATCGGTTACGTAACCACCATCGGTTCCCTGTAAATGGCCTCCCCCAACCAAAAACAAGGGATCTGGAACTCATTTTGAAAAAGGATCCAAAATTCATTGGCAAGAGAGAGACAAGTGAAGACAAGTAGAAGAGGTTGCAGAGAAGAGCATCGAGCCGAAGACTGCAACTGAGCCACTAGATTGTTGTCACCCCCATTCAAGCATTGGAAAAGACTAAGGATAGCTTCATTAGCTCATTTTCCAATACCAGATCATCCCAACTGAGCCTTACTATCACTACCACATTCCTTGGACCTGAATCTTCATCAAGAATGAGTAAGTAGTGTCTTGTATGTTTCTAAGCACCATTTCCTGAGTCTTTTGATTGATAGTAATTATAAGCTCACTCCTAGATCTACCACCTGCCAGCACCCTGCACTTAACCTTCATCCATACAGCCTTGTATTGCCCAGAAGACAGTCTTATCACTCTCTGAGTCTTCCCCGTCATCTCACTATTCCCCTCAGCCATCCACTAGTCTTAAAAACCCCATAATCACCCTGCAACCTACCTCTATCCAGAAGTGCCTAGATTATTGACCCTGCCGGTGTCGGTTATCCCCTACCGGCAATGGTTCTCTAACTGCATGATCGGTTATCCAATGACCGCATCGGTCACATGTGACTTATACCCAAAACCTTCCTCTCACCTATTTGTCTCCTAAGCAACTTTAGATCCATCTGGTTTATCCTCGTAACTCGAGCTGAACGTATCATGACCATTGACCAAACAAATAACGTGACGTTTTATTATTGGTAGTTTGGTCTCTCTTGCTTTTGTAATGAGGTACCTAAATTGTGATTTCGCAATAGTTTCTTTATTATCACTTGTGTTAATTCGTAATGAAAGGGGAACTGACCACCTTCGAAAGGAAGTCTAATATTTCCTGGGCCCAAGGCAGCTCCCTCATTTATTGTCTAACTAAAATCGGCGGTCTTGTATTCTTACTTGCAGTAGTCCTTCCTAGACAAAAGGAGTTCTTCGCAATCGATTTGATCTCTCTCTGGTACACGCACACCCTCTCAACATTCAATAGGTATTCCTCCTAACCCTAACCCTTATCTATTTCTCAAGAGAATGAAAGGATAGAAGCAACTCTATTCCAGAATGGAAACATTTTTGCGAAACAGATGGGTCCATTGACAAGTATAAGGCTCGTCTTGTTACAAAGGGTTTTTTTGCAAGTTGAAGGTATTGATTAATCTTAGAATTTTACACCCGTTGCCAAGATGGATTATGTATGCCTATTAATTATTATTGCTACGTCACGGGGTGGCTCAGATACTAGATGGACATGAAGAGTGCCTTCTTACATGGATATTTAAAAGAGGAAATATATATAGAGAAACCTTTTAGATTTGTTCAAGATTCTTCTCTTGTTTGTAGGCTCTAAAGGTCTCTACGATCTTAAACAAGTCCCTCGGGTTTGGTATGAGAAGATGGATTCTTTTCTTCTATCTACTGGTTTAGTTCATTGCCACTCCGATCATACAAAGTGTATCTCCACTTGTTGGTGAGGATATTGTGATACTTATCTTGTATGTTGATGATCTATTACTTACCGTGGTAGCTCTTCTTCCCACATTATGAGTATTTAGAGGATCATTATACACAATTTGACATGAAATGTCTTGGGTTATGCATTATTTACCTTGTTTGCAAATTTCTCGAGATAGATTCGGATATTTATTTAAGTAAGAAAAATTACACCCATGATCTTCTTCAATGCTTTGATATGGATGATTGCAAGCCAAGTCCATATCCTTTTCAGTTAGGGGTTACTCTTACTTCCACATGTACCACTCCACTTTGTGATCCTACATTGTATAGGCAGTTGGTTGGAAGTCTCATGTACTTGACCCATACTCACCCTAATATTTCATTTGTAGTAGGGCTTGTATCTTGGTTTGCACATTCTCCTCATAGTAGTCACTAAAAGGATGCTAAAAGGATTTTGTGATATTTGCAAGGCACTTCCCACTTTGGAATACACTACACTAGGGTTTCTACTCATTTGGTTGGATATATAGATTTAAATTTGGAAGGTTCTATTGATGACAAGCTATCTTTTTGTCTTGGTTATTCTCCGCTTGGCGTGTAAAAACAACGGGCTATTCTACTTTCATATTCGGAGGTAGAGTACAGGAAAAAGTTACAACAAATCAATAGATTCTTTGGCTTCGATAGTTATTGATATATTTTGGATTCCCATAGGATTCACTTACTTTGTACTTTGGTGTGACAACCAAAGTGTAATTCACATTTCTTGTAACCCTGTTGAGCACCAACAGACCAGTCATATTGAGATACACATACACTTCATTCATCAACACATTTAGGATGGAATTATTTTCTCGAGTACATTACGACTCAACAACAAGTTGTAGACATCTTTATGAATCCTTTTGCATCACCTCGTTACCTTGAGTTACATGGCATGCTTAGGGTTTCAGAATTTTTTCTTGGGGGATATTCATGAGAACATATTCCTTCTTCCTTCTTCTTCTTCTTCTTTCTCTTTCCTTCTAGCAGATTCTTTCCTTATTTTGGTTCAAGATTTCTTCATGGATATATTGTACACAGTACCTCATCAAGCCTAGTTATCGGGACTCCTACTGTGGATACACCACTTTTATTTTTGCCTCTAGATTCACTTAAGGGGGTGTTAGAGTAGGTATTTACCTTATCTCATGTTCACCTAGGTACTTTATTTACCTTTATTGTATTTATCCTCACCCACTAATGTGTGTGGATATTTCTTTTATCTTATTTAGATATTAATAGATATTATCTAGTTGTTAGGTATAGTTCTTTCCTTGATCTATGGTATTAACTAGATCCTTAATGACTAGTTATTTATTAAATTTATGTACTTGACTAGTTATTTCCTTGATTTATGGCTTGATCTACGACCTTGACTGGTTCTTAGATTGATATTCCTTACCTATATAAGAAAGGACCATTCTCATTGCATTTCATTGAGCTACATAATAATATGTGATATTGTTTCTCATTTGTTTGCAAAGTTTTTATTAAATTTATTCTGAAAAATTACTTTCATCTTATTGTGTGTGGATTTTGATTAACATCTAAGTTCTTGGCTTTGTACGATATGGTTATTGTTCCTATTACTGATTAGGGATTCTTGTTATTCTTCTTCTTTTCGGGGACCTAAAAGGGGTTAGTTCGATTGGGCTAAGTGGATTTTTCTACACCTATGTACTAATGATATAAATAGGTACCCAACAATCATATTTACTTGCTTGATGTATATGTGTAATATGCATATCACAATGTGTTTGGAAATTAAGACCATAATATGACCTTCAAATATTGGAAATTATATTTAGTGTGTGAGATGTTAACTTTATGAATTGGAATAGGGAAACTATGTGAGATATGTACAAAATTGGATTTGGTTGATATGCCTGAGAGAGTGATTTAGTAATTAGAATATTTGTTGTGATATCTTATGTATTCCCAAATATGTGAGAGACAAGGATCTTCAAATGGGTTGTGTGAATGTGATTTTATATATGACTATTATGAAAATATTTCCTACTTAAATAACACTATGTTTATTGGGATAACTCATGAAATTGAATACCATTAGATCTTTGAGGGTGTAGTCCTTGGCTCAAGAAAAATCATTCAAGTATAAATTTTGGTCATGGTTGACTTCATCTAGGTAAAGTACACAATAAAAAAATTTAGTTAAAGATGATGGCTAAATGTTTGAAGATGTGTTCTATATTATGATAATGATCATTTGACTAGTCAATGATGGATAACAAGTGCAAACTAATAGCTAATAGTGCTAATTTAGAAAGGTGTGTGTAGGAATTAGTCAATTAAGTGCACTATGATTTATGGGATGAGATAAATACTAAGGATTAATTACTTGAATGACATATGTCCATATTCAGGTATCTAAATTTTCCCCTATTTTAATCTAGTAATTGAAAATTTGTTTGATCAAAATAAACAATGATGTGAATCAAAACCCTACAATAAGGAAAAACATACATGAGAATTAAATTTATTTGTTTCCTTATCCTTTGTGTGTATATACTTACACGTGAACCTATTTTCCACATGAAAACAAGTGTATTAAATTCCAATCAAGATGATTATAAAAAATCAGTATTATAAAATGAAAATAAAATCATGAAACTGTATAATTGTTCGCCTCTAGTGTTGTATATGTGGGAAAAGTAAACTTGAATAGTGAATTTATCTTAAAACATGTACACCTATTTCCTCCAAAAATTTTGTGAGGGAAGAGTAAACTGAACATAAATAGAAAAATAAAAATTGGGTTTACAATTTGAATCCACCCATAAAAAATGAGCTTGCTAAGTGGAGCTCTTTCTAGGGATTCTAATTACTAAACAAAGCCTTTTAGTAACAATTGAGCGTTATAAGTGAAGCCATTTAAATTTTTTTGATATAATAGTTGTGTTCATATCACCATATGGTATCATCTGAATAGTTGTATCTAAAATACACATGAATGTGTTAAAAAACCCCATAATATTCCCCGTTTTGAGATAAGAGATAATGGAAATATTATCTAGCTCAAAAGAGAAATTGTTAGTTGTGTAAACCCATAGAAGCAACATGGTCAATGATATAAAAATTATCAATGTATTAAATAACATGGTATAATGTGTAAATATCATTGAATAGAAGTAATTGTTAACAAAAGTATTTTTAGCATTTGTAAAATAAAGAGGTGTACTATCCAAAAATATGTATGCTTATAAGATTAAACATGTTATGATAGTGATTGCAATATATTTATCATTTAAGAAAAATAAATGTGTGAAAGTTTTAATATTAAAGTAGTGTGAGCTTAGTAATGTCTATGTATCATTAAAAATCAAACAT
The DNA here is from genome assembly GCA_018340775.1 of Taxus wallichiana var. yunnanensis. Classification (NCBI taxonomy): domain Eukaryota; kingdom Viridiplantae; phylum Streptophyta; class Pinopsida; order Cupressales; family Taxaceae; genus Taxus; species Taxus wallichiana. The sequence goes on from CM031236.1 coordinate 290,157,127, forward strand.
AACATGAAATTATTATAGAAATATTTAACCAAGGAACATAGTGGTGATAGGATGATTAGAGAGAAACAAAAATGAATCATTTCCTAATAGACCCATAGTGACCTATGACACAACATGCCATGTCCATCATGAAGAGACACAACTATTAAGATGTAACATAACCGAGTAGTTTTAGTTATTAACTTGTGTATGGAATAATACACATACAACAAGAAGTGAATCAAATCAAGTGTGTAATAAACAAATGATAATCATTGTGTAATGATAATTTAACTAACCAACCAAATTGCATGGAGAAATGTTTAACAAGAATTTTCATAATCTATAGAAATCAATAGGCACTAAGTCGGGTGTAACAAGAACTATCATAATAGTGAACTATATTAATCAAGGTGCATGGAGAAATTTGTAACAAGTAATGTCATAATTATGAAATATAGAAATCAATGTACATAGACTGATGTACAAAAATAATGATCTACATTGTAGTCCCTAACCATTTAAAGTGTCATGAAAACATGCAAAAACTAGTGATCTATTAGTCAATATGTTGGAACTAAATGTGTAATAAGTAATTTCAACAAACGATAATTGTAGAGTCAATTAACCATAATGATTAGATAAAAAATTCAATCAAGTTATATGTGTCCATAATTTATGTGCCAATCAATGTATACAATAGGAAGTGCAGATGAAAACAATGTATGTCATAAGATTAGTATGTCATAACAATGCATTTCTAACATAAATAACTCAAGAAAATAAGTGATATATCTTAGGATGATCAATCCTATCAAAGATGTAGCAAGTAACATGTTGTAGGATGTTTGTTCCATTATAAGGGTATATAAAATGATGTATCATAAGAATTATGATGGGTAATATGCCTTCAATGTGAAATGATCATAAAGTGAACAAATAATTGAACTCACATAGACATTCATAGTATATGAGTAAACAAAGCATAGAGCATATAAGTATACCAAAAAAACAAAACTTAGAAAACACAAGTGTACAAATAAAACAAAACAAATAAAATACAATTACAAGGAGAAATAAGAGAAAAATTAAAGCAAATCAAACTAGTGTTTAGAGAGAGAAATACATACAATATCCTCTAGTAATTACACAAGTGCATACAATATTCAATTTCATACAATAATCAAAGAATACAATATGTAATAACACAAAGTAGTCACATTAGCCAATTCCATACAACAATCAGGTTTTCAATATGAAAGTGTAAAATAAATCAAGTCCAACAATGTCATATAGTAAATACAGAATACAAGATGCAAGTGCATGGAACAATCAAGTCAATCAATGTTATGAAGTGACCAAAGGTGTGGTGTGAGCAATCAATGGTGTAAATAATAAATTTAGTGTGATAAATCAATGGTGTAAGAAAGTAGTGTAGTGTTTACTACCATAGTGTAAGAAATTAGTGTAGTATCAATGTAGTCATGTTCAAGGTCCCCAATGAAGGGATGCCTTCCATCACACAACCCTTTTCAGAGTAGACCTCATAAAATATGAGATTTTAGGAACAAATTCTAAACTAGAAATAAATGACAATATTTATATAAAATCTAAGGAAAGTGAATTACAAATTTTGGAACATTTCCATTATACTCCAAATTCAATATTATATGATACTTTAACAAGAATTATGCTAAGAAATAACAACCTATAACTATCCTAAGCTTTCATAATTTTTTAATATTTTACAAAACAAAACTTTGGATCAAAGTTACAAGGACAATCACTTTTGATCAAGACTATCTCAAAAACAAGGTTCAAGCTCCAAATCAAGATTGTATCATAATTGTATAGGTAAACCACTTAAAATAAAAATAATAGGTAATGAAGATTTATGATAGATTACAAGAATGAACATATAAATTGAAAAACAAGAGTAAAGATGTAATATAAATTTAAATAACACAAAAATACAATATACTATGGGGAAAACCTTATGGCAAAAAACCTCACCAAAAACTTTCTATATTTATTAATCAAAATAATGAGGAACACAATGTCTAAAACTTATAGATATTTTCCTCACAATTATAAGACAACCCAAAAATCTTCCTTCTCACTTCTTCAATTCAAGTATTTTCACAATTTACAATAATGCAATATTTGTGAATTTCTCTCATACCCAATTTCTAATGAAAATCACCCTTATTTAAAGTGTGGGTGAATCATTTGCAAAATTATAGAAGAATCAATTTATTCCTAATAAATTTGAGATCACAATGAAAACATCTCAAAGTTGTGGGACCTTGCATGCTTGATACGGATCTCCGGAGAAGGCCGGTTCCTCTATTTATTTCTACTACTATTATTACTCCTAATGCTGAAAGGGAAACTAAGATAATAAATGCCAAGGGACTAGGGATAGAGGATAACATGAAAATAAACTACACTAAAAGGGTGATAGCACCAAAAAGAGAGGGATGAACACTATCTATTCTGAGTGGGAATGAAAGGGAACATGTGAAAGGAGGCTAGGCACAAGTAGCATAGTTGAAAATGTGTTTACCAGATCATTCTCATGGAACACAACTAAATAAGGAATTGTAAGGGACGTGAAGTGGTACAATGAACATGCAATGTAAAAGAAAGGTAAGAAGAAGAAATGCAAAACATTTAGGATAGAGAATAGTCACAAAAAAATGCTTCTATTACTTCCAGAAATGCACAGAGCTATTATAATGGTGAAAGAGGTCGATATCCACATGCATGAGCTAGATCTAGAGGTTTCTGCAACTCAAATACAGAAAATATGAAGTCCTTAGCAAAACGTGTAAGGATCTAAAGTATCCAACATTAATAATGAGCCCAGATCTTACATTTATAGATGAATCTATGGAAGAAGAAGAGAGAGAGGAGGAAAACTGAATTTGAAATACAACCACCAACAAGAAGCATTCAATGCCTACAAATCCACCTAAGAATCTATCAAATGCACTTCCCTAGGTCTATTTGGCATGTTGGAGAGAGGAAGGAGGGTGGATCATATCAAATCGGGTGGTTGAAGCAATCAAATCTACTTCATTAATGCCCAAAATATGTTTTCCCATTTCTCACCTACCAGATCTGCCAAAATTTGAATTTGAATGTCTAGCATTATGGCTGATGTCAGCATCTCTCTGAAAAGTCTAGGCACATGCCGATCAGAGCTCTATAGAAAAATATATGGCTATTCAGGGATGTCATGTCAGCTATCTATGCATGCAAAACATGTGGCATGTGTGAATTGGCTGAAAGAATGGCCAACTATGTAAAATGTTTTTGTCATTTCTACTGCCATGTGTCACTCATTGATTTGTTGTAATGATTCAGCACCTATTGGTGCACTTTGATTAGTTACATGTGGCACACTCAAGCATGTCAGAAGATGACCTAGCATAGAAGGGTGCAAAGGAGGGCATGAGGAAGGGCACTTAAGAAAATGAAAAGGCAAGGAGGAGAACACAACACGTGTGCACACGGGGAAATGAGGAAAAACTACTAGTGAGCAGAGAATGCATGGTCAAGGCACAACCATTACAAGATGATGTGTGGGCATGTGTGAGGGCTAGGGAATTAGTTGATTGAAGCACATGCAAGATGTGTGCATGCATGGGTGAATGAATTTTAGGAAGAAGGTGAATGCGTAGAAGATGCATGCAAAGGGGAAGATGGAAAAAAGAAAAGGAAAGGAAGGGAAGAAGGGGAAGCACACAAGGGTGCATGAGGAAAATAAAGGAATGTGCCAAGGGAACTTGAGCATGTGCAAACCTTGTAATGAAGATCTCAGAGCCAAAAGATGTATACAAGTTATCCAAATCACTAGGAGAGTTATTTGGATAACAATTTTGGTGACTTTTGGGGCCATCTTCCTGCTAGATGAAGGAGATCAGTAGCTTGAAGCATCCATTGGGCATGGATTCTACTATGTAATTATTTGAAGAAATTCCCCTAAAGTCACTTGAAGGATCATTTCTTGACTCGATTCTAAATCTTGTAAACTTTGAAAAAGATATAACATTTGGAAGCAAAAAAAGAGCACATAAGCACAGAAGCAAGCATGAGAAGAAAGAACTATGTACAAACAAAAAAATGTGCATGCAACATACACTTGAGGAATTGAAACTACTCTAATATATACAAAATGATGCAAAAACTTAATGGAAGGGTTTGAGATAGATCCCATTTACTAGGATTTGCAATGCGCTTCCATCAAGATGAGTTAACTCAAAAGAGTTAGCTTCTTTGCATGAACTGATGATGTATGGGCCACTCCAAAGTGCATCAAACTTTGAATGATGCCCTAGTTTAGCTCTATCAACATCCCATTTTAAGACTAAGTCCCAACTTTGAAATATTGAGGCCTAGCCTTTTGTCAAACCATTTCTTTGTTTTTGTTGATGTTGTTCTAGCTTGATCATGGTAGAGTTCTTGATTCTTCAAGATTAACCAGCTCTTCCATTCTAATTTCTCTCTGGTCTACACCTTCAAATTCCAGTTGTTGGGAAAGTGCACTAATGAGTTCAATTCTAGTGTCAAAGGAAGGGTAGCCTCCTTTCCATAGACAAGATTGTAAGGCAAAGTTCCTATTTCCTTTTTAACTTGTGATTCTATCTTCCCAGAGTGCACACGTGACCTTTGTATGCCACTGTCTTTGGCTGATGTTCATTGTGTGCTTCATGATTCTAATCAGGTTCTTATTTGTTGATTATGCTACAAACCATTTCCTTGAGGGTAATAGTTGGAAGAAGTCTTTAGGTAGATGCTCAGATTTAGCACCCAATCAAGTGATTTTAGTACCAAGGAAGGATTTTGCATTATCAGAGATAATGGTTTGAGGAATGCCAAACCTTGTGACTATACCTTTAGAGAAAGTCAAGGATGAATGACTCGGTTGATTCCTTGAGTGCAAAACTTCTATCCATCTGGTGAAATAGTCCATAGCTATCAGCACCCACTTGTGTCCAACACTTGAAGGTGGATTGATCATGCCTATGAAGTCAAGACCCCATTGCACAAAAGGCTGATCCACTTGGATTGGTCGGAGGGGAAGCACTGCCAATTTTTTCTTTCCTACAAAGAAAGTGCATTCCTTGCATTTTGTGACCCACTTGTGTGCATCTGCAAATAGGGTAGGCTAGAAGATACCTACCATTATGATTTCATTGCTATAGTTTTGGTAGAAAAGTGTCCACTAGAGAATCCATCATGAAATTTTGCTAACACTTTTTTTCTGCACACATTGATACATCTTAACAAAATGCCATCAATATTTTCTTGAAGATAATTCCATCAACCAAAACATAAGGGATAGATTGTAACCTCAGATGTCTTCTCTTTTCCTTGTTCAAACCAGGAGGGTATGTACCCTTAGAAAGGAATGTGATCATGTCCTTCATCTAGTCATGCATGTGCATCTATATTTTACTCAAGCTCTACATGGAAGACCTTCATCTAGAAATAATGAAGTCTCATATTCATTCTGCGCATCCTCATAATCTTCTGCATAAAGTGCACTACCTCTTACCAGTTTTGTGGCTTTGATAGTCACATCATACTCCATGATTTTGGTCACCCATCGTGCTCTCTTTTCATTGATCTCTACTCCCATGATGAAGTCTCTAACAGAAGAGTGGGAGACTAATACCTTGATATGATTTGTGGTGAGCATACTTTTGAATTTCTTGAGCACACATGATGGAAAAGACCTGCTTCTCCATGTGACTATATCTTAATTCATAATCCTTCAACGTCTATTAAAGAAAGCCACTATTTGTTCCAACCCTTTGTTCATTTTCTTGTGTTAGGACAAAAAACACTAGTATCAACATGCCATAAGCATAAAGGATGAAATCCTTGGAATAATCCGGGTTGATGAGTGTTGGCACAAAGAAATTTCTTGCTTGATTTTGTTGAATCTTTCTCTTCCTTTTGTTGTCCATCTGAAAAGCTATGTCCTTCTTGAGCATCAAGGTGATGGGCCGAAACTAGTCCTACAAAGTTAGGGATAAAATACCTAACAAAGTTGATCTTACCAAGGAAGGACACAAGAGGCCTTTTTGTGCATTGGTAGGGAAAGAGCTAGGATGGCTGAAATGCACTCAGGATCAATTGTGATACCATCCTTTGAAACCACATGGCCCAAGAGCTTTTCCCTGCCACCATAAAAATTACACTTCTTGGGGTTAAGAGACACCCCATACTTTTTGCATCTCTCAAATACTTTCTCCAGGTGTGCCATATGATGTTCGCCTCTACTTTGAGAAGATTTTATGTCATCAAGGTAAACCAAGATGAACTCATTGATGTAACCTTTGAAGGAAATATCCATGGTGCATTGAAATGTTGCACCTGCATTTTTGATAGACCAAAGGGAATTTTATGATACACATATGTTCCCCACTTGGTTGTAAACATTTTTTGAATTGATCCTCTTCCTTGACCAAGATCTGATTGAAACCTGAATATCCATCTAACATTGAGAACCTCTTTGCACGCTAGCCATACATTTATAGAATCTTCTCCATTGAAGGAAAAGGATAATGATCCTTTAGAGATGCCTTATTCAAATCTCTGAAATCAACACAGAGTCTGATTTCACCATTCTTCTTGTGCATTGGAACTAAATTCATGACCCAAGTAGAGTATTTGATGGGAAAAATAATTTTTTCCTCAATGAGTTTAGATAACTCCTTTCTCATGAGGGGCTCTATCTTTGGATTGACTAGGTCGTTGCTTTTATCTGATGGGCTTGATACCAGGATCAAGGTCAATGGAGTGTTGAGAAACACTTGGATCAAAACCTTTGAGGTCTTCATACTCCCATGAGAAGATATCACTGTATTTTTGACATAGAGAGATGAAGGCCTACCTTTCATCATGCATGCATGCACAAGCCTTGCTTGAGCAAAACTCCTTTCTTTCATGCACATGTAATAGTGACTAGGGAGAAGTCTTCTTACATGCACATGCATATATACTTTTCTTCACCCTTGAACTCATCATCGGGATAAACATTTTCTCTAAGGTGACCAGCCCTTTAGGAAACTTGTTTGTCTTCAGTTGTATTACTTGGTCACCATAGTTGTCATGCAAGTCATCTTGCATGTTTGATGAGAACTCAACTTCATTTTGGATGAATTGGATGATCTGCATCATCACTTTCAAACACTTTCCAGCTGGTATTGTTTTATGGAATGGATGGTCTTGATCACCATCTTAATGTGTTGAGTGTTTCCTTTGAAAAATTCCTCAGCAGGAGAGAACTGTGAACCAAGAGTGGCCATTTGATCAACTTCCTTGTTCATTTTTGCATGGCACCACCTACAGGTTTAGAGCATCAAATCTCTCAAGGAGGTCCCAAACTCTGTGTTTATAAGCTTTGAGAAGCTTATTCTTTGTTAAGAACTTGTTGGTAACTTAATGGATGACCAACTCTATATCCCCAAATATTTTAGCACCTTAATCTTCTTCTTTTCAACAATCAGTAGACCATGCACCAATGCCTCATATTCTACCACATTGTTGGAGCATGTAAACTATAGCCTATGTGTGAAGAAGAATTTCTCATCCTTGGGAGAAATGAGAACAACTCCTACTCCCACATCATTTTTCTTCTTCTGGAACCATCAAAATATAACTTCCATAGACCAGTTCAACTTGGTCTTTCTTGAGCATGCGTGAAACACAAACTTCTTCTTCAAGAATGTAGTAAGTACCAAGCCCAATTTCATAAGCTTCCAGTTCTTCAGCATATGGATCAAATTTATGGTGCCTCTCTACCCATTCATCAAGTACTAGGTCAGGAATAGAGGGTGGAAGAGGCTTGCTCTTTAGGAATTGAAGCTTGTTCTTGGATTAAACAATTGGCTTGGAGAGGGGATGGGACATATGGCTCTACATGATAGGAAAATATAGGCTCAACTTGTATGGTAAACCAGGTACCATACCTTGTCTTGAGTAACATATGAGACCAATCAGAAGACAAGTAACCACCCACTTGAGCAGTGAAATCTCTTGATAGACATAGGGAAAACAAAGGAGGTAAGTCAATGATTGACACATCTTGAGTAATTGTTAAACTTGGACATGCATGAAGGGTCAAATCAAGATCCTTGATGACTCCTAAGGTAGTGATAGTTGAGCCATCAAGTTGTAGACTCCTTTAGACAAGGGGCTATACCTAAGACCTAGGACATCAACTATCTTCTTGGGCATAACAGAGGTACTAGCATTGAGTCTATCATGTAATTATGGACAAGATGTTTTCCTATGATCAAGGACATATAGAAGGGTGGGGTTTTAACAACCTTACTTACTTTCTCCTCTTCTTGGAAGATGTTGATAGAAGCATGTGACTTTTATATGGTTGGATCAGCATGCATGGGAGTTGTGCACTAGAGCTTCATGTAATAGATCCCACTGAGATGGAATAGTCAGGGCATCCCACATTGTGACATTTATATTTGTCTTCTTCATCTAGTCAACAATGTTGAATGGAAGACCCCATTGACTTGTGCATTTGAGGAACAACATCCCTTTTTGACTATTCAGGTGTGGAAGTAAGAGTTTTAGCTAAGTAGGAGCTTGACCTACCAAAGGAGGGCACACACCACTTCAAGAGCCTTACGTGGGGCCTCTTGTGTAGGGACTTGAGTGCTCTTACTACTAGATGCCTTGGCTTCTTCTTTCTACTTTTGAGGGTCGGTCTTTGTGTTGTTGGGAGTGTGACCTATGTGCCTAACTCCAACATTCTCTTCTTATATCTCATGTTGTCTCACAACTTGGGCATGCATCTAGTTTGTATCATCTGTCTCTTGGTTGATTGCACAAAAGTCCTCAGCACCAAAGAACATCAAATTTTCCTCTAGAGGAGCTTCTGGTCTTCCTTGGTTTTCTTTTAGAGGCACTTGTTGAAGGCTCACAAGCTGAAAGCATTCTGGATCATGTAGGCTTGGGCATGCACAACATTTGCACATAGTGATATTGACTGTGAGGCATATTGCAAGGGAAGCACCATTCTGACTCTTGTGCCAAATTGTTCTAAACTGAATGAGCACCTTGACTTGTACTAGGTACTGGAAGAGAGGCGTGGGAGGAACAACTTACAAGGGAAGATGCATGTTAGCATGCCATCTATCATTTTTTTGTTGGGCACGTATCTTTGGTTTCCATATTGATTCCACCAAGGCTGATTGTTTTGGCTATGCACCTAATTAGAATTGCCTCTATAGGCTTATGCTTGTTTTTTTCTAATGATATGACTTTGTTTGATAAATTTCTGATCAGAGCCTTTAATTCTTCATCCTCCTTTTTTTTGTGCTGGAGAGTAGGATGTTGATGCAATAGTTGTGCACTTTTCAGGAATAGGAATAGGGGCCATAGAAGGTTGGGGTGCTTTGTGACATTTCTAGGAACAAGGGCATAGGTGGTCTAGGAGCTATCTTTCCCACCTGAATAAGACTATTTTCTACCCTTACTATAATACTATAAGTAAGTTGGTAAAGTCCTACCTCCCATGGATTGAATCATGATTGAGATATCATTGTTCAACACCTTTAGATAATACAAAAAAAGTCATGTTGGGTTGTAGGTCTTACCACAAGAGGGATTTATCCCAAGTCTTCTAAATATGATGTTGAAATCAGTCATCTACTCATTGGGTGCCCTTTTTTTTTTGTTATCAGTTGCTCCACCAGAGATAGGTGATCTAACTTATCTTCAAAGTAATTACAAAGAGTTATTCCCAGCTCATCCTAGGTGGTAATAGATCCAAGTCTCAAGCCTCGGTACCATTGAAGTGCTTTACCTTTGAAAGAGCTACAAGTAACCTTACTTGCTACATCATCATGTGTGATCAAATAGAGTGAACACATGTTTGCTACATCCTGGATATGCTCTTGAGGGGTGACTTGATTCTCACCAGTGAAGTATGGAATACTTTTGAGCACACCATTTGGCATGTCATTTTACATGGCCAACACCAAGGGACTTCCTCTTGTGAAGTTGGAAAAGTTTCTCAGTGGAGGAGGTGGTTGATGTGCCATTATAGGGCATGTAGGTTGTTTCTTTTTTTGAGGAGGAGTTGAATGGGTGTGGTGCATGCTGGAGATAGAGATGCATGCATGGACTTTCTTGGAATGAACTCTTCTCGGGATAGATAGAGGTACTTGAAAGAATATTCAGCTATTGCACTTCTTCTTGTATGCACTCTTCTCATGAAAGGCACTCAGGACTACTAAAATAGAGATCTGGAAATGTTGGGAGTCACCAGATGTGTTGAAATGAGCCTCAAAGGCTGAAATACTAAGTCCACACACCATAAAACTAGCAATATGAAATTTAAGCTTTCATTACTTGGTCCCACCAGGCATGCCAAAACTATTGGTCTTCAAACTTACACCCACGTCTCGGATCTGGAAGAGTCGAGCTATTTGAGATCACAATGGAACCATCTCCAAGTTGTGGGACCTTGCACACTTGAGATGAGATCTCTTCGGAGAAGGTTGGTTCCTCTATCTATTTCTACTACTACTACTACTCCTAGTGCTGAAAGGGGAAACTAAGCTAATAAATGCCAAGGGACCAGGGATAGAAGGATAACATGAAAATAAACTACACTAAAAGGTGATAGCACCAAAAAGAGGGATGAACACTATCTGTTTTGAGTGGGAATGAAAGGGGAACACATGAAAGGAGGCTAGGCACAAGTAGCACAGCTAAAAAAATGTATTTACCATATCATTCTCATGGAACACAACTAAATAAGGAACTACAAGGGACGTGAAGTGGCACAATGAACATGCAATGTAAAAGAAAGGAAAGAAGAAGAAATGCAAACACATTTAGGATAGAGAATAGTCACAAAATGATGCTTCTATTACTTCTAGAAATGCACAAAGCTGTTACAATGGTGAAAGAGGTCGATATCCACATGCATGAGCCAGATCTAGAGGTCTGCAACTCAGAATACATAAAATATGAAGTCCTTAGAAAAACACGTAAGGATCCAGTATCCAACATTAATAATGAGCCCAACTCTTACATTTATAGATGAATCTATGGAAGAAGAAGAGAAGGAGGGAAAACTGAATTTGAAATACAACCACCAACAAGAAGCATTCAATGCCTATAAATCCACCTAAGAATATTTTCAAATGCACTTCCCTAGGTCTGTTTGGCATGTTTGGAGGAGGAAGGAGGGAAGATCATATCAAATCGGGTGGTTGAAGCAATCAAATCTACTTCATTAATGCCTAGAAAGATGTTTTCCCATTTCTCACCTACCAGATCCACCAAAATTTGAATTTGAATGTCTAGCATATGGGTTGATGTCGGTAGTTCTCTCTCGACAAGTCCAAGCATGTGCCAATCAAATCTCTATAGAAAAATATATGGATGTGAGGGGATGTCAGAGCCACCTATGCATGCAAAGACATGTGGCATGCATGAATTGGCTGAAAGAATGGCCAACTATGTAAAATGTTTGTCATTTTTACCATGTGTCACTCACGATTGTTGTAATGATTCGGCGCCCTGTTGGTGCAATTTTATTGTTGCATGTGGCACACTCAAGCATGTTAGAAGATGAATTGGCATAGAAGGGCACAAAGGAGGGCATGAGGGAAGGGCACATGGAAGGCATAGAGGAACGTGCGTGTGACACTCATGGGGAAATGAGGAAAAATTGGTGAGTAGAGAATGCATGGTCAAGGTGCAACCATTACAAGATGATGTGTGGGCGCGCACTAGAGCTAGGGAATTAGCTTATTGAAGCACGTGTAATGTGCATGTGTAGGGTGAATGGATTCTATGAAGAAGGTGAATGTACGAGAAGATGTGCACAAGGGGAGGATGAAACAAATAAGAAAAGGAAGGTAAGAAGGGGAAGTGCACAAGTGCACACGATGGAATGAAAGGAATGTGCCGAGGAACTTAAGTACGCATAACATCGTAATGAGTAACTCAGAGCCATAAGATGTATACAAGTAAATTACTAGGAGAGTTATTTGGATAACAGTTCCTCCTATATAAGTGCATATAAGTAGTCTTATATGATTTTATGGAGCCTTTTATAAAGCAAGGAACCTCCATAAACCAATGATTTTCTAGGATTTTGAGTAAATTCACATAGGGTGATGGTTACAAAAATTACTTAGGATGATCTCTTATAATGACTTTTACAATATAGAAGAAGTATAGAGAAGGAAGATATAATAAGGCTTTTAAGAGGTGGATTCTTCAAGCACACTCGCCCTCAATGGAAACTATGAAATGTGTAGCATTGCTCTAAACTTGAAAAACTTCACAACATAGATAATATTCATGAATATATCTACAACTTGAACTTTAATAGGATAAAGTTAGAGATCAATATCATCATTAAGGACTTTTTATCAAATGAAATGCATATGAATCTCAATATGCTTCATTCTTTGATACTAAATTGGGGTTTCACAAGAGCTATGTAACTCTAGTTGTCACATAGAAGTGGAATGCTTCCTTTGGCATGCATATGATGTTCCTATAATAATGGTTTCATTCACATGGATTCTTTATTTGCTTCCACAGTAGTTCTATACTATGATTTAATAGAATAGATCAAAAAAATTGGTTTCTTCTTTCTACTCCAAGTGATAACATACATACAAAAATTAAACTATATCTAGGAGTATTTTTTTATATATACAACACCATAAGCATGGTCAACATCACAATAACCAAATAAATTAGCATTATAAGAGGAATAATAATGGATACCATAATTAATTTTACTTTACTATTCCTTTTTCCTTAGATTTAAAATTTCTTTATTTATTTGGAAATTCCTACTAATTATCGAGTGTAATGTAGGGTTTGATTTTTCGAAGTAGATTTAGAATCTAGAGTAATTGTAATTTTATATAATAAGTTATAGGTTCTCATGAAAAATAACTCAATAAACAAATTTTATGTATTTCTTATTTGAGATATCATAATTATATTATGGTCTTGAAATATAATCTATGCCAAAGGATAATAAAGTAGGACAATATCCTAAATCAATGTATTAATAAAAATATTGTATGCAATCAATATTAGACGCCTACAATGTAGACGTGAAAGGCATCCCCAACAATGTTTTGATGTGCATATAATACAATTCTTAGTAATTACACACTAATTTAATCAAACATTTGAGATCTTCAAATATAAAAATGTTTCATATAAATATTTATTTCCTTTAAATAACATTTAATCTCATAATAAATGTATGCGCTATTATACGATCATAAATACAACCATAGACTAAATTTAGTAGCAGATGTTGCATGTATAGTAACTAAGTCAATTGAGATATAATAAAACTTGTCAAGTAATTTCCAACGAGCATATTTTTCCACATATTCACACTTAGTCATTAGTTAAGATTATATTTTGATCACACAAGGTGTGCTAATTTGTGAACAATACTCATATCATTATTGTTTGCACCCTTTTATATTAGGAAAATATATGTGGTTTTCTCATCAAAAATTGATTTAGTGAGGTTATTTTTAATACTAAATAGATGTAGGTTAGATACAAATAGCTATTTTTAATTAACTTCCAACATTAATTATACAATATAAAAATAACATTCTGATAAAAAAATACAAGATATAAACTTGGAAAAAGGAAATGAGTGCACTTAACTTGTTACAAAAATATTTCGAGAAGTTGTGGGACTATGCAATGCTGGAACAAAGAGATTTGACCTTGGAGGTTCTTTAGGATTGAGGCTACAACTACAAACTATCTTGGCGAAGGAACTTATCAATCTTCTATGACAATTCCGTATGGTATTGGACCTACTCAATTTCTATTCCCGCAACTCTTTATGATGGTTTTTTGTCACTTTCAAACCATAATTATTGATCATATAAAGAAACTCTCTAAACATAATGAACATCATCTCAAACCATAGTCATGGGTAAAGAGTCCTAAAAACATTATTTGGGTCATGGGTACCTCCTTGCACCACTAACGTTCGCACAAATCTGAAAAGGCCTCAAACCAAATGTTATTCTCCACCTAGTATGTGATATCTAGATAAATCAAATAGATTTGGAAACTTCTTTAACAATGCTCGATTTGAATTTAACTCTTGCTAAAATACTTGGAGGTATATTTGAGTGGTTACAAATGAGATATAATTCTATCTTGACCTAGTAAGAAACTTTAGAATTGATGTGGGTTCTACCCCAATGACTGTAGATGTACTATTGTGAGATTTAATAAGTTGTGAGTGACTTTTTCAAGTTTATAAAGTGAGTGTATTGGTGCATTTTCATATGATTTATGGGTTATAAAATGAGGTAGTGTATACTTAATTATATAGGGATCCGTAGATGATTCATCAATGAAAGGTTGAACTAGGTTAAGTATAAGACCCAAAAAAAGATATAAATTTGAAAGCAAAGTTGGAAGACATGTTGGTATAAAACCATACAGGTCATCCATGACTAGATATAAAATCTTGACTAAGCCGTATGGCCCTACGCTAGAGTAGAAAATATTCCAAATGAATTTTATAACTTATTTCTTAGTGTCCTACTATAGATTTTAACATTTTTCTCTTAGAATTTGTCAACATGTCAATGTATAAGAATAAAAATCTAAACTAAAGACCTCGGGAAGTGATAAGTGGGAGTAGAGAGATGGTATTTAACATAATAAGAGTGCATTGTCAAATCAATTATTGTCAAAGTGTAAATTACCAAAGTTGAGTGTCTATATCCCCCCTTTAAGTATGAAACAAAAAAACATGTTTAAATAAAAATATATCCGAGTATCTAAACACACCTTGCCTTTTCTTAAATGTTTATTTTGTAGTTTTTCATGTTGTGTTTGGTGTTGGCACATTCCATGATGAAACCTGCAACACAAAGTGTAGTCAATTCCCATGATAAAGAATTGAAATTTAGCTCAAAAATAACTTATAATGTAAAATATTTACATGTGCATAAAAATGAAATGAAAATATGTAAACAAGGGAGGAATACTCTTGTTTCATTTTGAAGGGACAAACTCTAGTGATTTTCTTGTGTGTAACAACCTAGAATTTTTAACCTAAATTAGAAGGATTTTTTTAATTCAATAGACCTTCCTCTGCATATATAATTCAGGTAGCTAGTTAAGCTAGTTAATGCAGCAAGTCTTATTATCTTAACAACAAATAGACATTCCCTGCATAATTAAATCAAATAACTAGCTAAGGCTAGCTTATGCAGCATGTCATAATTAATTAATCCATCCTATAACATTGTGATAAACCTTGTGCAGCTGTAAGGGTTAATATATCCCTGATCTCCACGATCACCCTTAACATTTGTTAGAATGTTCTTACTTAGCCTCATTTGGTTTTACCACACTGCGGTAGTGAGAACATGTGACTGATCCTCTAGTGTCTACCTAGAGTTCACTTAGTAAACTCCATCATGTATCCTACACTTTGGGATTTGAGGAATCACGGTGATTAGAAAATGTACCCAACAAGCACATTACTTTGGCCAAAGTTTCTTAGCTGTACTATGTACGCTTAGTTTAGATGATTACACATAGCATCTAAACTTGTCTTCCCATCACCTCACAAACATCTCATCACAGTTATCTAGATTCATTAATCTTAGTCCATTAACTTAATGAATTATAGTTCACGCGTTTAATTACCTAGGATAGAAGGATAAGATCATGAAGTGATTATCACTTTGTTTCCCTATCCATATGTTCTAACCATTTTGATAGAAAGAGGGTGTTTAACCCTTAGTCAAGGTTCCAATAGGTCTTAATAGTCCTAAATAGTCATAACATAGTTTATCTTGAAACTATATCCCTTAACCATGTTATATCTATTTTATTTAGGATTGAACTCCTCTCTTCATCTTGTTTTAAGCTAGAGGTAATACCCGCTTAAGGTAACTTCCTTTACATTAAGAAGTATGATGAGTTATTTTATTTGATCTTAAATATTATAAGTAGTAAACCAAACTTTCATTGATAAGGTTATTATACTTCCTTTTAAAATTACTTCAACTAATATTGACTAGCTTAGTATCATTTAAGGATTTTTTTCCTAAAACTTTTTGGATTAATCCTATATACCTCCAATACAGATTTTTTCCTTTAAATGTTATTAATAACATTGAATCACTCAATTAAAATCTTCAATATATTATTATATTGTTATACCCTTATTACATATACACCTTTATCCTTTCTTTTGAACCAACATGCCTTTAAATTCAGATTGTATTCCCTTTTAAAATTGATTCTTATGATTGCACTAGTCTTTTTAACCTTAGGTTAGATTGCTATCAAATATTTACCTATTGATCAACACTATAGATTGGATTAGCCATACCCAAAATCTGATTTAAATATTTTTACAGCAAGGACTATGACCATGCATGTTTACCCATTCAATTAGATTTAAAACTCATTTATTAATCCTTATTTATTTCCCTTAACCTACTCTATCATGAAGTAGATAGTCATATAACTTCAGACATAAATTTTAAACTTAACCCATACATAATCTAATCATAATATTTTTAAGTATGAGGAACACTAACTTAATCCATTGAACTGTAACTTTTTAAGCATAAGATAATTAAATATATGATTCCCTAACTTTACCAAATACATCGTTTGATGCCCAAACCCATAATACGACAATTATTTATGCGTAACAAATCATCCATCATATTTATACATAACAATTCACGTCCATCAAAGGACTATTAAAAAGTACAACTTTCCCAAAGCAAGTTTCTTTAAACTTAAGTACAAGTACAATAGGATCCAAGATCCGTAACTTAAACATCCATTCTAATGCTAATCTTCACAAGCCGGAGTAAGAACGTCCGCTCATCGTTATTAAACCTATGAAACTGTCTTATTTGGGGTGTCAGTTCAAATAATTGGAAAGAAGTTCATCTACTTACTTAATTATTATTTTTGATAGATAAATTACATTAGTCATCACCACTAGCTATCTAACATTGCAATAGTAATGCTTCCACAACAATTAGGGAGCTGGAATCTTCCAACAATTCCATAGAGGGCGATGGAAGAAGCATGGGGAATATATGTGAAGTGTTCTTGAAGGACCACTCCACATATAATCCTCCTACTTCCTCAATCGCAATCCATGTGATTGATGGAGGATTTGCGATCCTGAACTTTGTCAGATCCATTATCATTACACACAAGAATCAATCCAATAAATGAATATAAGAGAACTAACAATCCAAAAAATACATTGTTTTAGCTTCATTCATTATCACAGAATAATTTACATGCCATAAGAGTCATCCGCATAATTTTAAATCATAAAAATGACTAAGTATAGAATTCTAGAAATTTTTTGCCAGAGTTTCCCCTTGTATTTTCCACTTTTAAAATTTTCCAAAATCAGTATAAACTAATTTAAATCAAATAATGAAATAAATGCTTCAAATAAAAAGGCTTGGATCAAGTGATCCAACCCTCCGATTCAAAGGATCTTAGGAAAATTAGAAATGAAATGAAATAATGACAAGAAATATCCTTACCCAACTAATTCATCAACATTATTTTTCCTTTGACTTTTTTACATTACCAAATTTCCTTGCAAGAGGATTACTTGCATATATAACTCAAACAAAGATTGCATATTCATTTTATCCTCTTTCAAACAATAGGTTACTTGCATCATAATTTCATTTAGAATAGGAAAACAATCAATTCATCCAATTCCTTTCCAAACAACTTATTTATTTATTTTATTTCATGCCCATATCTTAACAAAAATTCACATAGTTTCAGAACCAAGAAAAAAGCCATATGACTTAATAGTCGGAACATAACTCGAACAACCCAAATAAAATCAACATGATTTCCCAAAAACAACACATTCTATAATGTTTATAGACAAGGAATCAACTATGCAATATATTGAGGAATCTAAGCTCAAAATCCATGAATTTTAACAAGATACTTAACACCATCCCTACAGCCATAAAATTCTCAAACCCCCAAAAAAATCGTAGAAAAACTCATTTTATTTGTAAGGAAATAATAGGGAAGATCGAGAAGAAACCAAGAATTCCTTTTTTCATTCAACCCAAACAACTCAGCTTGGGAAGAAGATTTAAAATAGCCATACATTTTCAAGGAACAATCCCAAATCCGATAACCCACCAAACTTATAAAGTAAATATACACAAACCCACAAAAATTCTACGATTTAATTCCTCAAACCCTATGTTGTTTGTTTTTGCAAATTTTCTTTAAAAATCGGAGAAAATTGATTAATTTGGAGAAATGTGCAAGGAAGATCAAACAAAATACCATTTTTATTTATTTTTTTATAAACGACTTGTTCAACTCTCAATTGTAAAATAAATCTAAGAAATGCCATACAATTTTTCTTAAAGAAGACCATTTAATTCACATATTCAAAGAACATTTTCCAAAACCAATCACAACCAAAAATTTCATGTCGAATACCAGATTAAAACCCTCAAAATGTATTTACACAAATGAATAATCAAACCCATATCATCCAAACAATTTTATATTGCTACAAGAGTTCACGCTAAAACCCAAATTCAAAGTATTTTTCACACATCTCATTCATTAACGAAACTAGATAAAAATAAATATGAAAATCCATTTAAAAATAAAAAACCAGAGAAGCAAGGTGAAAACCCCTTTCCTAAAACAATTTTCCCATGGTTTTCTTGTCTCTTCTACTCTTTATCAAACCCCAGAATGAAATTGATTCCTCTACTACAAAAATTCTAATCAGCCCACAAAAAAACCCACATTTTGCATTCACCAAAATATTTATACATTTCTCCAAGGAAAATAAATTTTCTTCATGCAAAAACATTATCTAGAGTTCCTCCTTGAGATGATTTAACTAGTAGTGAAAAATGAATGCAAACAACAAAAATAAACCTCCTTTCCCCCTTCCTCTCCACGCATCCCCATAAACCATTACAAAATTCCTTGTCCAACTGACAAGTGGAAGATTTACAAAGCCTTATGCCAATGTGAGAGGGGGAAATCCTCAAAGTTAAAAATAATAATGAGTAAGTACAACAAGTTGGGGGAACAAAAAGTGGACATAAAATACTGAATTTTACGAACCGCAATCACGGTCTGTTTTGTCAAGTTTGGAAAATTCCCGAACCTAAGACCACACTCATGGTTTTAAAGTGAAATCATAGTTTATAAACCATGATCGCGGTCCTAAACTATGATCACGGTCCTCTAATTAAAAAAAATAGCCGCAACCCTCATTTTCCCCACCATTTTCTCCAAACCATGCATTGTTTTCCATTATTGACACTCGCGCTTTGCATTACCCTTCCAAATTGTAATTTTTCTTCTAGATCGCAATAATTTACACGATGTCACTAAGATGAAGAGGTAAGCCCTCATTTTTATCAATTTTCTTACATTTTAGGTTTTTTTGTGGTTTTCATGGGTTTTTCAATCTTTTGTTTATGTATAAAATTTCTTTTTTTTCAATTTATTGGGAAGCTACTAATCCTCCACTTCCTAAAAACCCTCCAAATATTCCTCCACCTCCTCAAAACCCTCCTCCGAATGTTCCTCTACCTTCGTGGCTCCTACCATCCCCACAGAACCACCAGAACCCAAGGTGATATCATTACAAAAATATGAGAAAATAAAATTTCCATTCAAAACCTTATTCACACTATCAGACAAAATCATTCCACAAATTCAAGCCACATGACTTTAGCCAACACACTTCAAACATTGATTGGTGAAGTTGACTCTACAACAAACCAAATAGATAGATGGAATAATTTTAGAGCTGATTGTAGGTGTTGGTATGTAGAAAAATTATCACATGTGGCCGTGAAAGATTTTTTTTTTTGGAAAAGACCACATTTGTGCACTATTTACGGACCCCATAACCAATTCCCCCTCACAACTAATTGCAAATGGTTCCCTATCCATTGGTGTCATGATGACTAGATTAAGAACAATTTTTGGGACCGATGGTGGATGGTTTTTTATTATCCACCATGAAACAACAACGAGGTTCCTCTTTATTTTTTAAATAAATTATATTGTGAGTTTGTACTTAATGAGGTCTTATACACACCCAAAAGTGCATGTGCTACATTCTCGGAAAATAGTTAAACCCATTCGAATATTCATGTCCTTTCAGAAGGTGTTTGAGATCCTAAACCCATTCGAAGTGTATATGTTTAGCCTAGACATCCTTAGCTTTTCCACGCTTTCTTCCAGCTTCCCACTTCATTCTGTGCATGTTTTGGCATTTAGTGTCAAGACCACCGCCTGTAGAGTGGTAGTCCTTCGTGCTTTTTCCAAAATTCTTCATGTGTGATTTTAACATGTGTGATTTCACTTAACTTGACTTCTATGGTGCGTTTGTGAACCAAATTGCCTAAAAATAGTCTTGATTGCTTGGTATTCCTTCCCTCTTCTATTTTTAAATAGATTTAATTAGTTTAAACTACCTCTTCACCCAATGATTTGGCACTCCAAGGCTTCCTTATGCATGAAGGCGCATCCCAACCAATTCCGATATATTCCAAGATTTTATTCAAACAAAGGTCCTAAGAATTTTGTGTATCTTACATAGTATTGCTACCACAATCCTGTTGGAAATTACATATCCAAGCTCTATTCACTTGTGTTATCTCTCTTCTACTTGCATTGTAACCAAATTTTCCTTCAAGCTACCATTGCTCAAGTGCCTTCTCCTGTTGCTGCCTTTGCATTCCCAATTCTTTGGACTCATATGGACACAAAGAAAGAAAGGATCAAATGAGGGGACAAATTACTACACAGTTGGATTTACCTCCGATCCAGAATTCCGTGTTGGATTTGTTGTTTGATTTCCTTCATTCCTATAATTTATCATTGTTACATCATATCAAATAGAGTAGAAATCAATTTACTTTCATTTGCAAGTAATTAGTTAATTTCTAAGAGGGTTTAAATCATTAATAGTAGCTCCCGGTGATGGATCCTCTTCTTCCCATCCCTATGGATCTGAAGGAGAGAATATCTATAAGATGTTGTCTACACATCATAAATCATTTGGAAAAGTTCTTATTTTAAGTTAGTTTAGTTTTAATACACTTAGCACATGTGAATAACCACACCGGGTTATTTTTCTTGTTTAGTTTTAGTGTAGAAGTGGATTTGGTTATTTAGAATAAAAGTAAGTTGTTGTTTGTGATTGCAACATTTCAGTTTTGTGATTTGTTTAGATTAGTTTCCTATCAGAAGTAGCATAGATTGATAGTTTCATCTTAGTTAATTTGGAAAATTCAAAATAGATCAACACTCAAATCCAAGTTAGGCAAACAAACCATAGGGATTTTATACTACCCATTCATAGCATCTAAATCCCCTCTTTTCCAACTTAGCTACTAGGAGATCACACTACCAGATCTTAGTCACTGATCCTCCTATAGTTAGCCACACACATTCAACATCGGTTGCTCTGCACGACCTCGGGGGTCGAGTGTGGTTGAAGGTTGCATGTCAATTTTCATCCGTATAAATTGGTGAACCCAACATGAAGGATTAATTCCTTATTGTTTCCTTTTCTTTCATTGTTATTACCTCACCTCTCCATTTCTTCCCCTATTTTGGTAGGTATTTAATACTTTCTAAAATATATCTGGAAGAGAGTTTAGTGGGCCATTTGGATATGATAGATATTACACCAACATTCAACCACAACATTCCCCTTCTCTTTCAAGATGGGGTGATAATTACACTAATAATGTCTAAACCTCCCCTAGTTACACTTTAAACCTCATTATCTATGTACGGATGGAAGAGGTTGATCAAGCTGTTAAACATGAAATATGGTAAAATAAATGCAAACCACATTGTTATCATAAATGGAACAAGTTCTTACCATAGAGTCTTGTAAAGACCTCACATTTCCATGAAATAAATAGAAGATGATACATTTGCATGAATAGTAAATCCTCTTCATCAGATAGATGATTCTTTGGATAGAATGAAGGATACAACATTTGAGATTTCGAATGCCTATCCTAATATTCTTACTTCCAAGGAAGAAAAGAATTACAACATTGAAAATTTCATGATATGGTATCATGAGCCTGCTCAATCAAACCATATGCCATAGGCACCCCAAAAAGGGACTTAATCCTCTCCCAATGATCTTATTTCTACTTTATTATGGAGGATTAGAGAACTATAAATTTCCCAAACTTCACAACCAACACATGTAGTAGGGCAGAACACAGGGTATCCAGTTGATAGCAAAGGATACATCCCTTTCAATGAGCAACCAATGTAATATCCTATATAACAAGGTTATCTAGTTCATTCAAATCCAGGTGATCTTCTCATAGGGTTAGACACACTAGGGATGGGTCCTCATCCTTCTCAAGCTTATCCTACACAAGGGTTGGCCGGAAGTGCATTCTCGAATGTCACCACAACAGTAATGCGACATTCCCTAGTTTTACATCTATTAGTCCATATCTTGGTACTATCCCACCTTACATGCACATGTATTAAAAAAATCCTCAGATGGACCTATATACCATTCCTACTCCCTACATGCCATATCAAGGATCCCATACGTTCTCATCAATGATTATAATGTAGCTTATCCAAATCCTCCTCCTCCACCTCCTCATCAAGGATATTCAATGGTGGAATCTTATGTAATGGGAACATAAGATGAGTACTTAAAGGAGCCTATTGACTTCACCATACGCAAAGTGTCATGCTTCCATGCCCATTGTTAGATCTTCCAAAATTTAAGGGAGAATGATATTTGAACACTCGTATCAAGGCCTACGCTACTACTATCATGGAATTTCTTCCTTGGGATGATATAGTGGCTAAGATATTTCCAAAGAATCTTGAAGGAATCACATTGGATTGGTATTACCATATTTTGGAAGATTCTATACATTCATTTAAACACCTTGTTTGAGTTCATAAAATTATTTTACATGAATAAGTTGTTGAGTACGGTGATTAGGAGTTCTTACATATTAGACAAGAGAAAAATGAATCTTCCACCCACTCCAGGCTAGAAATGGTGCCAAGTTCTCTATTCCTCTGCAAGTGCACCCAACATGGACTAGATGGAACTTTGTGATATTTTCCTTCACTCGCTCAATCTAGAGACTAGGGAGGAAGTCCAAAATTTTCCTTTTTGTAGTTATGAGGAATTTTTGGAAGGTACGCTTCGAATTGACCAAGCCATTATAGAAAGTGGGTGTAATATCTATGGTCCCAATGGGAAATTGGTATCCCTAAATCAAAATAATAAAAGTTATCAAAACAATGGTGCCAACAATCAAGGACCTAAGGGTGTGAACAACAATCAAGTTCTACCACGAATGGTTCTACGGATCAAGCTAAAAACACTAGTTTTACAAAAACAATAACAATAACAACAACGTGAGAAATCAAAGAGGCCCTAACACCATGTCTTCTCATCAACACAGGTTGATGTAAACCATCCCTCTCAAAAGAAAAATCAATCCTAGGGCCCAAACAATTATCAAAACTCTATCCAAGGGGCAACGAATCATGGTTATAACAACTAATTTCAAAATTATAACTCGAGGTTATAATTAAAAACAATAAAATGCCTATCAAAGGCCAAGAGATTACGACCCTAGCCTATACTTGTGGTTTCCATAAATTTAGAAGTCATGATGATAGGAATTTTCATGATTGCAACAAGTTTTTGTAGAGACTTCCTAAAAACCAAAGGCAACTCTTTTCAGAGACATGTTCATAGAATATCCTAAAATAAACCCACAGCCTAGTCATACCAGACCTGTCAGACCTCAAAATGTGAACCCTAAACATCCTGGGGATTCCCAAGTGAATCATAAAAATATAAATAAGGTCATTCCTATAGGAAACAATGATCATGAAGCCTCAACTTCTGATAACTCTCAGGTTTCTCCTAACCTTGGTTCAAATGATAATACAAAAATCTTGGGGTTAGTTGAGCTAGAGGTCGAGCTAGAAATTAATGTAATAACTTGGATGAAGGAGTATGTTTCACAAACCCTACCCACCCTTTCCTTTCCACAAGATGACATTCCTAAAATCTCAAAACCAATAAGATCCTATGATTTAATATCATATTTGAACAAGACCTTTTCTCACATTTTGTTTCTAGATTTGTTGAAGAATTAACTCAAGCTCATCATTTCGCGTTGCTCAATGCACTATGTCTATGTTTTCTAATCCATTTTACACCATCTCCTAGTGCTCAAATAAATCATATTGACTTTTAAATACATCCTCTGGGACAAAATGATAGGGATATTGGGTTTGTTTTTGATATAGATAAGATGCCATCTGACGTTGAAATTGCCCAAAGAGGTGATCCTGCCTTATTTTTACAAGTTTGGGTTTATAAAAATTGTATTAAGAGATCCATGATTGATGATGGGGATGCTATAAATGTGGTTCCCTTATCTTTCTTGTAGAATTTGGGATATGGAGAGATAAATTATTCCTCTACAAGAAACATGTTACGGGGTATGATAGTCTTAAAGCCACCTCAATTGGAACCATACTTCTTACAATCACGTTTGGTCTAAAAACCATCTTAACGGAATTTTACATTATTGATAGGGAAACCAGTTATAACATGATCCTTGGGAGACCCTGGATTCATTGAATGAAGGTTATCCCCTCTACCCTATTCTAGGATATTTGATTCCTCCATTTGGA
The DNA here is from genome assembly GCA_018340775.1 of Taxus wallichiana var. yunnanensis. Taxonomy (NCBI): domain Eukaryota; kingdom Viridiplantae; phylum Streptophyta; class Pinopsida; order Cupressales; family Taxaceae; genus Taxus; species Taxus wallichiana. The sequence continues at coordinate 290,181,910 of CM031236.1, forward strand.
TAAGGTATTCATCGCTCAAGGGATCCTAACTCCTTTGATATACATTTAGAAAACCTCAAGAAGAAGAAAGGAGTCCATACGAAGTATGAAATTCCTATGAATCAATTGAACAAACCACCTCCATCAAAAGAGCTAGTCCTAATCACCTTGGGTACACCAAAGGTTGAAGATGTTCACCCAAAAACATTTGAGGTGGAAAAAAAGATAAGGGTGAATCAATATCTATGGAAACAGTGTCCACTAAAATCATAACATAAATTATGAAACTCTTAGAGAGTGACGATCAGATCTTCCTCCCATTTGAAACACATGGGATGGGTAGTCTTCTCGATTTAGCATCTCTTACCTCTGATGACCTAGGTCTAGGTGTGAACATGATAGAATTAAAAAACAAAGAAAGGAAATTTGGGATTGAAAATATGCACATCAAAACCATCTCTAAGTGTTGTTCTATTCTAAACCCCGGTTTCAACCCATGTGCATCTAAAACTAAGATTTTCATATCCATGGCACAAAACCTCATCATTTAGAGAGTGTCACAAGTAAACACAACACTTTACATAGGAAAAAAGTCTGAGCAGCATAGTCATGATCACCCACACACCATGTCTCAAGAATGTGACAAAGAGGTGCACAAATGTCTCTTTCATAAAAATTATTTTAATGATTGGACATATACACTTTTGGGAAAGGGTTGTAAGTTTAAACCCAGAATGGTAGGCCCTTGTCAAGAGAATTGAAATTTTTAGGATCATGGTTCCCCCTGTGTACTTTTAGGGGTGAAGAATTTTATATTCATCAACTTTCTTCACCATAGCCATCATGACATGTAGCTTCACTTGCATTTCTGCAAGTACATTACTACATCCACATTGAATTTTCATTTGCTAGTTCATTTCATAAAATTTTTTATCAAGGGACTTATTCTTATAGAAATTCCTTTTTTTTTTTTGAAAAAATTGATAAAAATTCAAATCATGTCTCTTTAAATCTTCTCTGTCATCAATTGTTTCAATCATTTCAAGCAAGATAAGACAAAGCTTTGACAATAACCATACCAAGGCCAACATACTTGGTTCTACTTATAGTTTCTTATAGATTAGATGTATTTTCTATAGTCCTGCTCTAGAAGCTTCATGGTGTCGCATCTATCCCATATACATCTCTTTGGAAATAAGAACATTCTCGACATTTTTCCTAGATAAATAAGTCAAATATAAATCCACAGAAAAATTTTATTTTACACATTTATTTTCCCTACCAACCTTCAAAGTGTTGAGCCTATGTTCCTTACTAGTTTTGTAGGGTTGGGAAAGGAGAGAAGTGCCCTTACTCACCTATGCCTTGTCCATGGTGATGAACCCATACTTCGTACTGGTATCATGGGGTAAGGTGTAGGGGGTCTCTTTGAAAAACTTGAAAGTTAGAAATAGTTCATTCAAATTCTATCAAATCACAAATCAAAACAAAGTGAATTAGATGTCCAAAATTCCAAAAGATTTTAAAACCTTAAAACCATATTTTTCAACCAAGTGGCCATCTACGAGATCTAAGTCTAGATAAATTGAAAGCATTTCACATTTTAAACTATGAATAAAACTTGACTAGAATGAGGTTGTAGTATCTCAATTTGGTTTTTCCAAATCCTTGTCTTTCTCTCATCATTTCCATTCAAAACATTTATATAACTTTTTCCCCTTTTGGATCTTGGTGTTGATCCCTTCCATCTTACTAGCCGCGTGGAGTTAGGAGCCCTGGAAAGTTCATTCAATCATCATATCACTCTTTCGCCACATTTTTCCAAAACAATATGAAGTACCAAAAGTTGTTTATAGAAACTAAATTTCAATACTACAATGTGATTGCATTATCATGTATCATCAAAATAGAAAAAAAGAGAAAAGAGATCATTCTGATTAGCATTCATATCCATTGCATACATTTTGAAAAGCATATAAAAACGGAAGTTCTAAACATCTAGAGTACACATGTGAAGTGATCCAAGAGGAAGTCAACTCAGATATAATGAATTACCAAACCAAAAATAAGAGTATGTATATATCATAATAAATCAATTTTGTATACAATGCCATCATGTGTTAGGCATGGTCAAAACACTCATGCAATGAGCATGAAATACCAAAAAATTGTATAAACAACCAAAAAAATGGCAACTAAGCAATAAAGGTACTCTTCCTATCCACCTCTTTGAGGTCCCTTATGACCATTCTAGTTACAAATTTATTAGGGTTTCTTCTCAAAAGCATTCAAACAACAAAGGGCCAAGCCTAACGCAAAATACCATTCCTAAATCCATTCCAATTCAACCATACTCATAAATGAAATGGTCACCGTAGACCCAGAGCTCAAAAATAACCAAGTCAATATGCACAAATGAATTCAAAATGAGTTATATATATATATATATAATGTTATAACTTTGTTTTGAGTGCATATGTTCATAGGATTGGAGCGCTAGTGCAGGTATACTTCTATATCCCCACACAAATGGTAATTCCTCTTGTTGTTTTGATTTAGTGTTTATTTTTTGGTATTTTATCTATCTACACTTGATACTTCTCTTCGTTTTATAAGTAATGGGAGTTTGGATGGTGATGTGTTGAAACATGGGTGTGTCGTATAAATTCTAACTCCCCATTTTGGGAATACCATACTCGACTCTACTTCCTTAAAAACCTCCATATATTCCTCCACCTCCTCAAAAACCTCCTCCAAATGTTCCTCTACCTCCTATGGCTCCTACCATCCCCATAGAACCAACAGGAACCCAAGGTGCTATCATTACAAAAATATGAGAAAACTAAATTTCCATTTAGAACCTTATTCACACTATTAGACAAAATCATTCCACAAATTCAAGCCACATTACTTTAGCCAACACACTTCAAACATTGATTGGTGAAGTTGACTTTGCAACAAACCAAATAGATAGATGGAATAATTTTAGATCTTATTGTAGGTGTAGGTATGTAGAAAAATTATTACATGTGGCCGTGAGAGATAATTTATTTTGGAAAAGACCACATTTGTGCACAATTTATGGACCCCAGAACTAATGCCCCTCACAAATAATTGCAATCGGTTCCCTATCCATTGGTGTAATGATGACCACATTAACAAAAATTTTTGGGACCGATGGTGGATGGTTTTTTATTATCCACCATGCAACAATAACGAGGTTCATCTTTATTTTTTGAAGAAATTGTATTGTGATTTTGTGCTTAATGAGGTCTTATACACACCCAAAATTTCATGTGCTACATTTTTGGAAAGTGGTTACAAAAGTCCCTAATGATGATTCATGTTCTTTTAGAAGGTGTTCGAGTTCCTAAACCCGTCCGCAATGTATATTTGTAGTCTATACATCCTTAGCTTTTCCACTCTTTCTTCTAGCTTCCCGCTTCATTATGGGCATGTTTTGGAATTTAGTGTCGGGACCGCCACCCGCAGGGTGGTGGTCCTACACGCTTTTTTCAAAATTCTTCATGCGTGATTTTAACATGCGTGATTTCACTTAACTTGACTTCTAGGGCATGTTTGTGAACCAAATTTCCTAAAAATAGTCTTGATTGTTTGGTATTCCTTCCCTCTTCTATTTTTAAATAGATTTAATCAGTTTAAACTGCCTCTTCACCCAATGATTTAGAGCTCCAAGGCTACCTTGTGCATGAAGTCACATCCCAAACCTAATTCCTCTATATTCCATGCTTGTATTCAAGAAAAGGGCCTGATAATTTTATGTATCTTGATTAGTAATGCTTCCACAATCATGCTAGAAATTTCATAGCCAAGATCTATTCACTTACAACCAAATTTACCTTTAAGATCCCATTGCTCAAGCCCCTTCTCCTATTGCTAACTTTGCATTCCAAATTCCTTGGACTCATATAGACACATAGAGAAAGAAAGGATAAACTGACGAGAAAAATTACTAAACAATTGGATTTACCTCTATTCTCTCAATTCCAAGTTGTATTTGTTGTTTGATTTCCTTGATTCCTATAATTTATCATTGTTACATCATATAAAATAGAGTAGAAATCAATTTCCTTTCATTTACAATTAATTAGTTAATTTCCAAGAGGGTTTAAATCATTAATAGTAGTTCCCATGATGTATACTCTTCTTCTCATCCTTGTAGATCTGAAGGAGAGAATATCTCGTAGGAGGTTGTCTACACATCATAAATCATTTGAAAATTTCTTATTTTAAGTTATTTTAGTTTCAATACACTCAGCACAGTGAATAACCACACGGGGTTAATTTTCTTGTTTAGTTTTAGTGTAGAAGTAGATTTGATTATTTAGAATAAAATCAAGTTATAGTTTCCTTTCAATAATAACATAGATTAATAGTTTCATCATAGCTAATTTTGACACTTCAAACTAGATCAACACTCGATGCAAGTTAGGAAAACAAAACATAGGGAATTTACGCTACCCATTCATAGCCTCTAAATATTAGTCATGAATCCTCATATAGTTAGCCACACACATTCAATATTGGTTTCTCCAAAGAAGACCTCGGGGGTCAAGTGCGGTTGAAGGTTGCATGTCAATTTTCATCCGTACAGTCCCCAATTATTTTCACTTTTTCTAGTTTTACAATGAGAGGAGGTGGCTCTATGCATGACTAGACCAGTGCACATATTACATTTGGTCAACCTAGGATGCCCCATGCCCAAAAACCCCCAAAACTTCATTTATCCCTCCTATAGTGAAGGAGGTTTGGAGATCAACACAGAGTATGAGTTAAGGTCTCTCACTAACACCCTATCCCCGCATAGTAGCGATTGCATCTAGTGATGTTAGTGGAAGTGCTAGTTCTAGCAAACCATACCACCGGGGTCATGTGGTGTTGTATGCACTACAGGTGAGACATCCTTTGTTGGGTCATGTGATCTATTTTTTTATAGATGAGAAGATGGCAGATGTTTTTGGAAGTGTTGCAAATGTCCCTAGTCTTTCACAAGTAAATGTCACATAAATAATATATATAGAAAAGTTTATTTCATTTGAGATTTTAAGATATATATATATATATACTTGATTATGTCATGCTTGTGTAAAAACTAATATTTTTTTTATTTTAAACAGCAAGATCCATCGGACACATTTGGTGAGGACATCCTAGTTACTGTAGCCCATGTTATAGTGTGTGTAGATATAAGTTTCAAGTTACTTACATTTAAAAGTTCATTTGATTGCACATTTATTATTAAATACACATTAATGTTCGTGTATGTGTTTCATATGTACATACATATTAATATGTTTATCTTTTTAACCGTGATCCGTGAGACATCATCTGTTGTGGGAACTGAGGCTACTAGTACACCTCACTTTACTTTTACACAAGTTAGTTTCACATATTTTACTATTTAATGTTCAATATTGTTTAAATATTATTAACATACATATCTATACGTGTTCTAGAATTTAATATATATGCATGAGCCTTAGTTCCTTACACCATTCTCCTGGACAATTTTCAATTAATGTTGATCTACATGTTTTTGTATAGCTTATGACTTTTACATAGACTCCTCCCTTTATGCAACCTGTGGAGGCTTCGTTGATGTTTCCATAGTGTTTGTAGATCCACTCACACAGTACAATTTTTCAAATTTGTTAAATTTTGGACAAATATTTTCTTACTAAATCTACAATATCAAATTATACATGAAATATTTAATTTGAACTATTTATTTTTATGCAACCTAGTACGAGTCGAGTGCATTACCATGGCCCTGAGATAGTCCCCTCGTGAGTCTACCCTTGACCCTACATATCGTCAATGATAAATTGATAGGGATTATGAGATTATGGTAAAATTTCACATGCCTTAAAATTCCAAGTTTATAAATTATGAATGTATTTTCAATATATCCACTTCTTAAAAATTTGGGTGTTAAAAACTTGATGTTTATGAATGTGCAGCTAAGTTGCAGGGCTTTGACATGCTTAGGACCAGATGGATGAAATCCATAGTGCCATCTCCTCCACTACATCCATAGGCCATGGACACGCTTCTACCGGAAACGCCAAGAGAGGGAGGATGTTTCATGATTCTTCATAGGATGTATATATATATATATATATATATATATATATATATATATATATGCCATCTGGACATATGATACATACATTTTTGTATGTCTATATATGGCTTGATATATATGATCTTGTGTTGGACATTCCATGGAGAAATGTATACAATCTTATGTGATTTTGCGGTCCTATATAAATGGCACGCTTAGTCGGATACATTATTCTTATATTTTCAGAGACATGGCACTGGTTCGAATGCATGTGCATGTATTTCATATGTACCAGATATATTATATACATGTGAATTTTGTTCCTAGACCACCTTGATATAATTTTTATGATGTTATTGTGATCTCATGTGTTGATATTTTTCCATACTAGTATTTGACATATGATCATATTTTATGATGTGTGACATTTTTGTATATATGTGTGACAACATGATTTCATTAAATGATATGTACAAAGGATGATGTACTGAAATGTACTATGATGATGTAATGACATGATCTCACATCTTTGTTACACGATTTCCAAACCACACACACACACACATATATATATATATGCTTCATAATCATCTTTTTTTCTCTTTTTCATGGATGAAGATAGGAATTTTGCACATAAAAATTATCTATTCAAGTGATATGACATCATAAGCATCTTTGTTTCTTAATATGACATAATAATCATCTTGTGCTTTGGAAGATTGCATAATAATGGACAAATTCTTGATATGACATCATAATCATCTTTGTTTTGCTTTGTCACACATATGAAATGTCTTTGTAATTTCATATATATGCTTCATGTAATTGTTTCACCTGATTATAGAGTGTTTCTTCGATTGTGACGAAATAGATAAGGGTAAAGGGCTAGGAGGAATACTGTCAAAATGCTAGTTCTAGGTTATTACACGCGTATGACTTTTTGATCCACGGCTGATCGTGAGAGCTTCCTTTTACTTGGAGGAACTACTTGAAATGGAAAACAAGACCACCAAATGAAATTTAAATAGTATATGCAAAGGGACTGACTAACGTATGCTAGATCTAGGAAGTGTGATACTCCCTAGATAGTTGTCAATCCACTATTTAAAACAACTTAATGCTAATAATAAAGAAAATCCTACTTTAGTTAAAATGATTTAGGTATATTATTTGTCTACAATAAGCAAATTCATTCACAACAAGCTAAGATATGACTAAGTCCGAGGGTCAAGGTGTTTGTCAGTGTACCGATAATCGTTAGGGTCAAGTTAAGGTTGTTTTGGGTATTGGGTAGAGAGTTTAGGATATGTTATTGGTCCGATGGTAAAAGATAGAGACCAACATCGATCCGATAGGATCGATGTTGGTTTAAGTGAACAAGTGATGGTTGTGGGTAATCGGTGTTGGTGTGGTTGGGGTACAGAAACTCAATAAAATTTTGAGGTGAGGGCAGATCCAAGGCTAAATGGAAATGGAGAGGGCTATGACAAGGTTTGTGTAGGTCTTAGGTATACTCAGGGGTGATTAAAATCCAAGTATGGGTAGTTCAAGGGTGTGGGGAAGGGATGGTCAAGTTTTCATGGAGGTAAATGGTGGGTAGATAGAAATGGGAGGAGAAACTAATACAAAAATTAAAGAATCTACTAAAAATGGAAATGGACAAGCATTGGTTAATAAAATACTTATTGTTGCATGAACTTGATGTCTAGTTGGAAATGGTGGGTGATCAAATGAAAAGAACTCGGTGTGATCCTGGCACTTCCCGGATGCTCTCGTGAAGGTAAGTGGCTCTCTAGTTGCTTCAGTGTGATGGCTATGAATGCTCTTATGCATGTACTAATGTTGGTTCTTCTTGATGCAACTCGGTTTCGTCACTTTCTCTCGAAGATGTATCAACCTCTCGAAATGTGCCAACCAATGAAATAAGGTTGTTTTAGGGGTTAAATGGTAATCGACGGTAGTTCCGGGTTAACCGGTGATGGTTTAGGGTAACCGGTGTTGGTTAGGGAGAGATTTCCTAGGTTTACTAAACTAGGCAGATCCCCTTGATTTTCTATGATCTCATTTGTTTGGCTCCATGGATTAGAATGGAAGCTTCCTTCTAGTATGTAGGAATGTGGTTAGAGGGAATGTAGGCTTTGATTTTTAGGGTTTGAGTAGGTCTTAATTAGTTATGACAACTTACTAAGAATAGGTCTTAGGGTGAGGTGGCTAGATGAGGTGTCTAGTGACATGGATATGGGGGATTATCCTAATTAGGATATTTAAATAATAAATATTGTGAGGATAATGGATTAATTTAATTTAATTAATTAAATTAATATTAGAGTGGGGTGAAGGGGGTCATGGTTAGGTAAATGTGTTCCAGGTGTTTATTTGATGAGGGACCAAGGAGAGTGTGACCCAATTTTGGTGTCTACATTTTGCCCCTTTTGTCATGTAGCTTGTATTGTGTTTACGCCGACAAAAATAAGATGTGGTTGCCCCATGTTTGGCTAAAGGTGATCCCCCTCAAACTAGAAACTGATTAGGTAGAAGGAAAAATTGGTGAGTGGTTTGATAAAAGGTGAATGTGATGAAGAGGAAGGTGGGCAATGAGGGTAAAAAGGGGAAAAGGTCCATTCGAGTAATCTAGGTAATGGGTCATGGTCAAAGGTAGTAATAGTCAAATGCATGAAATCATATAAACTATAGCACGGTACCAAGTTGAAGAGCAGGAAAACTCTACATTGTCTAAGGTCGATAGGTTTATCCAAACAAGTTTGAGGTGATTCTGGTATCCAAGGTATAGGATATGGTCAAGTGCGGGAACGTTTAGGTATGTTCTAGTACACCAAAGGTTTGGTCATGATAAATGGTCACAATAAGAAGCAAGATAAGGTCGATGTCCATCAACAAAGGTAACAAAGGTGCCGTAAGGTATAATGAACACAGGGGTCAAAGGTCACTAGCGGGTCTAGGTCCAAGGATCTAGGTCACGGCACGGGTAGGGCTGAGGTATTGGCAAAATAATGAGTCCCCGAATGAGGACAAGGTGAGGGGGTAAAGGGTAAGGTCAAGAAGTTCAAGTTGTGTGGCCAAGTGAGGTGAGTGTAGGATAAAAAAGTTTCAAGTCAAAAATTGGGGGTAGGGGGTTGGAAAAATACTAAGCAGGGAAACCGATGAAGGTTTAAGGGAACCGATGCCGGTCAAGCTCAACCAACCATGGTAAGCTAGGGCATAAGACCAATTTCAATTATGGTAAACTGATGCCGGTTAGGTTCAAGTTGTTATAAAAAGAGAAAAATCCACGTTTTTTCAATTCATTTGTCTTTTGTAAAAGAGGAGAAAACATTAGAGGAGAGAGAAAAAGGTGAAAAATGACTAAGTGAGACGAAGGACTAGGTTGGCAAACCATGTGGTAGGTGATAGTTGGTTGATAGGTGGATCCACAAGCTAGGTTGGATTGGTTTGAGTGGATTGATTGGGTGGAGAGTGAGAAGGAATTTGGTGATGACAGATATAGGAGAGGGATTGAGGGGACCACCAAAGTGTAATGAATGAGGTGCCACCATGCATACGACAACGTGATGAGGTAGGATTCAATCTAACTTATTGTTTTGTTTATTAAATTGAATTAGTGGGTGAAAATGGGTTTTTTGTATTTTTGGGGGGAAAATAAATTTTGAATTATGGGAGGGAAATCAAGTAAAATAGGAAATGGAGGGAGGGGATTGGGTGAAGAAGGGGTGGGGAAGGGTATAAGGGGAATTTGGGTAGGATTGGGTGGGTAGAAGGGAGTAAAAAGGAATTTTGAGGGAAAATGGGGGTTGGGTACCACGGTTTTGCGCGATAGTGATCGGCGCCGATTAAAGGTTAGTCGATGATGGTGTTAGGGTGCTAGTATCGGGCCACGGCGATGACCGATGTCGGTTGAAGGGGGACTAGGGTCGATTAGGGGTAATCGGTACTAGTCATAAATGGGGAAAAAGGGAAAAAAATTCCAAGGTTGGGTGGGTGAGGTAGATAGGGGTGAGAAAAGTGGTTTTGATGAAAATCATAACATAGGTAAGGGTGGAGTTGTTAGGAAAAAAGTATAGATGTGTAGGAAAAAGGTAAGGTCGGGGAGAGGGTCAAAATGGAATTAGGTGAGGGGTCGGGTGTGTGGTTTAATAGGTGAGGTGATATTAGGTTGGGTAGGGTTAGGGTAGGTAGGTCGGTAAGTTAGGGTTGGATTGGGTAAGTAGGTAGGGGTGGGTTGGGTTGGGTAAGTAGGTAGGTGCGGGTTGGGGTGTGTGTAAATAGGTAAGATGAGAGTGGTTTGGGTAGGGTTAGGGTAGGTAGGTCAGGTTGGTTTGGGGTAGAGGATAGGCCCACATTAGTATGGGTGAATGTAGATATGGTTGAGTTTTAATAATGTGCTTGTTTTGTTGGATGCTAACGAGAGATCATCTAAGGATATGAGATAGGGTGCCACCCCTTCTCATGACAATTCGAGGCACGAGATAGCCGAGGAGTTGCGACATGTTGAGGAGGTGGGCCTAATTGGGGTCTGACGCTATCGGCATGTAGTCTGGTAGCCGAGTATTTTGGTCACCCTCATCGATGGATGGGATTCGGTGACCAACATGTTCCACCTACCAACGGGTGAGATGAAAGTCACCCGAAGGACGTTTTTAGGATCCTACAGCTTACCCATATTCGGTGCGTAGGCATATTCGATCTCCTTATAGGCATTTGAGTAGTTTATGCTGATAATGTTTGGGGAGGGGATGACAGAGTTGACATTCCATAGCACTAGTCTGAGCTATGGAGAGATGTACCTAGCCCATCCAGAGGGGACGAGGCTTATAGTATTACTAATAGAGGTATTCTACTGTTTTTGTACTTTGCCGGATGTAGAGGGTGGGAGATTCCCATGATCACTGATGGGAGTGCTACATGACATGATGATGGAGAGGACCCGATTTTCTTGGGTGCCAGCATTCCTGGTACAACTATATAGAGAGTTATAGGCGTATGAGCAGCTCCATAAATTCAGTCTATGCTATAATTTTATTCTACACTATTGGGCCTATGAGCACATTGTCTATGTGCATCTAGTGGGTATACCCCGACTAGATGCATTTGATCCAGGTTTTGTATGGGTTGGGTATAGGTAATGGGTGCCTGTTATTGGAGAGTGGTGATCGGACGTGCTATGCATGATGTAGCATATTACCGACAAATATTGGAGGGATTGTCCGAAGTAGAAATTATATGGAGACTATATGTGGGTTATCCCTAATATAGACAGATGGCTGAGGAGCTAGCTGGCCTTCAGATACTCAGATGGATAGAGGGGCACCATGTAGGAGAGCACGAGATGATCCTCGTTGATAGGGTTAGATGGTAGTTTGGATTACTATAGGATATACCACCACCCTTCCCACAGTACCAAAGGGATGATGTGGAGAGACCACTGCCACTTCCATAACCGATAGTACCTATTGGGTAGGAGGAGTAGGTTATAGACCGGTAGATTGATGATGCTAGTGTGACAGATAGGTATAGACAATGGTGGTGGGAGACCCGGTAATATGAGCAATCCCTCCCAAGCCTAGGAAGCCGTGATTTAGCCACCATCACTGTGTAAAGAGATGCCCTATAGGGGTAGGTGGTGACCCTAATTACACAGTTGGGGATGGTACAGGGGCAGCTAGCAGCATCATAGGTAGAGGTGGCTGCAAAGTGCATGTGCAGTGGCTACCACAGTGCCCGATAGCCTAGGGTAGAGATAGAGAAGGTGATGATGAGAAGGTGGCCACCCTAAAGGCATAGGTTACAGGTTTGTAGGGTCAGTTGGCCACTGCACAGGTAAATATTCAGGCACTACAGGCACAGGCACTAGGATAGGGTCCCAGTTCACAGGCAGGCATAGGACAGGTATAAGAGATGAGGCCTATAGGGCCACCACATAAAGATACCTATATCTAGGTTACGGGATGCCTTAGGGAAGCCATATACTATCAAGATCATTTGATAGTGGTCGGGATATATTTTCTATCCTATGGAGAGTACAGGGAACAACAGCCCTCTAATGAGAGGACCAGATCCCATACTCACAACATGGAGAGTGCAAGGGGCCATCAAGCCCCAAGACATGATAAGGGTGAGGCCACCAGTTCACGGAGGCTAGCTCCAAGTGATGTACTATCCTAAGTGATGAGATGTTATCAGGCCACCAGACAAGAGCCGAGGAGGAGACATGAGAGACTAATATGGAGGATATCTGCAAGATGATGTCTGATGTACATCCCTCCATTTTGATGTATTGTAGTCATTTTTGATATATGTCATCCTGTGTGCCAAAGAGAGTGAGGATGTATGAGAGTTTTGTATATTTTTTATCATATACCGGCCTGCATGTCGAAGATGGTGAGGTTGTATATGATATTTTTGAGTGATTTGATTATATGTACCAGCCTGCGTGCAAAGATATTTGAGATTATGTATATGGAGACACACGTTTGGATATTTTTATTTATAGAGATGATGATGATGATGAGTATGGTCATTTTGTGTATACATGGTTGTGGTTATCTTGCTATTTTGATGTGTATATGTTATGGAATTTTAAGTAGCGTAGGCATGATAGAGTCAGGTCATAGGCATGGATCGAGTTAGGTTGTAGTCATGGTTGAGTTAGGTTGTGATCTAGGCATTGATTGAGTCAAGTTGAAGGCATGATGGGGTTAGGTTATAGGCATAGATTGAGTCGGGTGATAAGCATGGATTGATTCAGGTTATAGGCATGGATAGAGTCATGTTGTAGGCATGGATAGAGTCAAGTCACGGGAATGGTTGAGTTAGGTCATAAGCATGGTTGAGTTAGGTCATAGGCACAAATGAGTCGGGTTGTAGGCATGGATTGAGTTAGGTCATAGGCATGGATAGTCCGTAATTCATTAATGTGTACAATTAATGATGATATGGACCATGTTTAAGATGTTTTATAATACATGCATGATAATGGGAAAGAAATGGTAGACATAATGAATGGATGTTAGATGATGATAAAGGTGGAAAACAATTTGTTGTTTGTTGGTTTGCTAATTTCTAATTATTGATATAAAAAGAAATTTAACAAGGGTAGATCATGATTTAGAAAAATGAAAGGTGAATTGGTTATGGTTAGAGAGTGGCCGAGCTAACCTCTAAGGGCCCCATGCCCTCGAAGTGCTTCCTACATAGTCTCGGTGAAAAGGGACCTCAAGCCGATGTAGTTCTCCCATAAGCTAGGGAAGAATGTGAGGAGGTATGAGAATGAGTTGGTAGGTTTTAGGCATGATTGATTCTAGGTCTATTAGGTATGGGTGGATCATGGGCACATTAGTATAGGTGATTTTGATTATGGTGGAAGAAGAAGATTATCCAAAGGTAAGCGTCGAGGACCAAGTCCTGTATAAGGTAATCAATACGTAATAAGGAAGGTTAAAAGATAAAAGGAGGCAAGGAAGCCACCGATTGATTAGGATCATAATGAGTAGGTCATACCTTGGAGGGGTTGATGTTTCACCCGATTCTAGAGAATTTCTTTGAATGTTGATGAAACATATAAGGGTAAAGGGCTTAGGAGGAATACCTATTAAGATTTTGATTGAAGGTTGTTGCGCACATATGAATTCTAGACCCACACCGATCGTGAGAGCTTCCTTTTGGCTAGGAGGAACTACTTGAAATAGACAACAAGACCACCAAATAGAAGTTAAACAATATATGCAGTGGACTGCCTAGCGTTTTGTAGATCTAGGAATTGTGATACTTCTTAGACGACTGTCAATCCACTATTTTAAAACAACTTAATGCTAACAATAAAGGAAATCCTAATTTACTTAAAATGATTTAGGTATCTCATTCATCTACAATAAGAAAATTCATTTAGAGTTCTAACATAATTTGAAGGTCAAGGTCTCTATCAGAGTATTGGGAGTGGTCAGGGTAAGGTTCTAGTCTGTTTTGGGTATTAGATGGAGGTTTCAGGCTTTGTTCTTGGTTTCTAGTCAAAACATAGAGACTGAAGTTGGTCATGTATGACCGGTGCCGGTTTAGGTTAACCGACGATAGTATGGTTGGGGTATAGGAAACTCAATAAAAACTTGGTAAGGTGATAGATCTAAGGCTAGATGAAAAGGAAGGGAAATGGCAAGGTTTATGTGGATCCTGGATATGCACAGGGATGATTAACACCCGGATATGGGTAGTTCAAGGGTGTGGGTAAAGGATGGTCAAGTTTTCATGGAGGTAAATGATGGGTAGATGGAAATGGGAGTAGAAACTAATAACAAAAAAAAGAATCTATTAAAAATGGTAATGGACAAGCGTGTTAATAAAATACTTACTATTGCATGAGCTTGATGTCTAGTTGGAAATGGTGTGTGATCAAATAGAAATAACTCGATGTGATGTTTGGCACTTCCCCGGATGCTCCCGTGAAGGTAAGTGGCTCTCTAGTTGCTTCAAGTGTTGGCTATGAATGCTCTTATGCATGTACTAATGTTAGTTCTGCTTGGATGCAACTCGGTTTCATCACTTGCTCTCGAAGATGTATTAACCTCTCTCGAAATGTTCCAAACAACAAAATAAGGTTGTTTTGGTGGTTAAATGGTAACCGAAGGTGGTTCTGGGTTAACCGGTGATGGTTTAGGGTAACCGGTGTTGGTTAGGGAGAGATTTCCTAGGTTTACTAAACTAGGCAGATCCCCTTGATTTTCTAGGATCTCATTTGTTTGGCTCCACGGATTAGAATGAAAGCTTCCTTCTAGTATGTAGGAATGTGGTTAGAGGGAATGTAGGCTTTGATTTTTAGGGTTTTGGTAGGTCTTAGTTAGTTATGGCAACTTACTAAGAATAGGTCTTAGGGTGAGGTGGATATGGGGGATTATCCCAATTAAGATATTTAATTAATAAATATTGTGAGCATAATGAATTAATTTAATTTAATTAATTAAATTAATATTAGAGTGGGGTGAAGGGGGCCATGGTTAGGTAAATGTGTTCAATGTGTTTATTTGATGAGGGACCAAGGAGAGTGTGGCCCAATTTTGGTGTTTACATTTTGCACCTTTTTTATATAGCTTGTATTGGTAAGCAATGCTAACAAAATAAGATCTGGTTGCCCCATGTTTAGGTGAAGGTGATTCCCCTCAAACTAGGAATTGATGAGGAAAAAGGAAAAATTGGTGAGTGGTTTGATAAAAGGTGAATGTGATGAAGAGGAAGGTGGGCAACGGGGTTAAAAATAGGGAAAAAGGTCCACTCAGGTAATCTAGGTAATGGGTCAGGGTCAAAGGTAGTAACAGTCAAATGCACGCACATGTATAAATTGTAGCATGGTACCAAGTTGAAGAGCAGGAAAACTCTACATTGTCTAAGGTCGATAGGTTTATCCAAACAAGGTTGAGGTGATTTCAATATCCAAGGTATAGGATATGGTCAAGAAACACGACACAGAGTCGGTGCAGGAACATTTAGGTATGTTCCAAAGACACTAAAGGTTGGGTCATGATAAAAATCATGGCAAGAGGCAAGGTAAGGTCAGTATGTCTAGCAACACAGGTAACAATGCCACAAGGTATAAGGAACACATGAGGTCAAAGGTCACTAGTGATGGTCCAAGTCCAAGTATCTAGGTCACAACATACGTAGTAGGGCCGAGGTATGGGTAAAATAACGAGTCCTCGAATGAGGATGAGTTGATGGGGTAAAGGGTAAGGTCAAGAAGGTCAAGTGGTGTGGCCAAGAGAGGTGAGTGTAGGATAAAAAAGGATTCAAGTCAAAAATTAGGTCACACTTCCCTTGCGTCCCTCGACATATAAACACCCTTCATCACATTACCCTAGCCATGACCCCCTTCACTCTACTAATATTAATTTAATTAGTTTAATTAAATTAATGCATGATACTCACTATATTTATTATTTAAATATATTATTTAAATAATATCTACACATACTGATTCACTTAGACACCTCACCAAGCTAACTCACCTTAAGACCTATTCTTAAGAAGTTACCATAACTAACTAAGACTTACTCAAACCCTAAAAATCAATGCCTACACTCCCTCTAACCACATTCCTACATGCTCACAAGAAGCTTCCAGTCTAATCTATGGTTTAACCACACAAGATCTGAGGGAATCGGGAGGATCTCCCTAAGTTTGGTAAACCTAGAAAATCCCACCTTGACCGACGTTGGTTACCCTTAACCTGTCTCTCTTAAGCCGGACCATGATCAATGCTACCCATTTTAACCCCAAAAAAACCTTATTCTCAAGGTTGGAAGGAAGGTTGGCTAAACATTGGGAGAAATTTGATGAGTAAAAATGATATCTCAAAGAGATAATGCATCTACAGAGAGAAAATTCCAAAAAACTCACATCCAAGGAAGGAGATTGAGCATCTTATTTTGCACAACCATCCCTACCACGTTCTGATCTATCTAAGCAAAGAAGAGTGTGCATGCAACGCATGCAAAAGTTTTTTTTCAGTTGGTGATCACTTGCAGCCTTCAAACCCATCATCAAGCACTCCATCCTTCACACATAGACCTTCAGAATGAAATCCAAGTAAGTACAATATCATACTTTCCTGGTTATTTCATTTCATCATTATTTTATCATCCATTGTTTATCTTTCTCCTTATTGACCATCTCCAACACTTTTCACCTCCGTAGACCCGGAAAAACCTTGCCAAAACTTACTCTAGTCACCCATTACCTCATCCTAACAAACCAAATCCTTTGTGCAATCATAAAAGAAGACCAAAAACCCTATTCTATGATGTTCCCGCATCTCACAAGAATCGGTGCCGCTTATACCTAATCGCTATCGCCGGCCACCCCGACTAACATCGATCTTTGTGTTTGCCCACACAACCTTAAACAGAGTTCTACCCACCTAGTTTTACCTTACCCTCACTCACATGTGACCTACCTGAAACCTTTTATCGGACCTAGAACCCAAAACCAACCATTTGACCTGTGGATTCTATTCTAGCTTAACCTGTTAGATTAAATCCATTTCTTATTGTGTTTTAAGTGAGATACCTAAATCATTTTAAAATAACAATAGGATTTTCTTTTTTATAGTATTAATTTGTTTAAAACATCAGTATTGATAGCCATCTAGGAAGTATCATACTTCCTGGATCTAGCTCACGCTAGGCAGTTCACTGCCCATATTGTTTAATTCCTTATGGTGGTTTTGTTTTCATTACAGGTAGTTCCTCCTAGCCAAAAGGAAGCTCTCACAATCAGCTGTGGATTTGGAAGTCATACGTGCACAACAACCCATCAACCAACATTTGAATAGGTATTCCTCCTACACTGTTACCCTATATGTTTCATCAACAATTCAAAGAAAGAATATAAGAAAAAGGTGAAACATTTTGGCATGCCCATTGGGACCCATCCGGGGTTCCTTGCATCCCATTCATTCCTAGAAAAAAAAATTGTGTGTTTTTTTCCCTTATAAAAAGCCTACACATTAATTTTCTTCCCTGGTAATCCACTCCTTCTTTCTACTTGCTCTAAAGGAAACTATTCTTTTGGTGTACTTAAAAAGAATCATTTCTTCATGTTTTCTACATTTTAGTGAAAGAGCATCCCTCTTCCTCTTCATCTTATTGTGTCATCCAATTTCACATTTTTGATTTGGGTTTTAAAATCATTGCATTTCATTCTAATTTTCTGTATTAGCTCACATTAAATGAGGGCAACATATACATTGGAAGTCATTACCAGCTGATGGTTGACAAACAAATCATAGAAAAGCACTTATATCCTTTTCTCTATCTCTGAGTCTTACCAAACCAAACAAAATTTCAAATACATACATTCTTAAACAACATCTAACCTGGAAGAAGTTGTAGGTGATCACACGATCATGGCATAGTGGGCACCTAGCTTACTTCTTTGTTGAGTCATACTTCAGAGCGAAGCCCGCCCCCACCATAACATTCCTGAAATCTCACCCTTTAGAACTCTTTCTTCATAGGAAGCCTTCCTCACCAAAAAATTCTATTGTTATGTGCATAACAGTTAGTCTGCATAAATAGCATAAGCTAAACAAACGTAATAGAATAGGCAATCTAGGAACGTTCTTTCTTAGTGTTTTGTTTGATTTGTGTTTTGAGGTGAGAGCTTTTGATCATTATTTTTGTTTTTCCTTGCACATTCCCAATCATAGTCAAGTATTCTCGAATTCGCCCCGAGTGTGTCTGGACCACATCTACATCATTCTCAGACTTTTGGGTTTGATTCCACATCAAATTCTAATTCACAACCACTTTTTCTCATCACTATTTCAATCTCATAAGAATCGCCATTTGTTACCTCCGATCGCCATTGGTTAAACACAACCAATGTCGGTTCCAAGTCCTTTTACTAACCTATTCAAAAGGACGTTTTCACTTAACATTCTTCCACTTTCCACAGCTCTCATCTACTATCATTTTTCCCATTAACATTTTACACATCCATAGATTTGGCATACTTGTCAGATTTTGCCTTTTGCCTCGTTGTTTCCTCACTGTCCATTTTCCATAGTGACCAGCAGTGGTTACCCCTGACCAACGTCAGTTTTCCCTAATCGACATTGGTTAGCCTGTTTCACATTTCACCGCCATTTGTTATTTCATCCATTCTTTTTCATCTATTCCCCGTATTATTTACGTAAAAGCACCCCACTGATCGCACTAGTTCACATGGTACTCGACTCAAGAAAAGTGAATGCCCTCATGTTCCACGCTAGTCGCCAACCGCTCCCACCTAGTCCTTCACCACCCTCTATTTTATCACCAACCATGGATCCCATCCAGCCTACCAATATCACTACCGAGATGAGGAGTTCACACGACTCCTTGACTAGAACCCTGTTACCTTGCAGTTTTACCTCTCCCATTCATCCACTCGAGATGCCTCGGGTCAATTGATATATAGAATTCCCATATCTATCCCCCAAACCTCATACCCACTTCCGCATCAGCCCCATCTAGTTCAGTGCTGCCCACTTCCACTTTACCCCCAGTCATTTCGCAGTTAGGTCCTATACCCGCTATGACTACCACGCATTTGTTACCTCTGTAGCACCCATTACATCCACCATACCCTTGGCGATTACCCCAAACACAACCTCATCCATCCCTCATGTCTCACACATACTTGTAGCTATGTTCCGACCTCCAAAGTGTCGGTGACCCCTACCCCATTTCGAACGTAGTTCTTTCCATTCCATAATCTTTAGCCCCTATCGCCACTAGGGTTACCATGACCCTTCCTCCTCCATATACGTACTACCAACAACCACCTATTTCATATATTTTTCATTCCGAGTATGTACCCCCTATTTCATTGCCTTCTTCTCCACCACCTTACATGGCATCCCCATACACTGGAATGCCACACCCATTATATACCCAAAACCAACCTCCTCACATTATAGGAGGCATCCAATCATCACAACCCACCAATGACCTAATTAAATTGATGATGGATAAGATGCAAACACTAGAGGCATCAGTCTCCGGCTCCCGCAACTCTCTTACCTATGATGAGATTTGCAACGAGCCTATTCACCCATCCATTCCCATCCGTTCATACCCTATGCATTGGAAAATTCCTAAATTCAACCGCTTTAATAGTAAGGAAGACCCACAACAACATTTACACTCATTTAAACATGGATGTTATTTGATTTCTCATGATGATGCCTTACTTTTGAGAACTTTTCCCATGTCCCTCACTGGACCTACATTAGATTGGTATAATGGGTTACCTAAACACTCCATATTTTCATTCAATTAGGTAGCCCAAGATTTTTTGGATCATTTTTCTATCAACATCGCCAAGAAAGTTACCATGACCGATCTATATTCCACACATTAGTACGAGGAAAAATCTATCAAAGATTTTGTCACTCGTTGGCACAAATTTCGATCAATCAACTTACCTTTCAATTTCCATAAATCCGAACTCATTAAGCTCTTCACACGAGCTTGCAGAACCAGCCCAAACTTAGCCATCCAATCAAGCTACACCCTCATCTAATCTATCACCTGTTCAGATTTTTGATTTAGACAAGAGCAATGAAAATATACCCCAATTGGGGAACCTTACTCTTCTATTTTAGAAAAGCTTATCAAAGCTGCACCATCACCCTTCCACCCATAAAACCACACACTAGTTTTGACCTTGCTCACCCCATGCCCGCATGGTATAAGGAACAAGATTTCTATAACTATCACCGAGTGAAAGGTCATAGTGATGGTAACTATATCACCTTTAAGAATATTGTCTAGGAAATACTTGACAAAGGTGAGCTAACTATGGATAATCCCATCGCGCCCCAATCAAAATTTACAAATCTTTAAAAACCATTTCCAAATCATGCCCCTTCATCCAATCAAACCGGTGATACATCCACTCACGATACCCATACTCGTGAGGTTCATGTGATATTTAATGAGGTACCTATCGCCTCTCAATTACTCTCGACATCCCTTCCATAGAGGAAATCCTAGCTCAAAATCCTCCTTCGCATCTCGAACCAACTGTCACTGCTTCCTTCCCCAATAAGAAGACCACCTGCATCACTTACAAAGGAGTCTCCTACCGACATTGAGACCATCTCACCCCTAGCTTCTCCACTTAGTGAACCTTTACCTACCATATCTCCTCCACCTGTAGAGGAGCACCCATTACCTCCTCCACCCACGAGGAGTACCCCTTACCTCCTCCACCCACGGAGGAGCACCCATTACCTCCTCCACCCACAAAGGAGCACCTATATGTTCCTTCACTCATAGAGGAACTCCCATTATCCCTTCCACCCATCATAGACCCGATAGGGATACCTTTACCTCTTCAAAACATTCTCCATCCACTACCGGACATCCAATGACCTACTTTCGGATCTCTTACCTACGGAAGTTGAAGGCGGCCAATTCCCCATCTCTAAGATGCATTTTACGGGAATTCCCATTAGGTCCTCACCAACGTCACCCATAGACATGCCATTCGACAATTGATTGATCGCTTAGAGTATGTGGATGGAGATTTGTTATGGGGTGCCTCTTACTCCTGTCTCAACATAGATGTAGAGATCCCTCGATGACACCTCCACTATATACCCAAACACATTTTTACCCATCAAACCAAATACAACCACCGTTGTCGTAAACCCCTTCCATGGTATCTGTTAAACACTCACACCACACCCTTACCCATAACCGGACCTATGCCTAAACCCAAACCCATACCCACAATATTTACCTCCACTAAACCTATTCCCATTTTAGGGGTCACTCCGCCACCAAACCTTCCTCATCCACCTATTAAACTAGATTTAGCTACATCCTCCAACGTTAAAACCATACCTACTCTAACACCCAAACTAAAGAAACAAACTCATCAACCTCATACCCTACCACACCAATCACACCCGCACTTGTCCCATCTACCTTAAGACCTTAGCTACCCAACAGGGTCAAGCACCCCTCACCCATTCATAACCCAATAACACAACCACCCATTCCTACCTCACAAATATCTAACCTACCTAGTCACACAACACGACTCATACCCACACCTGTAGCCTCTTTACCACCAATACCTCTGATACCTTCACCGTTGCTTCACTACCTACTACACTTCAGTCATTGTCCCTCACACCCCAAGCATGACTTGCGTTATCTATCTTCATAAAGCACTTCCCGTTATCCCCATGGGTAACTTGCCCTCTTCCTCCATCTTATTTCCCTCATAGACCTCGTATGCCCACATCACCTTTACCCAAGAAGGTGCACCCCAAAACAAAACCCCACTACCCCATAACAAGGTAGTCAAAACAAAACCACACCCTCCTACCCGTCCATCTACTATACCCCTACCCAAATGAACCCGACCGATACCTCAAACCACACCGGTGCCTAAACCCATAGCTCAACCCCTTCCTAAAATTCCAAAAATAATTCCTAGACAACCAACCATACCTACACCCAAACCCACATTCACTTCCCATTGTGATCCACTAGCAGGGTCTTATGCCAAAATTTTAACCAACCTCCTCGAGACTTCTGTTATCACATTACCGCCACTCTAACCTTATGACCCCCTCAAACCCAAGCCAAAGGGGTTTGATGATACCAAAATTTTTACATACCATCATGTGCCAGGCATGATGTGGAGAAGCTATGAGGCCTTGAAAATCATCCTTCTCCAATTGTGTCCACCTAAAACCAACTTTGATGATGATGACCTTCTTAACGAAGACCCCGCTTCACCTTCACCCATTCCCACACTACCCATTCAACAACCACAACCTCCACCCTCACAAATCCTTGAACCACACACAAAATTTGAAATTAACATGGTTCGCATCGGAGAAATTGCCATGCCACCACCCAAATGTCACTGTGCCCAATTGACCTCACAGGGTTTTATCCTCCCGTAGGTTTTTGCCCTTCATGTCATTATACTACTTACCCTACACCCTCTCCATTTAAAAATTCCCTCAAATGAACATGGTACATGTCACTACATGTACGTAGAAGGGTAAAGAAAAGGCAAATGATTGACCCACCAACCAATCCTATACCCAACATACCATCTAGCACCCATACCTAAGATAACTATCCTCAGCCCCACATACCCCATTTCTAATGGTGTCACACATCACACCATGCTCAAACAATTACTCCAATCTCCACTCAAAATTTCCTTATATGACCTTATCCAAACCTCTAAATCCCATCGTCAAGCCCTCATGGAGGTTCTTCAATCTATCGAGGTTTTACCCAATGGCCCTACACCCGTAGCCTCCATTATCACACCCCATCATGTAGCCTCCTTACCAAATTACCACCTTAATCCCCACCTCACCTTGTTCACCAAGTTGCCTCCTTTAGCTTCTCGTAGATAGAGATCATGCCATACCAAAATGATGACCCAGCACTCCACCCTCTTCATCTCTGTACACATTGATGACATATGGGTACACCATGTGATGATTAATGGAGATGCTAGCATTAACATCATTTCATCCCATGCATTTTCTCAAATGCGCATACCTGAAAATTGCATGCACAAACATCCAGTCATGTTGCGTTCATTCAATGACACTATCACCTCCACACTAGGCACTATCATCCTACATGTTCATGTGGGCCCCACACTATTCCAGAATTGTTTTATGTTTTGGAGGGGGAATTCCAATATAACTTGTTGCTTGGTAGACCCTAGATCCATGTCATGGGTTGCATTCCTTCCAATTTGCATCATTGTGTAACGTTTGAACACGAAGGACACACTTATACCATTCCAAATGACCCATTGCCTTTCAAAACATGCAACATGCTTTACTAACCCAACGATGTACCCATAACGGTCAAGCTATCTACTTCTGCAGCCAATACCGCTTCACGTACACCTACACCCACACCTACCAAGACTGACCATTACTTTCACCACACATACCTCCTCCATGCCTACCACCGCTATAACCTCCACGACTCGACCCATTAGCTTCCCAATCTAACACCACCTCCGCATCGAACTCGACACATCATCCATACCAGCTACCCACATACTAACCACCGATCCTTGGAAGGTGTTTTTTAATGCCTCACTCTAGGGGAGTTCCACCTATATAGTGTCAACACCTTCCTTACTCCACATGAGTATGGAAGTCTTCACCAACACCCTCGCTATGCTCACCATATAGAGAATGCCTCCTTTATGGTCCTCCTCATCTTCATACTAGTCTCACCTATGGGGACTTGATACTACCACCTACACACACTCCGAACCACCATCACAAAACTTTCCTACCCATTTTCTGCTGACTTCTAAACACTTACCAATCACTGCTTTCACCCACACTTTCTTGCACTGGCTTGTGAATGGAAGGGTTTTGGTTTTGGCTTCTACGAGCTAGGTCTCCATACTATTATTCCATGTACCACCCACAAACATAATGACCATAGTGGTATCGTCTTCCCTGACCCTTCTACCAAACCGGCCGCATTGACTTCATTGAGGACCCTAGCCCTTCTCCACCTTCATCACCACCCTCACCAATAGCGTCGATGGATCCTAAATCTATCCCTCCTAAATTTTTTTCATAAAAACCATTTCCTTGGGGCCTCGAGCTTATCAATGCGAGGGTGAGGCCCCTTCCACTCTTCCATTCCTATATCCTGAGATGATGGACAATAACACACCGACCATTAACGCGTCGTTTAATGTTTGGATGATGACTTGATACTCACCTACCTTGGTGCAGAAGACTCATATATTCATTGGTCATTACCCCCTAAGACGCAAACCATGTTGAATGAATCTACTATCAAGATCAACATTCATACTTAGGATGACCCACACATCCTAAAGATTGGCAATCTTTAGATGCTGCTGAACAGGAAGCCATCACTTCTTTTCTCTCGAGATCATAACCATGATTTCACTTGGTCTTATGCAGACATGCCTATTATTGACCCCACCATAGTGGTCCACAATATCGTAACCATTCCCGATGCCAAACCTATCAAACAAAAGTTGAGAAAAATGCACCCTCGCATTGCTCTTCTCACAAATAATAAATTCAACCTTCTTTCCATTTCCTTCATCTTACCCATTGATTATCCTCATTGGATTTCTAACATTGTCCCTGTTACTAAAGAAACAAGGGGACTCTTCATTTACACGGACTTCCGAGACCTCAACCTCACCTGCCCGAAAGACGACTTTCTCTTGCCCGGTATTGATTAACTAGTGGACCTTACTTGCAGGTCATGAGATGCTTTCACTCATGGATGGTTTCTCGGGTTATAACCAAATTTTGCTTGCCCCGGAAGATTAGCATAAGATCATTCATTCATTACCCCTTAAGGAACCTTTTACTATCGAGTCATGACTTTTGGCCTTAAAAATGCTTGTGCTACATATTAGCATGCTTATGACTTACATCTTCCATGATATGATGTATCGCATATTGGAAGATTACGTGGATGATCTCTTGGCCAAATATAAATGTCATTACAACACCTCGCAATTCCTCAAAACCATCTTTGACTACCTCATTAAATATTGTGTTCGCCTTCAGCCTAAAAAGTGCATCTTCATGGTTCTCTCAGAAATCTCCTGGGATTTATCATTTCCTTACGTGGTATAGAAGTTGACCCTACTAAAGTCAAGGCCATTCTAGAAATTCCTCCGCCCATGAACCTCAAACAACTCCGTAGCCTGCAAGGTAAATTACAGTCCATTTGCCATTTCATTTCACAATTATCAGATCGGTGTCAACCATTTCATCATCTTCTTAGGAAGGATGTCTCCTTCAAATGGGATGATGAATGTCACAAAGCTTTTGAGGCCTTAAAACAATACCTTCTCCAACCACCCATACTCATTCCACCGAAATACGACCAACCTTTTTACCTATACATATCAGCTACCGATCACTCCTTAGGGGCTATGCTCGCTCATCATGATGAACAACATAGGGAGTAGGTGGTTTATTATATAAGCCATACCCTTCTAGACTACGAAACCTGATACACTCACCCTGAAAAACTTTGCTTAGCCTTAGTTTTTGTTACCACCAAACTCCGCCATTACCTACTCAACCACAAAACCTATGTTGTGACCAACACTAACCCCTTACACTTCATGTACGCTAAACCTTATCAAAATCAGCGCACCGCATGATGGCTTATGCTTTTAGCTGATCTTGACCTTGAATTCATCCACCAAAAGTCCATTAAGAGCTAGATTATCACCGATCAATCGGTGATGCACCTATTTCCAGGATCAATCCTCTAATTTTGACTTTCCTAATGAGTCGATTGCTACCCTTTCCCTAGATGAACCCCTTACCAAATTACACTATTCTTTGATGGTTCCAAGTTTTAGCGTGGGGGTGGAGCTGGTGTTATCCTCATCCCACTAGATAGAGAACCCATGCCCTTATCTTTCAAACTAGACTTTGAATACACCAACAATATTACCGAATATGAAGTTATCGCACTTGGGTCTCCAGACCGCCTATGCCCTCGATGTCAAATAAATCCACATCTTTGGTGATTCACAATTGGTCATACACCAAGTCAATGGTATGTACCAATTTCAGTAACGAGATACTTCAAAAGTATAAACATCATGTAGACATACTTTTGACCACCTTTGATCCTTACACCCTTCAAACGATCCCACGTCAACTAACAAATTTACGAAACCGTGGCCTCGCTTAGCTTCCCAAATACCCGCTTCCCCTACCGATTCCAAAATATTTTTCACCGTACAACACCTCCATTAACCTTCTTATTTACCTCACAATGTTTACTCAATTGGAAATGAAACCCCTAACCCGACTCGACCTTTGGTATAAATAGTACTCTGCTACCTTTCACTCTCCATCTCACCTCCCATCCCACCCGTAATGGACAACACACCTTCCTTAGAAAGGTCTCCCGTTTCATCATTCTAGGGGACTTCTCTATAAGCATGGATTTGATGGTATTCTTTTTACGATGCCTCAAAATTTATGAAATTCCTTATACCATCAAGGAGGTTCATGATGGCATATGTGAAGGTCACTTTAGTGGCTTTACTGCTAAGCGTATTCTTCACCTAGGCTATTACTAGCCGAACCTTAACCATGATTGTTGCAACTATGTCAAATGCTGCGTGAAATGTCAAAAACATTCCAACATTCATCATACACCCAGTCATGCCTTACAGGTCACTCGTGACCTTTGGCCCTTCTCTTAATGGGGTTTGGATCTTGTCAAAGAAATCAATCCTCATTCTTCCCAACGCCATCAATGGATCATAACTGCTACCAAATACTACACAAAATGGGTAGAAGCCATACCACTCATCTCCACAAAAGCCAAGAAAATATGTGAGTTCATTAACCATCACATCATTTTTCACTTTGGTGTCCCTCATCGCCTCATCACTGACAATGGAAAACAATTCAAAAACAAAACATTGCAAAAACTTTGTGACACCTTTGGCATTCAACTTAGTTTCTCCTCACCTTATTACCCACAAACCAATGGCCAAGCTGAATCCACTAACAAAACCCTCAATAAAATTCTCATGAAAGTGGTTGACGATACTGGGAAGGATTGGCATATGCACATTCCTTTTGCTCTATGGGCATACCACACTAGTATTCACACTTCCACTGCAGCTACACCCTTTTCACTGGTCTATGGTACCAAGGTTGTTCTAGCCTCTCGAAGTCCAAATCCCCTCACTTCACATTTCTCTCCATGACATGCTTACTAATGATGACTTTTGTTAGGACCGCTTAGCACAACTAGAGTTATTAGACGAACGTCATCTTAACGCTCTAGATCACCTTCAAGTTTATCAACAACGTATCAAACGTGCTTATGACAAACATGTTCATGAACAAACCTTCCAAGTCGGTGACCTTGTTTTGAAAGAAAATCAACACATAACCAAAGCAGAGAAAAGCAAACGGGAAAATTTTCTCCTAATTGGCTTGGACCATACATCGTAACTCATACCTATGGATTGGGTGCCTATCATTTGTCCTCGCTTGAGGGTAAACCCAAACCTAAGCCCCTCAATGCCTTACATCTTCGACCATTCTACTATTGACCTCTAGTCCTACATCACTATTTTATCTAGTTCATGCTCATCCCTTGAGCACCATTTACCTTTTCCACACCTCATCTCCAATGACTAAACAAGGATCATGTGATTACCTATCACCCTTTTGCCTTATTTTAAATATGTGCACCATGGCTCTTCGCACATGGCATGATTCTCATGGATAATTTTTGTCTTCTTTATATGAGATCCCATGGTCATTTACCTTTTCCTTCTCAACAAGAACCAAATGCTTTGTTATAGTCTCGCCCATGACTTAAAAGCCAAAAAAACAAAAGATGAATCCCTCAAAAGGACATCTTCCAAAATAAGGGATTAACTCCTTGAGTCAAACTTCTAATATAAAATATGAATCCCTTAAAAGGACATCTTCCACGTTTGATTATCACTATAAGTTGACTGCTCCTCGAAGGACAACTATAAAAGATCACAACTCTCTACATAGTCTTTCCAAAAAGAGGACTATTTTCTCTAAAATCAAAATTCGAAGCTTCACAAAGACCTCAAGGAGCCATATATTCATCCCATATAGACTTCCTGCATTGATCAGTCTATCTTTAAAAAAAAAGAAAAAAGAAAAATAAAATGTTTCGTCATGGACTGGCCTATTGTGATCTTTGCTCTATTGCCTAAGGCATTTAATTTCCCATTTTATGACCCAATTACCCGCACCTCCTTACCTATTTTATTTTCACGTCATACCTCAAGGGACCTGCTGTACCTACAACATTTGGTGATCATGTGACTTTTTTCACCCTTAGAACTATCAATCATGTAATGTCTTTGGGGTCTTATGTTCATTTACCCCATTTATCGATGTGTTTTATAGGTTTTGATCCTTGTCAATTTGGTGGCTTTCTTGCCCCCTCTTATCCTTTCTCTTCTTCATCACCTTTTGATCTTCTTATACAGGACTTAGTCCCCGACACTTACCTTTTGGGGTCATCCTCCCCTTTCGCCATAGTCGCTCTCACCTGCAACATTTTTACTATCATCTACCCCCACTTATTAAACCCAAAACCACAACATGACCACAAATCTAACAACTCATTTTCATATGTTTCCCTAGATTATGGGAGAACTACATCACCGAGGTCCCTTTTCTGGGACTATGTAGGAAGCACTTCCAAGGCATGGGGCCCTAGCAGGTTAGCTCAGCCACTCTTTACCCTAACCATTTTCCCCACCTTTTACCTAATTTCCTATTCATATAAAAAAACAAAAACCTCGACATCTAAACCATATACCACATAACTTTTACCACTTATATTATTTCACATTTTCATACATAACCAACATTTTCCACATTTTACACTATCTCATGCATCTATATTACCATTTGTTATCAAAATACTGAAATGAACAACCATGCCTAAACGACCTGACTCAATCCATGCCTAAACGACTGACTCAATCCATGCCTAAATGACCTGACTCGATCCATGCCTAAAATTGACCTGACTCAATCCATGCCTAAACAACCTGACTCGATCCATGCCTATGACCTGACTCTATCATGCCTAACTCATCTATTTCCATCTGTATCATAATAAAGTAAAACTCATACACATCATAACAACATCACCTGAATATCATCTATCTCCTCATATATACATGTGTGTATCAATACAATGTACACCCATATCACATAAATGTGTATCTTAATAAACATGCCTATCTCATCATGGCTATCATCTCAAAAATTTCAACGCAGGCCGATATACTATAAATAATCATCATCGGCTCACAGGCTGGTATCCAATACAAAAATGTCTTCGGCTCGTAGGTCGGTATCATGTACAAAAATAAATACAATATCTCTTCGGCACACAGGCCGGTCTCATATATCATACATACAAAAATGACTCGGCATGTAGGCCGGTCCACAACAGGTCAATCATCTCCCCATCTAATGTCGAGGAATGCTCCTTATGCCTGTGTCTCTCCCAACCCCTCTGCCACACCTGTCTGGGCTGGCACCTGCCTCACCTCCTGCTGATGGCCCCTCACCTAGGGCTGGCCTCTACACACTAGTGGCCTCACCACGACCCTATCCCTGGGCTTGCCAACCCCTGTACTCTCCACACTATGAGTGCGGGATCTAGTCCTCTCACTGGAGGCCTATTGTGCTCTGTACTCGGCATAAGAGGGCACATCTAGCCCAACAACTAACAAATGATCCTAGTAATATCGTGCCTCTCCTAGGGCATCTCTGAACCTAGCCATGGGCACTATCTGTGGAGGTGTCATGGGTCCCACTACCTACATGGGTACCTATACAATGGGACCCTATCCTAAACCTACACTGAACCCTGTGCTAGTACTAGAACCTGAGTCAGCCCTGGAATCTATGCCTGTGCCTATATCTAGGCTTGCAGGGTAGTAATCTATGCTTGTGCTACAGTTGGCGCCTGCGACCTATAACCTATCCCTACACTATGGCCAATGGCCTGTAAAGCTTGAATCGGTGCTTGTAGGGTGACTATCCGCCCTCCATCTCCACCTACCTCCTCTCCATCTCCTCCGCCTCACTTGTGTAGGTACTGTCCTGCCTACCTCGAGCTGCAAAGATCACTATCTCGAGCACAGTAATGTGGCAACCTATGCATCTCGAACCTATAAGCTACCGCTGCATTATCCCTAATTACGTCACCAAAGTAGCCACTTGCCCTTGTAGGGCGTCTCTCTGAACTGTGATGGTGGCTAAGTCTGGATTCCTTGGCCTCGGTGGTATGGCTCTCAACTGTGCCACCCACCACTACCTATACCCATCTGTAACCCCAACATCATCAATCTAAGTATCTACAGCTACTCCTCTTGTCCAGTCAGCACTGTGGGTCATGGTGGAGACATAGGTCTCTCCACATCATCTCTCCGATAGAGGGAATAGAGGTGGTACACTCTGGACTAATCCAAACTAGCATCTAACCCACTCTACGGGTATCCACTCATGCTCTCCCGCTCTCCTCCCCTCTATCCACAGATGTATCTGTAGCCTAGCTAGCTCCGTGGCCATCTATCTGTATGAGGGGAAGCCCACATATGGCCTCTAAATGATGTCCACCCTAGATAGCCCCTCCAACAACCTCCTGTAATAAGCTACATCATGCGTAGCTCTAGCACCTCAAGCCTCTCCCATAGCTGGTACCCACCGCCTATACCCCACTCTCAAAACTCTCTATGGGAATGCATCTACCAGGGCATCCCCACTGGTCGAACACAAACAATGTGCTCGTATGCCCAGCAATGTAGTAGTACAACACAATAGATGTTGAACCTCTGCAGTCACCCGTAGGCCCATAGCTCTCTATACACTTGTGTCAATAATGCAGGTGCCCATGTGAACCATGTCTGATGTATCATCATGTCATGGAGGACTCCCATCAGTGACCTCGGAATCTCCCCCTCTGCATCTAACAGTGTAAAGTAGCACACTGCCTCCATCACAAGTACCACTAACCTCATCTCCTCTAGATGAGCTCTATACATCACTCTATAGCTAATGTTAGTGCTATGGAACATCAGGTCTACTACACCCTCACCAAAAATGGGTGCTAGTAACTCCTCAGATTCCTCTACGAAGAGATATAATAAACCTAGGCCCATAATATGAGATTTTTATACCCTACCCAACCCGACCGCCGTCGATTACCTTTGACCGCTACCGGTCTCATGCCCTAGATCGCCACCGTCGGTTCCCCTACACCATCATCGCTTATTACCGACCGATGTTGGTTACCCCGTGTACTCATTGCCCTCACATTTACCTCATTTTCCTTACCTCCTTTTATTTTTCCTCCCATACCCCAACCTAGACCACTTTACCTTTACCTTTGTCCCTCCATCTTCTTCACCCTTACCACGTCCATTGTTGACAACTTATTATTCTACCCTACCTCAGCCCTACCCGTGCCATGATTTTGATAGTTGGACTGGACCATTGCTAATGACCTTTGACCTCATGTGTTCGCTTATACCTTGTGGCACTCGCATTACCTATGTTGTTGACCTAATGACCTTACCTAGCCTATTATCATGACTATTTATCCTGACCCTACCTTTGGTGTACCAAAACATACCTAAACATGCCTGCACCTAACCTACATTGTGTTTCCTGACCTTATGCTATACCTTGGATACCGGATTCACTTCACCCTTGTTTAGATAAACCTATCGACCTTAGATGATGTAGAGTTTGCCTACTCTTCAACCTGGTAGTGTGATGTAGTTTATACATGTGTGTGTGTTTGACTGTTGCTACCTTTGACCCTAACCCATTACCTAGATCACCCGAGTAGACCTTTCACCCTCTTCCCCTATACCCACTTACCTTTTCCTCACATTTACCTTTTTCAAACCACTCATCGCTTCCACCTATTGCTTCATTAGTTCCTAGTTTGAGGGGGATCACCTTCACCCCACAAGGGCCAACCACATCTTATTTTTGTTAGCATCGCTTACTAATACAAGCTACGTAATAAAAAGGGGCAAAATGTAGACACTAAAATTAGGTCACACTTCCTTGTGTCCTCGACATATAAACACCCTTCATCACATTAACCTAGCCATTACCCCCTTCACCCTACTAATATTAATTTAATTAGTTTAATTAAATTAATGCATGGTACTCACTATATTTATTATTTAAATATATTATTTAAATAATATCTACACATCTGATTCACTTAGACACCTCACCAAGCTAACTCACCTTAAGACCTATTCTTAACAAGTTACCATAACTAACTAAGACTTACTCAAACCCTAAAAATCAATGCCTACACTCCCTCTAACCACATTCCCGCATGCTCACAAGAAGCTCCTCTAATCTACGGTTTAACCACACAATATCTCGAGGGAATCGGGAGGATCTCCCTAAGTTTGGTAAACCTAGAAAATCTCACCTTGATACGTCGGTTACCCCCGACCGTCGTTAGTTAAGCCGAACCACCATCAGCTACCCATTTTAACCCCAAAACAACCTTATTCTCAAGGTTAGAAGGAAGGTTGGAAAAACATTGGGAGAAAGTTGATGAGAAAGAATAAGATCTCAGAGAGATAACGCATCTTGAGGGAGAAAATTCCAGCAAAAACTCACATCAAAGGAAGAAGATTGAGCATCTTCTTACGCACACCATCCCCGCCACGTTCGATTCATCTAAGTAAAGAAGAGCATGAATGCAACCCATGTAGAAGATTTTCTTCAGTTGGTGATCACTTGCAGCCTTCAAACCCATCATCAGCACCTCCATCCTTCACACATAGACCTTCAGAATGAAATCCAAGTAAGTACAATATCATACTTTCTGGTTATTTCATTTCATCATTATTTTATCACCCATTGTTTATCTTGCTCCTTATTGACCATCTCCAACACTTTTCACCTCCGTAGACCCAGCAAAACCTTGCCAAAACCTACTCCAATCACCCATTACCTTGTCTCAACCAACCAAATCCTTTGTGCAATCACAAAGAAGACCAAAAACCCCATTCTGTGACATTCCCAGATCTCACAGTAACCGTACCGGTTATACCTAACATGATCACCACCCCCGACCAACGTTTATCTCTATGTTTTCCCACACAACCTTAAACAGAGGCCTACCCACCTAATTTTACCTTACCCTCACTCACCTGTGACCTACCCGAGACCTTTTATTAGACCCGTAAAACCCAGAACCAACCATTTGACTTGTGGATTCTATTCTAGCTTAGCCTGTTAGATTAGATCTATTTATTATTGTGTTTTAAGTGAGATAACTAAATCATTTTAAAATAAAAATAGGATTGTTATTTGTTTATAGCATTAATTTGTTTAAAATAGTGGACTGACAACCATCTAGGAAGTATCATACTTCCCGAGATATAGCTCATGCTAGGCAATTCACTGCCCATATTGTTTAATTCGTTTTGGTGGTTTTGTTTTTATTACGGGTAGTTCCTTGTAGCCAAAAGGAAGATCTCATAATCAGTTGTGGATTTAGAAGTCATACATGTGCAATAACCCATCAACCGACATTTGAAAAGGTATTCCTCCTACGCTCGTTACCCTATCTATTTCGTCAACAATTCAAAGAAACAATGTAAGAAAAAGGTGAAACAGTAAGGTCAAGAAGGTCAAGTGGTGTGGCCGAGTGAGGTGAGTGTAGGATAAAAAAGGATTCAGGTCAAAAATTGGGGGTAGGGGGTAGGAAAAAGACTAAGGAAACTGATGATGGTTTAAGGAACCGACGCCCTATCAATCTTGATCGACCACGGTAAGCTAGGGCACATGACCGATTTTGGTTATGGTAAACCGATGCCGGTTAGGTCGGGGTTGTTATAAAAAGAGAAAAATCCACGTTTTTTCAATTCATTTATCTTTTGCAAAAGAGGAGAAAATGATAGAGGAGAGAGAAAAGGGTGGAAAGTGACTGAGTGAGACAGAGGACTAGGTTGGTGAGCCACGTGGCAAGTGATAGTTGGTTGATAGGTGGATCCACAAGCTAGGTTGGATTGGTTTGAGTGGATTGATTGGGTGGAGAGTGAGAGGTCATTTGGTGATGGCAGAGGTAGGAGAGGGATCGGGGGACCACCAGTGCAGCGACCGGAGGTGCCACCACATAGATGACATCATAATGAGGTAGGATTTAATCCAACTCATTTTGTTTATTAAATTGAATTAGTGGGTTGTATAGGTTTTTTGTTTTTTTTTTTGGGGGAATAAATTTTGAATTATGGGAGGGAAATCAAGTAAAATAGGAAATGGAGGGAGGGGATTGGGTGAAGAAGGGGTGGGGAAGGGTATAAGGGGAATTTGGGTAGGATTGGGTGGGTAGAAGGGAGTAAAAAAGGGAATTTTGAGGGAAAATGGGGTTGGGTACCGTGGTTTTGCCGTGACAAAGACCGGCGTCGCTAAAGGTTAGCCCATGTCGGTATTAGGGCACCGATATCGGTCACGTCCACAGTAGGTGACCAATGCTGGTTGAAGGGAGACCGGGAGGTTAGGTTAGGGGTAACCGGTACTAGTCGTAATTGGGGGAAAAAAGGGTCAAAAGGTGTCCAAGGTTGGGTGGGTGAGGTAGATAGGGGTGAGAAAAGTGGTTTTGATGAAAATCATAACATAGGTAAGGGGTAAAAATAGGTAAGGGTGGAGTTGTTAGGGGAAAATGTATAGATGTGTAGGAAAAAGGTAAGGTTAGGGAGAGGGTCAAAATGGAATTAGGTGAGGGGTCAGGGTGTGTGGTTTAATAGGTGAGGTGATATTAGGTTAGGTAGGGTTAGGGTAGGTAGGTCGGTAAGTTAGGGTTGGATTGGGTAAGTAGGTAGGTGTGGGTTGGGTTGGGTAAGTAGGTAGGTGTGGGTTGGGGTGCGTGTAAATAGGTAAGGTGAGAGTGGTTTGGGTAGGGTTAGGGTAGGTAGGTCGGGTTGGTTTGGGGTAGAGGATAGGCCCACATTGGTATGGGTGAATGTAGATATGGTCAAGTTTTAATAATGTGATTGTTTTGTTGGATGCAGGTGAGAGATCAGCTGAGGATGTGAGACAGGGTGCCACCCCTGCTTGTGACAGTTTGAGGTGTAGCGATAGCCGAGGAGTTGCGGCATGTTGAGGAGGTGGGCCTAATTGGGGTCCGATGCTACCGACATGTAGTCTGGCTGTCTAGTATGATGATCACCCTCATCGTTGGATGGTATTTGGTGACCAACACGTTCCACCTACTGATGGGTGAGATGACAGTCACCCTGGAGGACGTGTTCAAGATCCTGCGATTACCCATATTGGGTATGTAGGTATATTCGATATCCTTAGAGGAATCGAGTAGTTGATGCTAATGGTGTTTGGGGAGGGAATGGAAGAGTTAACATTCCATAGTGCCAGTCTGAGCTATGGAGAGATATACCTAGCCTGTCCAGAGGAGACGAGGCTTGTAGCATTACTAATAAAGGTAGTTTGTTGTTTTGCACTACCGGATGTAAAGGGTGGGAGATTACCATGATCACTAATGGGAGTGCTACATGACATGATGATGGAGATGACCTGATTTTCCTAGGTACCAACATTCCTGGTAAAGCTATATATAGAGTTATAGACATATGAGCAGCTCGGGAAGTTCGATGTGTGCTGTAATTTTATTCTACACTGTTGAGCCTATGAGCACATTGTCTGTGTGCATCCAAAGGGGGTATACCCCAACCAGATGCATTTGATCCAAGTTTTGTATGGCTGGGTTACGGTGATGATGGGTTCTTATTATTCGAGAGTGGTGATCAGACAAGGCTACTCATGATGTAGCATACTACCGACGACTATTGGAGGGCTTATCTAGAGTAGACATTATAAAGAGACCGTATGTGGGTTATCCCTCATACAAATAGATAGCTGAGGAGCTAGTTGGGCTACTCGGATGGATAGATGGATGCCATGTAGGAGAGCATGAGATGATCCCCATTGATAGGGTAAGACAACAGTTTGGATTACAGTGGGATATACCTCCGCCCTTCCCACAATACTGAAGGGATGATGTGGAGAGACCATTGCCACTTCCACAGCCGACAATACCTATTAGGCAGGAGAAGTAGGTTATAGACCAATGGATTGATGATGTCGACATGATGTATAGGTATAGACATTGGTGGGAGGCCTAGCTGGCAAGACCTCCCGAGGCACAGGTAGCCAAATTTAACCACCATCACCATGCGAGAGAGATTCACTACGGGGCGGTGGTGACCTTGATTACATAGTTGGGGATGGTATAGGGGTATCTAGCAAGCATCGAGAGGCGAGAGGTGGCCGTAGTGCATGCGTAGGTGGCCAGTATACAAGCCCAAATGAATAAGGGTGGAGATGGAAAGGGTGATGATGAGCAGATGGCCACCCCATAGGCACAACTTATAGGTTTGCGGGCCATTTAGCCATTGCATAGACACGTTCGAGCAATACAAGCTCGGGCATAGGCATAGTGCACCGTGACAAGGTCCCAATTCACGGGCGGGGTAGGACAAGTATAGGGGTCAAGGCCTATGGGGCTGCCATAGACTGTACCTATATCAAGGTTACGGGATGCCTTAGGGGAGGCCATATACTATCAAGATCAATTGATAGAAGCCGAGATAGATTTTCTATCCTATGGAGAGTACAAGGCACAATAGGCCTCTAGTGAGAGGACCGGATCTTGTACTCATAACGTCGAGAGAATATGGGGCCATCGAGCCCTGAGACATGATCAGGGTGAGGCCGCTTAGCTCACGAGAGGCTAGCTCCATGTGATGTACCAACAGGGGGCTGACCACGACCTATGGCTAGCGATGAGAGGTTATCATGTCGTTGGCTAGGTGCGAGGAGGAGATAGGCAAGACTAAGATGGATGATATCTGATATGATGATGCTTGATGCACATCCCTCCATTTTGATGTATTTTGGTCATTTTTGATATATACCAGTCTATGTGCCAAAGAGAATGAGGGTGTACGAGATTTTTGTATATTTTGATCATATACTGGACCTACATGCCAAATATGGTGAGGTTGTATATGAGATTTTTAGAGAGATTTGTTTATATGTACTGGCCTGCGTGTTGAAGATATTTATGTATATGGATACACATGATCGAATATTTTTATTTATAGAGATGATGATGATTATGGTCATTATGTGTTTGTGTTGATACCATTTTATTATTATGCATAGATGGATTTAGGATAGGTGTGTTAGGTATGGATGGAGTCAGGTTATAGGCATGGATTGAGTTAGGTTGTAGGCATGGTTGAGTCAGGTTGTGGTCTAGGCATGGATTGAGTTAGGTTTTAGGCATGGTGGAGTTAGGTTGTTGGCATGGTTGAGTCAGGTTTGGTTTTAAGCATGGATCAAGTTAGGTTGTGGTCTAGGCATGGTTGAGTTAGGTTGTGGTCTAGGAATGGATTGAGTTAGGTTTTAGGCATGGTGGAGTCTAAAGTGGTTGAGGTTGTAATTCATGAAGGTGTACAATTAATGATGAGATGGACCATGTTTAAGATTTTTTATAATACATGCATGATAATGGGAAAGAAATGGTAGACATAATGAATGGATGTTGGATGAAGATAAAGGTGTAAAACATTTTTTTGTTTGTTGGTTTTTAATTTCTAATTATTGATATAAAAATAAATTTAATAAGGGTAGATCATGTTTAGGAAAATGAAAGGTGAATAGGTTAGGGTTAGAGAGTGTTCGAGCTAACCTTTAAGGGCCCCATGCCCTCGGAGTGCTACCTACATAGTCCCAATGAAAAGGGACCTCAGGCCGATGTAGTTCTCCCATAAGCTAGGGAAGAATGTGAGGAGGTAAGAGTATGGGTGGGTATGTTATAGGCATGATTGAGTCTAGGTCATTAGGTATGGGTGAATTGTGGGCACATTGGTAGAGGTGATTTTGAGTGTGGTGGAAGAAGAAGATGACCCAAAGGTAAGCGTCGAGGACCAATTCCTGTATAAGGTAATCAATATGTAATGAAGTAGTTTAAAAAGATAAGAGGAGGTAAGCAAGCCACCTGATTGGTTAGGATCATAATGAGTAAGTCATACCTGAGATAGGCTAATGAACATAAGACCCTAAAGACATTACATGATTGATTATTCTAAAGGTGTAAAGTAGTCGCATGACCACCAAATGTCACGGTTCCACAAGGTCCCTTGAGGCAGTAGGAAATGAGAGTGCGAATGGTGAGAGGGTGAAAAGTGGTTAGCTTTTATATGGTACTAGGTAGCATGCTCTTTGGGCAAGAGATCCAAGGTCACAATGGGCAAGTCCATGACTAAAAGGCTTTTTGTTTTGACTAATATTTGAGATAGACTGATCGATGTAGGAATTCTATATGGGATGAGGAAATTAACTCCTTGAGGTCTTTGTGAAGCTGATTGATGTGGGAAGCTTTAGATTCTCTCTTTTTATTTTCTTTTATTTTATTTATTTTTTTACAGGCTTTACATAGTTTTCCTTCGAGGGAGCAGTCTATTTATAGTAGTGATTATAGAGAGAAAGATGTCCTTTTGAGGGAGTCATATTTTTATTGGAATTTTGACTCAAGGAGTTGGATCTCATGTGATTCTTGTTCGAAAGTAGGGTGAAATGAACATGGGATATCATCTAAAGGTAGATGAAAATTATCCATGAGAATCATGCTATGTGCAGCACCATGGTACACATAATTAAGAGAAGATAAAAAGTGATGGGTATGCACATGATTCTTATTTAATCATTGGTGATGGCATAGGAAGTGGATAGCGCTCAAGGGACAAGAATGGAAAGAGGTAGAAGGTGAGGTAGGACTCAAAGTAAACAATATAGTGGTTAAAGATGTAATGCATTAAGAGGTTCAGTTCAGGTTTACCCTCGAGTGAAGATAAACGATAAGCACCTAATCCATAAGTATGAGTCATGATGTATGGTCCTAGCTAATTAGGAGAAAATTTACCCCATTTATTTTTTTCTACTTTGGTTACGTGTTGATTTATTTCAGACAAGGTCACCAATGTGGAAGGTTGGTTCATGGACACATTTGTCATAGCCACGTTTGATACATTTTTAGTAAACCTAAAGATGGTCAAGAGCATTAAGATAGTTCTCGTCTAATACCTCAAGTTGTGCTAAACATGATCTTGATGAAAGTCATCATCATTGAGCATATCATGGAGAGAAATGTGAAGTGAGGAAATCTAGACTTCGAGAGGCGTAACAACCTCTATGCCATAAATCGAGAAAAAGGTGTGGCAATGGTGGAAGTGCGAATACTAGTGTGGTATGCCCATAGGGCGAAAGGAATGTGCGTATGCTAGTCCTTCCTAGTATCATTAAACACTTTCATGAGAATTTTGTTCATGGTTTTATTGGTGGATTTGGCTTGGCCATTGATTTGTGGGTAATAAGGTGATGAGAAACTTAGCTGAATGTCGAAGGCGTCACAAAGTTTCCACAAGGTTTTATTTTTGAATTACTTGCTGTTATCAGTGATGAGGTGATGTGGGACACCAAAGCGACAGATGATGTGATGATTGATGAACTCACATATTTTCTCAGCTTTCATGGAGATGAGAGGTATGGCTTCAACCCATTTTGTCTAGTATTTGGTGGCGGTGATGATCCATTGAGGCAAACAAGATTTGGTTATAACCTCGAGAAAACATCCATGAGTGATAACGTCTCATGACCAAAGTGGTAAGGTCAACTAGTTGGCCAATAATGGGTAGAGGAAAGTCATCTTTTGGGCAGGCTAGGTTGAGGTCACAGAAATCTATACAAATATGAAGTCCCCCTGTCACCTTAGTGATAGGGACAATGTTAGAAATCCATCAAGGATAATCAATGGGTAAGATGAAGGAAACAGAAAGTAGGCGTTGAAGTTATTCTTTGACCAGAAGAGCAATGCGAGGGTGCATTTTCATCCACTTTTATTTTATGGGTTTGGCATCGGGAATCGATAATATTTTGGACCACTATGGTGGGGTCAATACTAGGCATGTCTGCATAAGATGAACCAAAAGCGTGGTTATATTTTTTGAGAAAAGAAGTGATGGCTTCCTGTTTAGTAGTATCTAAATATTGTCTGATCTTTAGAATGTGCAGGTCATCCGGAGTATGGATGTTGATTTCGATAGTTGATTCATTCAACATTATTTATGTCTCATATGGTAATGACTAATGAATATATGAGTCTTCAAACTAAGGTAGGTGAGTATTGACTCATCATCCTAACATTGAACAACGTCAATCGAAGGTGTATTGTCATCGATCAATTTACGATACAGAAGGGGAAGAGAGGAAAGAGCCTCACCCTCACATTGATAAGTTAGAGGCCCTAAGGAAATGGTGTTTATGAAAAAAGTTAGGAGGAATGGATTTTGGATCCATCTATCTTGTCGGCGAAGGTGGTGAAGAAGGTGGAGTGGGTGAAGAAGGTGGAGAAGGGTTGATGTCCTCAATGAGTTCAATACGGTCCTTCTTGGCAGGTGGTTCAATAAAGCCGATACCACTACGGTTGTTATGTTTGTGGGTAGTACATGGAATAATAGTATGGTGGCCTTGCTTGTAAAAGCCAAAACCAAAAACCTTCCACACACATCGGTGTAGGAAGGTGTGGGAAAAATAGTGATTGGTGAGTGACTGGAAGTCAATAGAAAATGGGCGGGTTTGTGATGATGGTTCGGGTGTGTAAGTGGTAGTATCAAGTCCCCCATAGGTGAGACTGGTACGAAGGTGGGGAGGACCATAAAGGAGGCACTCTCCTATACGGTGATCATAATGAGGGTGTTGGTGAAGACTTCCGTACTCTTGTGAAGGAATGTGTTGACACTATATAGGTGATACTCCCTAGAGTGAGGCACTGAAAAATTCCCTCCAAGGGATCGATGGTTGGTCTGTGGGTAGTTGGAATAGACAATGTTTCGGAGGTCGATCGAGATGGGATTAACAGATTAGGAGGCTAACGGTTTAGTTGTGGAGGTTGTGGCAATGGTAGGAATGGAGGAGGTATGTGTGGTTGAGGTAGCGGCTGCACTAGTGAGTGGAGGTGTAGGTGAAGAAGTAGTGATTATGGAGGTAGATGCTTTAATGGGTATAAGCACATCATTGGGTTGGTAAAGCATGTTGCAAGTTTTGAAAGGTGATGGGTTAGCTAGAATGGTATAGGTGTGTCCTCATGCTCAAACTTTACACAACGATGCAAAGTGGAAGGAACACAACCCATAACACGAATCCAGGGTCTACCAAGCAACATGTTATATTGAAATTATCCTTCCAAGATGTAAAATAGCTTTGGAACAATGTGGGGCCCACGTGAACATGGAGGATGATAGCGCCAAGTGTAGAGGTGATAGCGCCAAGTGTAGAGGTGATAGCATCATTTAATGAATGCAACATGATGGGATGTTTATGCATGTAATTGTCAGGTATGCACATTTGAGTGAATGCATGGGAGGAAATGATATTAATGTTAGCGCCCCCATTGATCATAACACATCGTACACATATATCATTGATGTGGACAGAGATGAAGAGAGTTGGATCTGGGTCATCAGTTTGGTGCGGTGTGATCTCTTCCTCTGAGAAGCTAAGGGAGGCTACTTGGTGAGTAGGTGGAGGTGCAGGAGAAGATGGTAATTTGGTAAGGGAGGCTACATGATGAGGTGTAATAATGGAGGCCACAGGTGTAGGGTCATTGGGTAAGACCTTAATAGACTGAAGAACCTCCATGAGAGCTTGATGATGGGATTCTAAGGTTTGGATGAGGTCATATAGGGACATTTTGAGGGGGGATTGGTGTAGTTGTTTGAGCATGGTGCGATGTGTAACCCCATTAGACATAGGATATGTGGGGCCACGGATAGTGATTTTAGGTGTGGGTGTAGATGGTATGTTGGGTATAGGATTGGTCAGTGGGTCAGTTACCTTTTCCTTGCCTTTATCCTTCTAAGCATGGGTAGCAACATGGATCATGTTGATTTGAGGTGGGGAG
Source organism: Taxus wallichiana var. yunnanensis (assembly GCA_018340775.1). Lineage (NCBI taxonomy): Eukaryota > Viridiplantae > Streptophyta > Pinopsida > Cupressales > Taxaceae > Taxus > Taxus wallichiana. The sequence continues at coordinate 290,224,102 of CM031236.1, forward strand.
GTGGGCGAGGTAGGCAAGCCATGAAAGGTATAGCGACAAGAAGGGCAGAAGCCCAGGGGTGGGAAGGAACCTTGTGAGATGAGTTGGGCACACCAACATTTGGGTGGAGGTTTGGTGAGTTCTCGATGTGAACCATGTTAATTTCAAATCTAAGGGGTGGCTCTATGAGTTGTGGGGGTGGAGGTCTTGATTGTTGAGTAGGAAATGAGGGAAGAACTGTGAGAATGGGTGCTGGTGAAATGGGGTCCTCATCGAGAAGGTCATCATTGTCAAAGTTTTCTTTAGCAGGACATAACTAGATAAGAATGGTCTTTAAAGCCTTGCATTTCTCCACATCATGTGCCCTGCACATAATGGTAGGTGTCAATTTTTGTGTCGTTAAAACCCTTTGGTTTGGGTTTGAGAGGGTCATAAGGTTTGAGTGATGGTAATGTGATGATAGAAGTTTCAAGGAGGTTGGTTAAAATTTTGGCATAGGATCCTACTAGTGGATCACAATGGGAAATAAAAGTGGGTTTGGGTGCAGTGTGGCTGATTGTAGAGGCCGGGTCTTTGCAAGAGGGGGAGTAGGTCGAGCTATGGTTTTAGGTGCTTGTGTGGTCTTAGGTGTTGGTCGTGTTTGCTTGGGTAGGGGTATGGTAGATGAACTGGCAAGAGAGTGTGTGGTTGGTTTGACTACCTTATTAGAGGGTAGCGGATTTTTGTCTTTAGGTTACACCTTCTTGGGTAAAGGTGATACGGGCACATGAGATCTAGAGGGAAAAGCAGATGGTGGAAGAGGGTGAGTTACCCACAGGATAACCAAGGTGCTGTGAAGGTAGATGGCGTGGGTTGTGCAGGAGGTGTGAGAGAAAGGGACTGAAGTGTTGTGGGTAGTGAAGAAGTGATCAATGGTACTAGAGGTATGGGCGGTGAAGATGTTTTCGGTGTGGGCGGAAGTTTTATCGTGCTCTTGGGTATGTTAGGGGTCTGCGAGGGAGGAATGGGCTGCTGTGTTTTTGGTTTATCGGTGGGTGGAGGTGTCTTAACCATGCTAGAAGGGTGAGGTCCTAAGATGGATGGAAAGGGTGAAGGTGATGAAGGTGTGATCGATGAGGTTGGAGTATGAGATCTATGGGATTGGTTCTTCTATTTGGGTGTCGAGTAGGTTTGGTGTTGGCTTTGAAGGATGTAGCTAAATCTAATTTGATGGGTGGATGAGTAAGGTTAGCGGGGTCCGATGACCCCTAAGGAAGTAATAGGTTTAGGCGAGGAAGATGATGTAGATGTATGTTTGGATTTTGATGCATGTTGGGTAATGGGTAGAGGTGTGAGTTGAGCCATGAGTGGTATCATGGTGGAACTTGTGATAGTTGTGGTTGTTTTTGGTTCAATCAGCTGAAATATTTTTGGATATATAGTGGAAGTATCAAAGAAATGACATCTCGTGCATTTATTTGGAGACAGAAGTAGAAGACACCCCCAAAATAAGGCTCTATCCACATAATCTAGGCAATCAGCTAAACATGAGAAAGGCACTTGTAGGTGAGGCTAATGAGGATCCAATGGAAATTCCCATAAAATGTGTCTTAGAAATGAGGAATTCGCTAGCTTCAAACTTCAGGGTAAGAGAGCCAAAAATAAGTCCATAGGATCTTGGGTTACTTGATGGAGAATGGGCATCTAAAGGTAAAGGCATTTCTACTAGATTTTCGATAGGTAGAGGAGAGGATGGGTGCTCCTCTATGGGTGGAGGAGATAAACAAGCCTCTTTCATGGGTTGGAGAGGTACTGCGTATGTGATAGATCTCTAGGTGGAGAATCCAAAGGTGAAATGGTTTCAATGTTAACAGGAGTCTCCTTCATGGGTGAGGGAGGAGACGAAGGGTGTTCCTCTGTGGGTGGAGAAATAGGTGAAGTGGGTTTAAGTATAGGTGGATGGATTTGGGCTAGAATTTCCTCTATGGAAGGAATATGAGGTAATTGGGAAGCAACGGGTGCGTCACTGAAAATATCATGGACCTCGCAGTATGGCTATCATGATTTGAGGTCTCTCCATTTGATCAAAGCATAAGGGCATGATTAGGAAAGGGTTTCTTGAAGATGTGTAGGTTTTGATTGGTAGGTGTGTTAGGATTATCCAAGGTTAATTCTCCTTTCTCGAGCATTTTGTGGACTATGTTTTGAAAGTAATGCAATTTCCATCACTATGACCCTTTACTCAATGATAGTTGCAGAAGTCATGCTCTTTATACCACGTGGGTGTGGGGAGAGCAGATCAAAACCAATGTGTGGCTTTACAGAGGAAGGGTGATGGCCCCAGATTTAAGGAGATTTTATAAGATAGAAGAATAAGGTTCCCCAATTGGGGTGTATTTCTGTTGTTCCCGTCTGAATTGAAAAGTTTGAATGGGTGAGAGATTAGATGAGGGGTTAGCCTGATTTGAGGGATGAGCTAGGCCGTCCTTGAGTACCACTACATTAGTGGTTCCCTTGGATTTTGAATAATTGTTATTTGGTTTCAAATAAGAAGAGGTATCATTTGACTTGAATGTAAAGTTCTTATTTCATAGTTGGATTTTCTTTTATTTTATGGCTCGAATCTCTAGCTTTCGTGCCATGGTGAATGCCTCATCGAAAGTTCAGAAATTTTGGACCTTCATGGTGGCGAGATATTTCTAGAACAAGCCCACGTGAAGAGTTTGATTAGTTCAGGTTGTGTTAGTTGGAAGGTGAGTTGATTGATCAGGCTATGCCAACAAGCAACAAAGTCTCGTGATAGATTCGTCATCATACTAACGTGTAGAGTAGAGTTCATTCATGGTAACTTTCTTAACGAAATCGATGGAGAAGTGATCCAAGAAGGATTAGGCTACCCGAGTGAATGAGAAGATAGAATGTCTAGGTAACCCACTATACCATTCTAATGCATACCCAAATGAGACATGGGAAAGGTCCTCAAAAGAAAGTCATCATGGGTGATCAGATAACACCCATGTTTAAAAGATCACAAATGATGTTGCGGGTCCTCTTTGTTATTGAAGCGGATAAATTTAGGAATTTCCCAATGTACGGGATATGGACATATAGGAATGGATGGGTGGATTGGGCTCATTACAAATATCATTGTAGGTGAGAGAGTTGCAAGGGTGCCGTAAACCAATGCCTCCAATGTCTACATATTATCCATCATTAACTTAATTAGGTCATTGGTAGGTTGTGATTGTTGTGTACCTCCTATAAAGCATAAGGAGGTTGGTGTTGACATATGATGGAGGTGGTAATCCCGTATATGGTGATGCCATATAGGTAGATTGAGGAGGTGGAAGTGAAATAGGGGTACGTGCACTGCAATGAATAATAGATAAAATGGGAGGATGCTTTGATAGTACATATATGGAGGTGGAAGGGTCGTGGTGACCCTAGTGGCAATGGGGATAAGGATTGTGGAATAGAAAGGACAACATTTTGAAAAGGGGTAGGGGTCACCGACACTAGGGGTGGTTGTGTAGCTATGGGTACATATGAAACAATAGGTGTGGATGAGGTTATGTTTTGGGTGATTGGTGAAGGTATAGTGGATGTGGCAGTGTGTAAAAATGTGGCGAGATGCAACACCATAGCAGAGTTTGGGTCCTAGCTAAGAAATGACTGGGGGCAAGGTAGGTGTGGGTAGCATGGAGCCAGAGGAGGTTGGAGCAGAAGTAGGAGTGAGTGTTGGGGGAATAGATATGGGCATGTCGTATATCAACTGACCCGAGGCATCTCGAGTGGATGAGTGGGAAAGATAAAACTACAAGGCAACAAGGTTCTGGTCAAGGAGTCATGTGAACTCCTCGTCTCTTGTGGTGATAGTGATAGGTTGGGTAGGATCCATGGGTGATAAAATAGAAGGTGATGAAGGAATAGGTGGGAGTGTTTAACGATTGACATGGAATATGAGGGTGTTTTCTTGGCTTTGGGTTAGCACCATGTGAACAAGCACTGACATGGCAAGACTGCTTTCTATAAATGACACATAAATACAAAAGAGATAGGATAAATAGGCAGTGGTGGGTGAATTTGGGTTAAAATGTTAGCTGGAGAATTACACAAAGCAAACCAATGTCATTTAGGTAAACCGACGCGCTTAATGTTAACCACGGTTGGTCACCTGGGAAAATGGTTAGTTTGTCAAAACAAGGTAAAAGGCCAATAATTTGCCAAGTATGCAAGTTGTTGATGGAATTTACCTGGAATGAATACGCCGAGAGTGACAAAGGATCTCAACAAAAAAGAAGGTGAAGTGGGTTTCCTTTTTGGTAGGTTAACCAAAATCACAGCTTAATCGACACCATTGAGTAAAACCAATGACGGTCGAGGGTAACCAATGATACCACCGACCGATACCTATTCTTGTGAAATTGAAATAGAGATGAAGAAAAAGTGGTTGTGAGTTAAAATCAAATATGGAATCAAACCTAGGATTCTCGTGAATGATGAGAATAGGGTCCAGCACACTCAAATGAAATTGGAATTCTCCAACTATGAAGAGGAGCATGCAAGGGGAAATAAGAAATTGAAGAACATGTCCTCTCGCCTCAAAATGCAAGCCAAGAAGAAACACTAAGAAAAATTTGATCCTAAGAGTGATTTTTCTATTATGTTTTTTAGAGTATGTTATTTAAGGACTGACTCATGAACTTCAGAATAGAATTTTTGGTGAGGATGGCTTCCTACAAAGAAGGAGATCTACAAGGAGAGATTTCAGGTTATGTTATGGTGGGGGCGGGACGTCCTCTGATGGGGTATCGACACGAGATAACCAACGGGTGCCCACCGTGCATCGTGATCATGTGATCACCTACATCTTATTTTGGGTGAGATGTTGTTTAAGAATGTGTATATTTTTATTTTTATTTTCAATTTTGTGATGTTTGGTAAGACTCGTAGAGAGAGAAAGAAAAAGAAAGTTCTTTTCTAGGATTTTTTTGTCAACCATCACTAGGCATGACTTCCGGTGTATAGGTTGCCTTCATTTAATGTGAGCTAATGCAGTAAAGTAGAATTAAATGTAGTTAATTTTAAGCCCAAATAAAAATGTTGAATTTGATGACATAAAAGATGAATAGGAGAAGGGATTCTCTTTCACTAATGCGATACTAATGAAAGGAAAGAAATGTTCTTTTAAATCACCAAAATATGATTACTTTTAGACAATAGAAGAAGAGAAGATTCCAGGGAGAAAATTTAATGTAAGAAATTTTAGAAAAGAAACAAACATGCAGATTTTCACCTAGAAATGAAGAAATGCAAAGAACCCCGAATGGGTCCCACCGGTGTGCCAAAATGTTTCACCTGATTCTAGAGCATTTCTTTGAATGTTGACAAAACAGATAAGGGTAAAGGGCTTACAAGGAATACCTGTTAATATTTTGGTTGAAGGTTGTTGTGTGTGTATGAATTTTAAACCCACAACCGATCGTGAGAGCTTCCTTTTGGCTAGGAGGAACTACCTGAAATAGACAACAAGACCACCAAATAGAAGTTAAATAGTATATGCAGTGGATTTCCTAGCGTGTACTAGATCCGGGAAGTGTGATACTTCCTAGACATTTGTCAATCCACTATTTTAAAACAACTTAATGCTAACAATAAAGGAAATCCTACTGTATTTAAAATTATTTAGGTATCTCATTCATCTACAATAAGAAAATTCATTCACAATAGGCTAAGCTATGACAGAATCTGAAGGTCAAGGTCTCTGTCAAAGTACTTGACCGGTCGTGGTAAGGTTTTAGTCTGTTTTGGATATTTGATGGAGGTTTCGTGATTTGTTCTGGTTTCGTCAAAATACAAAGAGTGACATTAGTCTGTATGGCCGGTGCCGCTTAGGTTAACCGGCGACGGTATGGTTGAGGTACCTTGGAAACTCAATAAAAACTTAGCAAGGTGATAGATCGAGGTCGATGAAAAGGAATGGAAATGACAAGGTTATGTGGTTCTGGATATGCACAGGGATGATTAACACCCAGATATGGGCAGTTCAAGGGTGTGGGTGAAGGGATGGTCAAGTTTGCATGGAGGTAGATGGTGGGTAGATGGAAATGGGAGCAGAAACTAATAACAGAAATAAAAGAATCTACTAAAAAATGGCAATGGACAAGCGCTAGTTAATAAAACACTTACTGTTGCATGAGCTTGATGTCTGGTTGGAAATGGTGGGTGATCAAATGGAAAGAACTTGGTTTGGTGTTGGAATTTCCTGGATGCTCCGGTGAAGGTAAGTGGCTTTGTAGTTGCTTTAAGTGTTGGCTATGAATGCTTTGATGCATGTACTAATGCTAGTTCTACTTGCATGCATCTTTGGTTTCGTCACTTGCTCTCGAAAGATGTATCAACCTCTCTCAAATGTGTCAACCAATGAAATAAGGTTGTTTTGGGGGTTAAATTGTAATCGATTTATGGTTGCGGGTTAACCGGCGATGGTTTAGGGTAACCGAAGGTGTCAATTAGGGTGGGATTTCCTAGGTTTACGAAACTAGGAAGATCCCCTTGATTTTCACGGGATCTTGTTCATTTGGCTCAACGGATTAGAACGGAAGATTCCTTATAACATGCGAGAATGTGGTTAGAGGGAATGTAGGATTTGATTTTTAGGGTTTGGGTAGGACTTAGTTAGTTATGGCAACTTACTAAGAATAGGTCTTAGGATGAGGTGGATATGGGGGATTATCCCGCTTAGGATATTTAAATAATAAATATTGTGAGGATAATGAATTATTTTAACTAAATTAAAATTAGAGTGGGGTGAAGGGGGCCATGGTTAGGTAAATATGTTCAAGGTGTTTATTTGATGAGGGACCAAGGGGAGTGTGACCCAATTTTGGTGTCTACAAAGTAATCATGTATTTGTTTCTCTTCATATGCTTCATGTAATCATGTATTTGTTTCTCTTTATATGCTTCATGTACAATCATGTCTTTTTGTGACCTTATTCAATCTCCTTGAAGGCTTGTCATATATGAAGTTCACTATTGGTGCGGTGAATAATAAATCTTTTGCTTTGGAATATTGCATAACAATGGACATTCTTGATATGTAATCATAATCATCTTTGTTGAAATATTTGTCACACACACACACACACACACACACACACACACATGCTTCATGTAATCGGTGTCTTTTTTTCTCTTTACATGTGGTGGATGAAGATAGGATATTCTAAATTCAACCATTCACACAACATGGTAGTGTGTTTACCTTGTTGTAATCTCCTTGATGTGACCTTATTCAATTCAAATTTCAGGTCATACAAATAATTATTCACATAAGCTTATCAGAATAGGGAGATATTCACATTTTATGATATACTTTTTCAAGTTTCTAACACCACAACTATGTGTCACCTTCAATAATAGGAATAAAATCAAAACTTAATAAGTAATTACATTAAAACATATTTGAATGACACCCTATTTGGATATTCATTACAACACTAACTTGAAAGGGAATATTTATTATTGATTTCCAATCTTCATTTATTTAGCAATGAATGGTGTTATGTCCTTCTTGTAGTTAGTAATTTAGCACAAAGCCTAGATTATCCTCGACTTTTTCAAGACCTGGTATTTCTTCCCCCACATGGAAATCCATCTCCATGTACTTATTGGTTTGCAATATAGTGAAATTACTTGGGTGTTTGTTCAATTGAAGGTAGTTACACATGAGATGCTCATTCCACCTAATACTTAGTGGAGACTCCAACTACATCCTGGACTGCATGAAGGCTTATTCCAAAACAAATATTAGTGACTACATCCATTTTTCCATACTTGTAAGATTGAAAATATTGAAACTATGTTTTGGAGGAAATGAGAAAATGGAAACAACCATACTAGGAAACATGCTAAGAAGCCAAGAACAAAGATGAGTAGTGAGAAGTCATGCCCCAGTAAATTGTGGGAGAAAACTCCAGGTAGGCCCAGTTCGGAGTCAACCCACCCAATCCAGAGCCAAGAACCCCTTCCCTATTGATCCCAATTCATGTTTTCAGTGCAAAATTTTAGTAGTCATAACTTGGTGCTTAGTCATCCAAACCGAGAACCATCTAAGCCAAAACTTGAGAAAATGAGGCCTCTAATCACACCTAATAATTCATGGTTGTGGAATTCCTTGAGCATTCATGGCATAATTGTTTGCAAACTACCTTTTCTAGGAAGTCCTAGGAAATGAATGAAGCCAAGTAGCGAGAAGTCATGGCCCGGACATTGTGGGAGAGAACTTCCACCACCAATGCATCTAGTTGTGGGGTTATACACCTTTGAGAACTATGGTAGGATTCAGGGAGGTCTGGTTTGGAGTCGACCACCCGATCAGAGAAAAGAACTCATTCCCTATTGATCCCAATTCATGTTTTCAATGCAAACTTATGACAATCACAACTTGGCACTTGATCATCCAAACCAAGTACCATCTAAGCTAAAACCCGAGTGAAGGATTCTTATAATCGTACCCAAGAATTCAGGGCCATGGTATTCCTTGAGCCTTCATGGCATAATTGTTTGCAAATTTCCTTTTCCAGGAAGTCCTAGGAAATGAATGGAGTTGAGTAGTGAGAATTTGTGCCCCTAATATCGTGGGAGAAAATTTCCACCACCAATGCATCTAGTTAGGGTGCATATTCCTTCAGGTGCTATGGCGGGCTCTAGGGAGGCTCGGTTTGGAATCAGACCACCTGATATAGATCTAAGGACCCATTCCATATTAATCCCAATTCACATTTTTAGTGAAAACTTCTGACGATCACAACTTGGCGCTCAATCATCCAAACCAAAAACCATCTAAGCCAAAACTTGAGAAAAAGGATTCCTCTAATTTTACCCAAGAATTCAGGACCATGGCATTCCTTGAGCCTTGGTGGCATAATTGTTTGCAAACTACCTTTCCAAGGCAGTCCTAGGAAATGAACGAAGCCGAGTAGTGATAATTCATGCCTCGAGATGTCGTGGGAGAAAATGCTACGGCCAACGCATTCGGTTGGGGGTATACACCTTTGGGTGCTATGGTGGGCTCCAGGGATGACCGATTCGAAGTCAGACCACCCGATCTAGAGCTAAAAACACATTACCTATTGATCCTAATTCACATTTTTAGTGTAAACTTATAACAATCACAACTTAGTGATCAATCATCCAAACTGAGAAATTTCTAAGCCAAAAAATGAGTGAAGGAGGCCTCTAATCACACCCAATAATTTAGGGTCTTGGTATTCCTTGAGCCTTTGTGGTATAATTGTTTGTAAACTTCCTTTTCTAGGCAGTCCTTCGTAATGAACAAAGATGAGTAGTGAGAATTCATGCCTCAGAATGTCGTGGGAGTGAGATTCCACTGCCAACATGTTTGGTTAGGGGGGTATACACCTTTAGGTGCTATGGCGGGCTCTAGGTAGGCCCGGTTCAGAGTCGGACCACCCGATCCGGAGCCAAGAACCCCTTCCCTATTGATCCCAATTCACGTTTTCAGCGCAAACTTCTAGCGGTCACAACTTGGCACTCGGTCATCCAAACCAAGAACCATCTAATCCAAAACTTACATGACAGGACCATTAATTACACCTAAGAATTTAGGGCCATGGCATTCCTTGAGCCTTCGTGGCATAATTGTTTGCAAACTACCTTTTCTAGGAAGTCCTAGGTAATGAACAAAGCCGAGTAGTGAGAATTCATGCCTTGGGACGTCGTGGGAGTGAACTACCACCGCTAGTGCATCCGGTTGGGTGGTATACACCTTTGTGTGCTATGGTAGGCTCTAGCTAGGCCCGATTCATAGTCAAACCACCTGATCCAGAGCCAATAACCCCCTTCACATGTATATAAACCATTGTTAGTTACTTCTCTTAGCTTCAAGAATATAAAATTCTCTACTAACAATGCCAACCACGTGAAGGTAGAATATTTTATGGCACCACTAACCTACATAAAAGTGTTAGTCAAAGTAATTTAAGTTGAATCAAAACCATACTAGATATATACAAAATACACAAATTTAATAAAATATATGAACTTGAATCTAGTAGACAAATTTAAAAACTTCAAAGAAATATATACTAGACGAGCATGTAAATTCATTCCAATGAACCATCGAGATCATATCTACTCTGAATAGTAGATAGGATTGCTTCATTATTTGACTCTTGAACATTCCAAAGAATGTTGTTATTAGACATTCCTTGATATCTATATAGCTAAATATTTGTCGCTAGAACTAGACACAAATATAAGAGTATTTTCCTATGTGTCTCAAAGTCATCAAACACCCAAACAGAGGAATTTTTTAATGGATACCATCAAAGCCAAGTTCTAGTAACTACCACCGACCTCCGTAGGGTACTTCATATCTTCACCATTTATAATAGGAGAAGGAAACTTATTTCTTTCCTCGATGCAATGACATAACTAGTAGTTTGTTCATTATTCATTATCTTTTGTTGTAATAACTGCAAAAAAAAATTAATATAAAAATAAAGGTTTCAACTCAAATTTAAATTACATATTAATTTCAATGGACATAACTCAATACAAAAATTTTAAATAACTATTTACCTCATTACCAAAATTGAAATGCCGTCAAATTCCATTGATGTTACAATTTCATTTGGAGAAACAAGTCATGTTGTGTATGGAAGTTGATAACTCGGGAAGTAGAATTAGAGGCCTAAAATCCATCCATCTAACCATTCTTGTGAATCACACATAGTAGTGAAAAATTTGATACAATATGCACAAAAACAAGCTAACTTTCTTGTCCATGTGGCCCACGAAATATCGTTTGAACTAGAAAATGAGTGTAGATCACTCAAACCTATGAATGTCATATAATGCTCATAGTTAGCAATTTTTTGTTCCTCTATCAACCAAAAATAGCTACGAACTATGGAATTTTCTTAAGAACCATGGGCCATGTTATCAATACATCATTCCACTATGCTCTTTGCATCTTTCAATTTAACACCATATTTTTACTTCAACTCTTCTCTTGCAATATATCTTTTCACACATTCCCCGCACTGTCATGCTCTCCTTTTCCATTTCCAACCTCAAATAAACTCCAAATATGTTACCCACCCATCTTGATGTGCATCATTCTCATCTAATAAAATATTCATGCATTCTTAAACTAATATGTGCAATTATCTGACCATATATAATGTTGATTGAAGCAGATGTCCCTATCAAACAAGTTTTCATAAAATAACTAGAAACACCCTTGCACAAATTTAGTAGAATGAGTTTGATCATCACTGATATAAAAGTGGTACTCTCTTAAAAAAATTTATCATTTTCGTACTATCAAGAGAATTTATAAATGTTATATGCACAAAAATGACAACCTGTACTCAAGTTGTAATATTGTGATTAAACCTCTATTTGTGGTTGCAATGTGTAATTCTCTGCAAAATCGACCATTGAAACAATACTAAAATTGAGAAATGTTTCCTTGCATATCTTGAATTGTTCATCTAACCATCGATCTCTCGTGTGTATGCCTATCATACTCATAAACAATTTTCTCTTTAATTTTTCTCATAAATTTAAAATCATGTATATGTTATGTAACATACACCGTTTAGACTCCTTTCCATCTTTCAATTGGTATGGTACTGATTTATATTTATTAAACCCTACTAAATTATGTCCTATTACACCTCTAATTTGTGGATACAACTTTTCAATTTAGGTAATCCATCGTGCGTACTACAACTTCCATCTAAACAGTCCTGACTATAATTTTTTTTTCCAACTTCTTTTTCACAAAATATCGTAGGAATGAAATCCCTAGAATATATTTGTGGAACTTGAACACAACATTTTGGTAACATAGTTTTAGAATGCAAATAAGAACGAATAAATTGAAAATTATCATAATGCATCTCAAATTCAACATGTTTCCTACCACAAGTGGTGTGAGCATGGTTGATTTTCACAAAGAATGGTTTCAACATTTCAAAACCTCGTTGACTAATTTTAATTTCTGAATGCTCCTATTCAAACTTATGAAAAAATTGAGTTTGATTCATATCTAAGAAATTCTTTAGATGTGGTTCACGATTAGTAGAACCAATTCTTTATTTTACAACATCTCTTGTATTAAGTGAAACTCTAGTGTTCCATGCAAAAATTGAACAAATTCTCTTATAGAATTAAATATATATTTATCTTTACGCGTGCTCTAGCATAAAATGACCAAAAATTAGCGTTATTGGGTGATTGAAGGATATTACGCCTTTCAATTTCTTTTCTTAGAGTTTTTCAATTAAATTTCAACATTTGGCTTATTTTCCTAATCAAACACTATTTTTTGTTGATTCACTTACAATACTAGTATCAAGTACATGACACATGACATTACTATCCTCAGTGCGTCTCTCGACACCAACAAGGGATATGCATCATGTAGGTTTTCAACAATTGCAGAGGTTTGACCACATATATTAGATGTTGTCAATCCTAAGGTGTTTAATGTAGGTCTCATTTTATTCAATTTCATCAAACTAACCAACAACTGACATCTTTGGGAATCATTTAAAATTTCAAAATGATTATCCCAAATTTTAGTGGCTTTTCTTCTGATTTTCCGTTCAGAAAGTTTGTCAAACATTGGTTTCAAAATGTTCTCATCAATTTCAATAAAATAATTAGGTCTCTTTTATAAAATCCTAGGAGGTGTTTTTTCCAAATTTTGGTTGTCTATGGTTTCAAAATGAATTTCCTGATTCACATTTTCATTGTCTCCTTCAATTTCAACATCAACTACATCACAAGTATTTAATTCATCTTCATCACAAGTATTTAATTCATCTTCATCATGAGTATTTAATTCATCTTCAACATTGACAGTAAAAACATTACCTGGTTCCTCATTGCTTACAATAGTAGGGGTTGAAGATGAACCTCTTCTTGATTCACGAAGTTTCCGCATTTGCTCCAAATTTTTCAATATTTTTGCCTCTAATTCCTCCGGTATTTTTTACTTATTGATTTCCTTTTTGAACTTCATTTCTTGTCTCCCATGATGTTTCAATCGATGTAGGACAACTCCAAATGATGTAGGGAACCTTAAAAATAGTAAAAAATAGCTTCGATGACAAGAAAAAAGTGTAGAAGGTGGCATAATTTCACAAAAATTTGTATAGTCAAGTTAGAGAATAAAAGCACATGGTGAATTGGATGTTGGGATTTGTGTAAATATGATTCTAAGAACTGTGATCACGGTCCTAATCAGATCATCAAATCTGACCCTCAAGGCTTGGAAAATATCTTTTTTTCCCGAACCTGAGCTTTGGGAGGTCATTATGGCGTTTGAAATTCCAAAAACATCAAATTTTCTCTTCGACAGACTTGAACCATGCCAAAAAATCAAAAACAAATGTCTCAAAAATGGTACCATCACGTAGGGGAGACTATTGGCTTCATAGAAATATTGATTTTAAATTGAATAGAATATAATAAATATCATTTTATAATTTTTTTACTAATAGTAGGTCTTTAAGACACTTTTTCCCACGAATGTTCATGTCTATGTTTAAGAATGTAACTTTTGTTTCACTTTTCAATATGATAAAACCTATACCATCCCAAATGTGGAAAAATTCTATACATGCTAAAAAAATTATTTGATTTTGATATTTTTTGATGAATTTATATGGAAAATGAAAAATTCTCCGTTTCTTTATGTTTTCAGACTACTTTAATGGAAAAAATCATAAAAAAATATTTCTCAAAAAATATAAAATAAAATATATCCCAAGATAGACAGTGGCATCTAACTTTTCACTAAAGGAAAAAAAATCAAGTTTTGGTCATCCAAATCGTGGGCAAACAATCTACAATCTTAAAGGATTTTTTAAAAAAATACCAAGTCATTGAATTTTGAGTGTTTAATATATCTAAACTTGTCTATTTTATTTTTTTAAATAATAGTTTAGAAACTAGATTCTCGGATGCTACGACTCATATTTATATAACTTTTTCTAATTTTGAGTGCACGCATTGCTAATAATCCCTACAAGTTAATATTTTGTTGTTTTTGCAATATGACATCCACTTATGACCCCTTTTTGCCCCCTAACTTGCTGCACTTACCCTAATCAAACAAATAATTCCCAATCTCCTTCCAACGTGAATGTCCACTTTTGTGGATTACTAATTATTAAAACTTTTCCATGCAAAGTTTGGGGTTATCATTACCCCTTTTTAAAGTTTGAATCAAAAACATAATTAACACCTTTTACAAATTGACTTCAAACAATAATAATTCCCTTAGAATATGCTTGCCATCATGGTGTTCAATCACCTTATTATTATTTTTGAAGTCAAATAATAGTCATTCAAAACATTTCTTATCAACTATATGGGTGTGGCATTATGCCCCCACATTTAATAACAATAATATTAAATTAGAGCCACACATTAATGTTACAAAGCCATTCAACCAGCTTATAAGCCTTAGAGATTTTTTCCAAACTATGACAACTTAAAATGATTTCCATAGTCGTAATGTAATTATAACAATGACACAACCAACACAATGCAACCAAAGTTCCATAATAACTACATATTGTATTAAATAATACCAATAGGTGGTATTTAGTTGTCTGAGTACTTAATATTTAATTAAGTACTTAGATAACTAAGTACCGTTATCCGTAACTTTAATTAATTAATTGAATAAGCATCCAATTTCCTTATTCATATTTATTTGAATAATTAAATTGTTGAATAAAAATGGTTATTTAGTGGGATGTAAAATTTTGCTTGAAGGTGTTCCATTGTTGATTTTTCTAAACTTTGCCAAAGGATTAGGAGTGATCAATCCCCAATTTTTACAAGGAGAAATTGATGTGTTAGGTGTATGTAACTAAGCATGGAGATGTAAGGAAAAGAGAATAAAAAATAGCTACAAGTGCAACCATGTGAAGGAAAAATACCATGTATCAAAGTTATTTAACAACAGTAATATCTTCCCCTTTGAATATGATACCTAAGACAAAGGGATTCTTAGGAAGACCTTAGCTTCTTTTATACTTTCCATAACCCCATGGATCACACTACTGCAAATGGATCTAGACCCAATTTTTTAAATAAATACATAGAGTACAAGAGAGGATAGGTACCCCAAAATCTCCCCATATGTCACACAACTAATAACAATTGAGTAAAAGTTGAGTAGAAATTGAAAATTTTCTAAAATGTAGATAAAGGAAGGGGATTCATTCTCCCAAGATCCTTGAGATTGTAGTATAAACTAAAATTCCATGGTGAAGGAGTGAAAATATTCATACCCCCTGTACTAATATGAACTCGAGTGAATTGAGTCGAAAAATATGTCAAAACCCGAGAATGTAGATGAAAACATGAAATTTTTGATAAAACTTAAGTTTCTACCCTTGAGAAAAATGTATGTGAAGTTTAGGACTATACTTGTATGCTCATGAAAAATCTATAGAATTTTAAACATGTAATGTTTGTTGAATTTTTATATTTGACTATGTTTCTAAGTGCATGTAGTATGTTTGTACCTATGTATGCACTTAGAATTATGTATATGTTTGTTGTAAATGGAGAAATAAATCCAAATGTATTTCCCTTGTTTTGAAGCGTGTGTGAAAACCATGTTGAGAATATGGTGACAATAAATAAATGTGTTCTAATTAAGGATACATTTTAGAAACTCTATGATAAAATGTAGATTTCTTAAAGTGGTGGCAACCTAGAGTAACATATACCTACAAAATGGAAGGTGTTTCCTCATGGTGAAAACCATGGCACAAAAGAAAATAAATTATATAAATTGATAGAAACCACATAACTAATAACATGAGTATTCTAAATACATGTAAATACATCAATAGTGTATTCGGATGTAAGAAATATGCAAACAATGTCGCACAAAATGTGTAAAGCCTAAAAACATGGGACATCCATGTTATCAAAGACAAAATCCTAAAAATAGAGAAAGCAATAAAAAAATATAGGAATGATGCCAAAAACATGGGATGCCCACAATGTCATAATACAATCAAGGCACATAGACCCAAGCAATGAAAACAAGTTAACTATAATATACATCAAGAAAGTGTGCACGAAATAAGAGTGTCAAATCATACTAACATGATATAGTAGTTAATATAGGTGAACTATGTGAAATTAGATATTTCAACACTACCAAGGACATGTTTTAGTCCTTTTAATATGAAAAATAACAAGTATACAATGTATGTAATTGAGCATAAATGAGGAAAGAGAAAGGAACTATAATAAAACAATAACACCTGTATGAAATGGAGGGATTTCCCTTAAGAGAAGAATGTAAGGAGTGATGTGTGCTCCTATAATCATGTATCAATCTATGTGCCATATGTCCAAATAAATATACCAATTGAACACCTGTGTAGAAGAAATAAGACATGTTATTTATCAAACCAAAGTGATACACACCATAGATAATGTATGGTGCTAACAACTTAACTAAAATGCACAGGTCTTGGTTTTGTATTTTTTCCAAAATCTGAATTTTTTATATTATTGGAATGCATAGCTATGTATAAAAAGTATGAAGTGCATGAAAACTATCCAATGATAACCTCCTAAAGAGGTTGAGTAGCTATTGAGAAATATGGATACTTAAGCCTCAATTGTTATCGAGATTCTAAGCGGTACCATAGTGGTCTTATGTGCCAAATAAGGATGTGGAGATAAAGGATCAGAAGATTGGTGCTGATGTGATAGACTAAAATAATGAGTGTTTCAAGTACTAGGATTCATTGGAGAAGCTATGTAGGTAGTATGTGTTCTATAGGACCAACATATGATCTTAGGGGAGTGAGAAAAATATAAAGTATGACGTGGGGTTAATAGCATATGAGGAGACCTAGAGTCGTGGTATGTAGTGTGTGCAACCAAATGCCTATTAGGAAATATAACACCCACAAAAAATATATGGCAAAAACATTGTAGTCACTAAATCATGCACTTACTATGTACATCTAGCCTTTAAATAATTCATTTATATGCATGATTCCTAAGAAAGAGAACTAGGCATTAACAACACTTATTTTGCTTTGACATTGCTTTTATCTTTATTATATTTATTTCTTGTTGTTTCTAGACTTACACCTTACAATTTCACATACTAGCAGGTATCCTACTCACCCGATTCAAATATTTTATCTTTCTTTGACCCCATATAAAACCACCCATTAGGGACAGGAGTGCCCAGACGCTACTATCCCCTATGGAACTTCTTTCATCCTTCTCCAATTTTCTAAATTTTTGGATGTTACATCTTTCATGTCTTTTTTACTACCCTAGGTCAGTCTCTCACTTGTTAATGATGAAAATTAAGTAAAGGAATCATATATATGTACATGACTTATTTAACCTCATTAAGGATGCATGCATTCAAGAGGCATATACATCTACAAGGAGATAATATTTTTATCTACTACATCAAGGATTTCATTTTGGGACTACAAACTTCACTGCATAGGAGGGTTTATTCTTAATTCTATACCACACATTTTACATTGGGATAGAGTAGTTGTAGCCTATTATTATTTGCGTGAATAGCACTAGGGAATCCTATCTCAAAGGACACTATTCTAATCATGCACACACACACACACACTATAAATACATTGAGTGTGAAAATTATTTTAGAACTTGGAGACAATAACATTGTGGTGACCGTCGAGGTCACTCTGACTCAAGCATATGTATTATTTATTCATATAATGTGAACTTGAGTATTGTGCACGTACTAGGGTTTCTTTTACAAGTATAGGTGTAACAGAGAAGAAGTGAAAAAACTTACACGAACTACGGTGAATAAGAAACAAAAATAAGTGACCCAAAAAGAACCAGGATTGTACCTATCCACTAAACACCAATGCCTAGAATAGACGCTAGCACCCACGGATGTTTTTCCTTTCCTAGGTGCTTCGTCCTTGAGATCGTCACATTATAGTTTCTTACATAGTGTTTATATAGTATAGAATCTTCCTTTATACCCTATTCATTACTCTTAAATCATCCAGACCTATAATTAAAATTTGAGTCATATTTATCTCCAACCTTTCACTCTTCCTTGTACTTATTTAAATAGATCTTTCATATTTACTCGATATATCTATATGATCAATTGTTTCCTTACATATATTTAAATTTAATTAAATCATTTGGTGAAATTGATATCTTGCATGCCCATTATCATATCTTTCATGGCTTCCCATACCTTTTATTAAAATGCTTCCCCATTTCATATCCAAGTTCAACTTCACAATCTCCTTGTTAAGTGTATCCTAGTTGATCCTGACCAAGTCTTAATATATGTACTTTTTCCTCTCTCCATCAAATACAACATTATTTTATTCATCTCAATGCATATACTCTTTTTATATGTGGCTTTAATGATACACCTAAGCAAGTATTGGTAATAATCTCTCTTCCCCTTATTGCAGATCTCACACCCTTAATTTTTTATGCCATGTTATGTCTCATGATCTCCCTTATACTATCCTTCTAGGCCATCCTTGGTTACATACTATGCATACAATTATTTCTACCCATGCCCTTACTACACCTTCTTCTATGGATACTGCTACAGTAGATTCCACACCTCATGTTGCTACTCCTTGTGATATTCCCCTCATACATGATGTTGATGACATTACCTACATTGCACATCCTTCTCCTCTTAGGATGCACCCTAGTGCTACTGATTTACAAGATCAATTTTCTATTGGCACCCATGATACTCCTCCCATTATGTCTCACTCTTGATGCACTTTTATTGATCATATGCTTAGTGTTTCTAATGTTACATCTCTTATTATGTCTCACTTATTTTATTGGTCATATACTTGGTGAAATTGATATCTTTCATGCCCATTATCGGATCTTTCATGGATTCCCATACCTTTGATTAAAATTTATCCCCATTTCATATCCAGTTCAACTTCATAAACTCCTTATTAAGTGTATCCTAGTTGATCCTAGACCAGGTCTTAATATATGTACTCTATGCTTTCTCCATCAAATAGGACTTTTTAAAGTCATCTCAATCAATCCACTCTTTGTATCATGTATTGGGCATAATATCTCTTCCCCTTACTATGGGATCTTACACCCTTAATGTTCTATGGCATGGTATGCCTCATGATCTCCCTTATATTATCCTTCTAGGCCATCCTTGGTTATATATTATGCATAAAGTTATTTCTACCCATACCCTTGTTATACCTTCTTCCATGGATACTGCTACAATAGATTCCACACTTCATGTTGCTAATATTTACGATATTCCTATCATACACGATGTTGATGACATTACCTACATTGTAAATCCCTCTCGTCCTTAGGATGCACCCTAGGGCTATTGATTTAAAAGATCAATTTTCTATTGGCACCCATGATACTCCTCCCATTATGTCTCACTCTTGATGTATTATTTATTCATCTAATGTGAACTTGAGTATTGTGTAGGTACTAGGGTTTCTTTTACATGTATAGGGGTAACAGAGTAGAAGTGTTGCCCTTACTAAACTAAAAGAGCACATGTATAGGTGTAAGAGACTTGGGGGTTAGACATCAAAGATATCAAACATATGAGTGCTGCCCTTATTAAAAAATTAGGTTGGAGGCTTATAAAAGAGCACAAGCCTTGGACAGAGTTGGTTAAGATCAAATATCTTTCAAACCAAAACAAGATTTCCTTCATATATGATCAGTCTCTTCCGAGTGGTTCTATTTTCTGGAACAACCTTCTTAGCAGCAAACACATCCTTTTGCAGGGGTGTAGCTGGAAGCTTGGGGATGGGCAAAACATAAACTTCTGGACAGATAAGTGGACTGATTCCAACTGGATTTCTACTTATGATCACATTAAAGACAGCTTAATCACAAAGTATGGGCACAAAATCCAGGGGTATACAAGTGGAGAATGATAATGTACAGGCTGATGTTTCTTCTTTACAGAGTCAACTTTCTCTAATTCATATAAGTAATCAAAATCTTAAGGATGAACTCATCTGGAAAGATTCTTTTGACGGGGAATACTCTGTCAAATCAGGATATAATTCTTTCTTTGTATCCATGGAAAGTGAAATTAAGTGGCACAAACTGTGGATGCCGGAGTTAACCCCTAGAGTGAACTTCTTTTGGTGGCTTATCATTAATGGCAAGATCCTTACTAATGACAACCTCATAAAGAAGGGATTCATCATGCCAATAGATGTTACATGTGTTAGAAAGAGGCAGAAGACATAAAGCATTTATTCCTCCATTGTGAGTTTGCTTCCAAAATTTGGCAGCTGATTTTTGCAAAGTTTAATCAGAGATGGATTTTTCCCCTTACCTGTCTTCAGGCCTGGGAGCAATGGGACTCTCCGTTTAAGCATTGTGTGGTGAAAAGATTGTGGCAACTTGTTTTACCCCACACTATGTGGAGAGTTTGGAAGGCTCGTAATGATAACATTTTCAGAAACAATAGAAAGGCATGTAACAAAATCTACAAGGAAATCATCATTGTTGTGCAAGAAAATATTGCTAGATTTAAACCTCCTAAAAATAGGCTCTACCCTGAGAAGGAAGAATACATCTTGACTGAATGGAATATTGACACTGGCAATAGGAATAACAATGGTATTGATAGAAACACAGTCCGATGGATTAAACCTCCCACTGATTGGCACAAGTTAAATTTTGATGGGGCCTCAAAAGGAAATCCGGGGGAATCTGGAGGAGGGGGAGTTATCAGAGATCAAAGAGGTTGTTTAGTTGCTACTTTTTCTGGGAGAATGGGCAGGCAGACCAATCATTACTCTGAAGCCCTGGCGGCTCTTTGGGGTATAAGACTTACCAGAGATTGTAATATTCCGAATATTATAATTGAAGGGGATTCTCTGAATATCATCAATCTTTTAAACAAAAAGCAACACCCCAGCTGGTCTATCAGAGATTTCATTGAGGAAGCCATTGATATATGCAAGAGCTTTGAAAATGTTAAAATCACCCACACCTATCGGGAAGGAAATAGAGTCGCTGACAGCTTGGCTAACCTCGGTGTTACTAATACCTTTCAAACTTGGCTTGGGGGGGATGTTCTGCCCACTCAAATCAATAAAGCCATAATCAATGATCTTCATGGCCGTGAAAATCAGCACTAACGGCTGTAATTTGGGCGCTAATGTGCGGATCCTCAAGTACAATATGATGACATCACATAATATATGGATGATTGATGCGATATGTGCGAGATGGACTGTCATCATTTTTAAGCATAGAAGGAAAGCCGAGGAGCGGGGAAATAATTACATGTATGCTATAATAATTAATTCTGCTTTCACGGAAAGGAAAGATTCAAAAACCAACATCAGAGCTCTACCTGTCCCGCATAGTGAGAGCATTTTTACCGTTGAGAACAGGAAAAAGAGCAGAGGAAACATGGGGGGTCCGCCTTGCAAAACTGAACCGACCCACAATCTGGCGTGGAAAGAGAACACGGTGCTGTGGAATTACCTTCAAATCGGGGGTCTGTCTAATTTAATTGAAAGGGTACAAGGATTTGACCAAGACATCTCTAACATAGATATTGAGGTCACAGAAGAGCTCATCACCCAGGTCATGGGCCTCAGCCTGGAGGGCACCAAATTCTTCAGTAAAAAGGTGGACAGGGAGGTCGAGACCAAGAAGTTCCTGGACGACGGTGAGAATCTTGAATTCGTGATGCTTTGGCATCAAGGTGGCGTCGATCCCTGAACCTTTTGCTGAGCTGGCCAAGATGGTGGTTAGGTATGTCACTCTTGAAGGCAGATTTGTGACAATACCTCAAAAGCATTTGATATTTCTAAATCACTTTCGTAGAAATATCACCATTAGCTTTCCTCACTATTTGATTAACTCGTTGGAGAAATCAATAAGGGAAGTTCAGAGCCACTCTAGGGCTGTCCCTTTGCATCAGGGACTTATCCTCCTGATCCATCGCCATTGTTCTAGCTGCCCCCCCTTGAATCCTACCCCACCTTCCTCCTCCATTCCTCCTCCTGCTCGCACCGCTTCCACTCCCCCCTGCTGAAAAGGAAGCTTGAAACTGCTGCTTCCAGCAAGAAAAGCAAGAGCATAAAAGATAAAATCCCTCCTTCCCAATGGGTCCTAAGAAGCCATAAAGACCTGGAACTTGCTGAGAACCTCCTGCATATCAGTATTCCAATGGAGGAGCCCAAGGAGGAGGGCTTGATGGACAGAGTGGACAGGTTAGAGAAGGAGATACAAGAGCTAAAAGGGACTATAAAAAATATGGAAAGAGCTAAGGGTAAAGGTATTCTTCAAAGTGATGATGATGAGGGGGTTATTGCTGAGGTCTTCAAGAAGTTACAGTCCCTGGATGGCAGAATGGGCAATGCTAAAAGCCGCAATGACTGCATATTATCTCCCTTAAAAGCATATATAATTTCATTGAGCAGCATGTGCATAGTGTCTGCAGTTTAAGTGGGGTTAGTGAGGACATCTGGGGACCTAAAGAGAAAAGAGATATGGCAATTTCCCAGGCCACTACCATTGCCTTCTTCATGTCACTGCAGGCCATCAAGACCAAGATTGACAGGGCAATAAAGTAACGGGTTGCTGTGTGGCTACTTTTTGGCTGCGATGTTGCTGTTATCTGGCGGTTCAGACGCTATTTTTGGTGGATTTTTTTATGATGCTTCTCTTTTTGTTGCTTTTTGTTCTCTTTGGCTTCTTTTGGGATCATCATTCGTTTGGATCCTTTCTTCACTTGTATTGTCTTACTTGGCTGTTGAGCCCTCTTTGGTTGGCCATTTTTCCCTTCTCTGGGATGTATCTCTCATTTTGACTATCTGGCTTTTGAGCCCTTTTGTATACAGGGTATAGTCCCTTCAAAACTATTTTCCCTTAATAAAAAAAAAGAGCAAAAGTGCAACAAACTTGACATGACCTACAAAGTGAACAAGAAACAAAAAGAAGTGACCTATAAAGAACTAGGATTGTAACTATCCCCTAAACACTAATGCCTAGAATAGATGCTAACACCTCGAGGAGTCATTCCTTTCCCGGTGCTTCTATCCCAGAGATCGTCACATTACAATTTCGAGGTAGAGTTTATACGGTCTAGAATCTTCATTTCTACCTTGTTCATTAGTCTTGAATCATCAAGAACTAGAATTACAAGTTAATTCCTCTTTATCTCCTACCTTTCACTATTGCATGTACTTATTTAAATATATCTTGCATATTTACTATTATATCTATATGATCAATAGTGTCCTTACATAGATTTAAATTTTATTAAATCATTTGGTGAAATTGATATATTGCATTCCCATTATCAGATCTTTCATGGCTTCTCATACCTTTGATTCAAATTCTTCCCCATTTCATATCCAGGTTCAACTTCATAATATCCTTGTTAAGTGTATCCTAGTTGATCCTGGACCAGGTCTTAATATATGTACTTTGTCCTTTCTCCATCAAATAGGAATTTCTTTCTACTCATCTCAATCCATCTACTCTTTGTATCTGTGGCTTTGATGATACACCTAAGAAATTATTGGGCATAATCTCTCTTCCCCTTGTGGGATCTTGCACTCTTAATGTTCTATGTCACGTTATGCCTCATGATGTCCCTTATACTATCTTTTTAGGCCATCCTTGGTTACATAATATGCATATAGTTATTTCTACCTATGCCCTTGCTACACCTTCTTCCATGGATACTGCTACAATAGATTCCACACCTCATGTTGCTACTCTTTGTGATATTCCCATCATACATGATGTTGATGACATTACCTACATTGCACATCCTTCTCCTCTTAGGATGCACCCTAGTGCTATTGATTTACAAGATCAATTTTCTATTGGAACCCATGATACTCCTCCCATTATGTCTCACTTTCAATGTATTATTTATTCATCTAATGTGAATTTAAGTATTGTTTAGGTACTAGGGTTTATTTTACATGTATAGGTGTAACAGAGTATAAGTACACTAAACGTGAAATGACCTACAGGTGAACAAGAAACAAAATGAAATGACCCATAAAGAAACAGATTAGAACTATCCCCCAAACCCTAATTCCTAGAATAGACGCTAGCACCCGGTGAGTCATGTCCTTTCCCATGTACTTTTATCCTCGAGATCATCACATTACGCTTCGACATAGATTTTATATAGTCTAGAATCTTCCATTAAACTATGTTCATTAGTCTTGAATCATATATACCTAGAATAACAAGTTGATTCATCTTTATCTCATACCTTTCACTCTTGTTATACTTATTTAAATAGATTGTGTATATTTACCGTTATATCTATATGATCAACGGTTTCCTTACATAGATTTAAATTTTATTAAATAATTTGGTGAAATTGATAGCTTGCATGCCCATTATCATATCTTTCATGGCTTCTCATATTTTTTATTAAAATTATTCCCCATTTCATAGCCAAGTTCAACTTCATAAGCTATTTGTTAAGTGTATCCTAGTTGATCCTGACCAGGTCTTAATATATGTACTCTATACATTCTCCATCAAATAGGAATTTTTTCATTCATCTCAATCCATCTACTCTTTGTATCTGTGGCTTTGATGATACACCTAAGTATTGGGCATAATCTCTCTTCCCCTTACTATGGGATCTTACACTCTTAATGTTTTATGTCATGTTATGCCTCATGATGTCCCTTATACTATCCTTTTAGGCCATCCTTGGTTACATACTATGCATACATTTCTTTCTACCCATGCCCTTGCTACACCTTCTTCCATGGATACTACTACAGTAGATTCTACACCTCATGTTGTTACTCTTTGTGATATTCCCTCATACATGATGCTAATGAAATCACCTACATTGTACATCCTTCTCCTCTTAGGATGCACCCTAGTGATAATGATTTACAAGATCAATTTTCTATTAGCACCCATGATACTCCTTCCATTATGTCTCACTCTCGATGCACTTTTATTGATCATATGATTAGTGTTTCTAATGTTACTTCTCTCTTTGTACCTTCATCATCAAAAGTTAGAGCTCCGTATGTTGATTTTATAATGATTCCTAATGCTCTCACTTTCCAAGATCCTATGCATGATTTATTTACTATGGATACACCTTATCTTGTTACATTCATGGGGGCAATCAATTCCCTTCTTTCTACATTTATGTCTATGGTCATAGGGGCTAATTCATACTACTTTATTACTTCTAATCTTCCTAAATTACACCTATTACTTATGATGAGTCTTGTGTCTCTCCCTCCATTGCTTGACATTGATACTGATGATCCTCCTAGCATTACATATGTTACACATATTTTGACTCATATATTGATCCTTATGTTTGCACTTACTTTTTCCACTATTTCCAACATACCTAATGTTACACCTATTCTATTTTCTCCTAATGGGTACATTCTTATTGTTTATACACTTCCTACTCATCCAGTTGGGATCTTGGACTCTATAGGGTTTTCCCCTCACCATGTTGACATTATTCTCTAGTAGCTCTTGTGTTTACCAATGTTCTACCTATTCTAGTTTCTCCACATGCATGACATAATCCTACTCCACATGCTATGATACATGCACTTTCACACAACACTAGGTCCTTGCCTCATGTTCACATATATTCATATTCTTTAACTAATCATGGGCCCTTTCCTACTACTCTCATTACATAGACCATCTTGGAATCAACTCAGACACAAAAAATTAGTATCGCTACCCTCTTTACCCCACGTTCACTCTCTTTCACCATGGTCACCCATTCAAATTTCCCCTTTCCCTCCTAAATCCCATTTATTGAAATTTCCCACTTCCCTACATTATCCCATCATTTATTTTATTTCCAATAATTTACTCTTAATCAAAATTAATTAATCCTTAATCATATTTATTTATCACATCCCATTTATTATCCATAAACCTATTTATTAACCTCTTTTATCCTCCCTAAGCACCCTATTTATCATCTCTAGGTTCTCACCTACCTTTATTAAATGTTTTCTTGTCCTCAAAATCCAGCCACTCATCCTATAAATACACCCATGCCCACTCCTTCTTAGAGAGAGAGAGAGAGAGAGATTGAAGGATGCAATTTGGAGATCAAAAGAGGGAATTCTTTGAGAGCTTAAGGTCTTCTTATACATTTGTTGTGTTTATTTCTCATCTTCGTGCCCATTCGCCATCAAATTAGCCCAATATTTGTCAACCCTATCTCAATTTATCAAATCTATCCATTTTCTCGCATCCTTTATGTTTCCACAACTTTCCCATATCAGATCCAAATCCAATCTATTTTGTAGGTTTCTGTCTCCAAATCTAGATCTACCCAGATCTAGGCACGGAAGAGCTTGTAGGAATGTTTTGTAGGTTCCTCTTATCAAACCCTAGTGGTCGTCAATTGGTCACGTATAGTCCTAAGTCATCATTAACCCAGTCAAGTATGATTTATTTTATGTCAATTTAGATTAGATCTAATTTTATTATCTTAGATCCATATTTTTAGTTTCTGTTATCTTAGATTTTGTATATTATATCAAATCCATATCCATTTAATTTATATATATTTATCAAACATGGGGGTTGACATCTGCATAAGGAATTTTATAGTTCTTGGAAGTGAATTCATCAAGAAAGCCCCCATCTACCATCTAATCCATTTTCTTTCTAGTCATCTTTGTTGTGTAGATTATCAAGCTTGCGGTAGGAGGAGCTATCTTTATGCTCATCCACATTTTCATCGTCATCTTGAGGTACCTTAAACCCTCCATATTTCGAGTTGATTTATTTTCTTTAGTACTAGTTCACTAATCGAACAGAACCGAGGAAATTTGGTTCAACATTTTGGAACACTCGGTGGGACCACCCTTTTAGGTGAGTCTCTTGTATTTTTTTCATTTTCCATATTTCTTCTATTTTCCACTAACATTGTAGGTAGAGGATTTGTTTTTACTTGTTTGTGTTGGGATTTTGGATTTCTTGGATTTTTCTCTTCACTTGCTTCATCTTGAAGATCAGATAAAAAGGAAAAGTGAAAAACCGTATTCCTCTTTTTGTCTTAGTTTCTCCTTCTTGCATCATATTTTCCCTTCCTTGTGTGTTTTTTCTCATCAAACCTCCACATTTGGTTTTGGAATTAAAACAAACCTATTGAATTATTTCTTGCAAATATAGTGTAAGTAGGGGTTTAATTGATCCATAGGGATCCAAAATGACTCTACTTCATCAGATCAGTCAGCACGAAGAAGGTAAACTAATACACAAAGGTTTTGTCTTTATAGTAATAGAACGCTACTCTATGCAAAGTGGTGGTTATAGAACCAATTCCCAACCAAAGTGATGGTCCTAAGAGCATCATTCTCGTATTGACAAGCGAAGTCTTGGCTCTTTTGAATAGAAAACAAAAATATGAAACATGTTTCCCATTATCCAAATTACACATGAGGACATGAGAAAGGATATAAATACATGTTTGTAGAATATAATAAGGCATCGAAGAATGAAATCAAGTGAGGAAGAATTTCTTAGTGCTCGAATTGTGTTTTGTAGAAGAAAGGAGTGTTGAGACAGAGCAAGCAAGTAAATGGGAGGAAGTGTGAGATATTATCTACTTCTCTTTCATACTTATTGTAATTTCGTAATTATTGTTTAAATTGGCTAGTAAAAGTTAGAAGAAAGAGAAATTATCATTCCCAACTAGTTTTTCCTCCTCTAGAGAGGTTTCCAAGATAAAAAATTTCGGTGTTTGTGATTTCATATTATTTCCTTTCTGAAATTGTTGCTTCTAAGCACAAGCAAAATTCATTCCCTAGTTATCTTTATCATTTTCTAATAGAAAGTAGAACAATAATATTTAATTTGTGATTATGTGGATAATTCCAAAGTTGAAAAGTTTATAGATCATTTTGGTATCAAAGCTAAAAATATCCATGACTGTGGTATTCATTCTTGGATTTGTATGAAAGTGACTAGATCTAAAGGCAAAGAGGATTTACCTCTTGCAAACCAGAAATTTCTACAAAGAAGTGCAAACGAGAATTCGGGACAAATGGAGGAAGAGAACTTGGTCCATAGAATTGAGATGTTAGAGACCATGATGGATGGGATGTTTAGAAAAGAAGAACTGCAGATTTGCGAAGACATCTTTTGTCAAGCAAGACTCAATGGATGTTGGGCCATTGAAATATCAACTAAGTCTAAAAAGGGTGCATAGGCGTGCATAATTGAAAAAAAAGTGCACACGATAAGGTGCGCATGGAAGGGTTTAAGTAGGGTTTTGTAGAACCTAGGATGCATGCCCATAGAGTAGAATCTCGAGACTTAGCCATTTTTGACCTATCGGGTAGGATGCAAGAAAACATGACCCGAGTGGAAAAATGTGTCACCTAGTGATAGGGTGGCACAATAGAAGCTTCTAGAAGGAAATCATGGCAAGGAGTGGTGAGCTCAGGACTAAAATAGCATGTGTACATGGAGGACCACTTTCAAACACCTTAAGGTCAGAAGAATGAGTCATGGCCTTCAGAAGGTTATATATACAAGTTCCTGCAAGCAAAAGAAGAATGAGTGAATAGAGGGTGGAGCTCTACAGACTTGAATAGAGGGTGACCTAAATACTACAAGTACTCTATTATCTTGGGTAAATAAGTGAAGGAAATCAGGCAAAGTGGTGAGCTTTACTCAAGGTTTTGGGGTTGGCGAGTTATAAATTTTCTTTTGAGAGCCTGAATAGAGGGTATATGAATCTAGTTATAATGCAAATAAGTGTAGGAAAGGATTTATCAAGGTTTTGGGGTTATAAATTTTCTTTTGAGAGCCCTTTGAATCTAGTTATAATGCATGACGTGGTCTACCTTTATGTGACATTCCGTAATGGGCCCTAATGAATGTAATGAGGTTACCAATTTATGTGAATATGAACACTAATGGTTCGATGCATACATCCTTCTTCATAGCTCTTTTTCATTTATGTTTATGAACTAAGTATGAATGCTTGTACAACTTCCTTTCTGTTTTGGTGTAAGTTCTATAACTGCTAAGCTCTTTTCTATCTTGAATGATTGTAAGGATCTAGAAGCTGTTTTGAGATCTAAGGTGCTTGTATGTCTTATCCCCTCTCAAATATCTTAAACTTGGATCATAGATGATGTTTCCCACTAAAATCACAAAAAAAGACTCTGCACCTACGCGTGCCTCAGGTGAGGGCCCAACGCCCGCTGGGTGATAGGCCGATGTGCATGGGATTTCTTTCCTTTGTGATGGGTGTAAAAATGACTACATCCTGGTTCCATTATTAGGACCTCTTTTTAAAGTTGTAGTGGGAAATGACATACATCATGATCTCGTAATGAGTAATAACCGATCGTTTAATTTTGGAAAGTGTTGAATCATGGTTCAAGAGCACAGAGGATGAATTTGCATAGAGATTCAACATTGGATCTGAGTTTAATGCACGTAGATGGGTAGAAGAGAACCTCTACCATGATTTATATGAAATTTTTTTATGTTTCTTCCCAATAGAACTGTATGAATGGCTCTCAAAGATACACATCTAGATCAAGCTGGTATTATAGATCATGTATGTGGACCCAAGAAGAATACCAGAGGTTACAGGATGCATATCTGACATGGACTCATGATGTGGATAATTGGTGGAAAGGTGTGTTGGCTAGCTACACTCTGGAGTACACTATTTCTACATATTCTTGTCCAGAAGTTGTTGAGTTTGAATTTTTGTGAGATCCCGAGGATCATTTCTATGTGTTATCCCTCCGGTAGTGAAGATATTGATTGTTAACCTGAGTTTAGAGACATTTCCAATGGTCGGCTAAACCATTTTGAGCATTGGGCAAGGAAGCTAGGGTGGAGGAAGATGGCAGATATTACGATGGAGAAAGAAAGGGAGGAGAGACAACTCAAGTATAGTGAAGCACGTGAAAGGGAGATTGCTAGACAATGCGAGGTTACAAGTGTGATGGATCTATAGAGGCAAACATTGTGGGAAGGAGTTGAGGTTCACGCGGAGGACATGGAACCTAAGCAATTTGTGCTACCCCATCTTGGCAAGCACGTAAGAGAGACCCCTTGGCTTCTGATGAGATTTTTTCGTGTGGAGAGAGAAGAGTCATTGGCACATATCTGAACCCACCTAGTGACCAAACCCTAGCGCTTGGTTTTCCAGATCAAGGAAGGAGTATTGTTGACCCAGTTGGTATTAGTGGAAGTGACAAATCTACACCCAGGAGATACAATTCTTCATTTCCCACTTCTATGGTTATGTATATTCAAGTATTTGGAGGAATTTTTAGATAAGGAGAAAGTACACAAGCCTTCAGTCTTGCATCTGGGAGTGATGCAGGGTACACTAGTGGTAGTGGGGAATTATCACGACCACCATCAGCGTATAGTTCAAGTGGAACCTTAAGGACACTTGGCACCAAAACTACAGGATCAAGTGGATCTAGTGGGTCGGAGGAATAGGACTTGGTGGTTTTGGTGGATCTCGTGGGTCGAGAGGAATAGCACCTAGTGGTTCTAGTTGATCGGTGGTTTAGGAGGCACAGGACCTAGTGGATCTGGTGGATCCGGTAGTAGAGGAAACACCGGAGGGAACCAAGGCTCTAGCTCAAGAGGACAAGGGCCCTAACCACCCCCTCAAGTCTTCTTTAAGATGTCTTTACATTTTCCATATTACAGAGGTATTAAAGATGCTACAGAACATGTTCACAAGTGTGAACTACTATGGCACGCAAAGGGGATCATAACCTTGAGTGGAAGGCTAGTCAGTTTGTAACGACGTTGCAAGGGCACACACATAGCTGGTATAGGAAATATGACCCTCATCAAATGGTGGTGGATTATACTGCTTTAAAGAACACCTTCTTGGTAGAATTCCACATCCCTAAGTTTGAACAGAAGAGCATCAGTGCCCTGAAGGAGATTCAATAGGAATGGCAAAGAGTGTGTGGGAGTATGATGTGTGCTTTAAAAATCTCTTGTCTAAGTTATCATATGATATTCACCCTTCACAACATGCTCAGTGGTTTTTGGAGGGTTGATCAAACCTTTTAGAAGGGCCTTATCTCATAAAACTTTCATAGACTCGCGCGAGGTGTTAGAAGTTGATCTCGCATGCCGAGGCTATTAGAAGTGTTGATATTGGTGTTAGCCCATTTTTGGAGGCTCAAATTGCTGTTATGGCTAAGCAGCTGGAAAATTTGTTTGTGAACTCAGCCCATGAGACTCGCAGTGGTATATGGTATACAGATTGTGAAGTACAAGGGCATGTCAAATATAGTTTCCCCTGAGATGACAAGATACGCCGTCACAAGAGATCGTGAAATTTTTCATGTGGACCATGATGCAAGTAGATGCTCCTTGTTACATCATGCAATTTAGAAGAATGTGTCTTGCTACTATAAGATCTACACCTCTATAACCCATGATACTAAGGATTGTAGACTTATTGACTAGATCCATGAGGCCATTGATCATGGGGTGCGCTAGACCAGCATTACCAGTAGTTATAAAGGTGATGATTGCCGTTATGAGGAGCGTGCAGATGGAGGTGCATGCGGAGGGGGTTTCATGGAGGATTTCATGGTCATGGTAACCACGAGAGGAGGAAGAAGTGAGTTCCCATGTGGAACCTATTTTAATTGTGGGTCTATAGAGCATTACAAATGAGAGTTCCCAGACCTATTGCAATGCTCATGGTGCGGGAAGAAACACAAGTATGAGGAGTTCCTAAGTTGTTTGAGCACATGTATCGTGTAGCAAATGGAAAGACAAGGGTGTTGCAATGGTAAGCATTAAGAAGACAGGACACACAATGGATGCCATGGGTAACACGTGATGCAGGCTTAGAACCTGTTTTGGTAATAACAAGAGAAAAGGCCACACATGCAAAGGAAATACCAAGGCAGAGGACTCGGTTTCAAGAGAAGAAGTGGTGCATGGAAAGTACCCAGATCCTGCTCATCAGAAGGAGGTATATCAAGATACCATGGATATCATTCAGATTTTATAGGGAGAAATCCAGTGTCTAAAGGAGTAGTCCAGGAGGGAGGAGCAAAGAAGGAAGGTCAAGGTGCCAAGAGATGACCTAGATGAGGTTAGGGAAGTATGTAAAATGCTAAGGCAAGAGAATATTATTCCCTTACTAGGGGCATGGTTGAGAGAGAAGGTACCACATGCCGAGAGAAGAGCATGAGAGGCAGGTCCTGTATGCAAACCTTCCCCCTCACATCCTTGACTATGATAAGGAGATCACGTTAAATGTAGTGGTGGATGGATGGCTGCTAAGTAATATCCTCATTAACACAAGCACGGACGTCAATGTTCTCACATTACATGCATGGAATTAGATGGGAAGGCATGTATTACAACCTGTCTTCAATGTGTTGTATATGGAAAAAAAAAAGGCAATGCCTATTAGTGTCTTAAAGGATGCAGCTATCACCATTCAGGGAGCTAAGTTTACTAGAGACTTCGAAGTCTTAGTGCTCACCGAGGCGTAAAATTTCCCAAAGACTACTTGGGCACCCATGGTGTTATAAGAAAAATGTGGATCTTCGATTCAACAAGGGATACATCAGCTTTGAAAATAAGGAGGAACGATTCATCATAACCCTGGCTAATGGGAATTCAACACCCTATACTGAACCTTTGGGAGAAGGTCCTGGATAGAATATATGTGCAATCAATCAGGGATCTAGAGATAACCCATCCTACCAATGGAGTTATCCAGTTTGAGGATGCTCAGTCGGTAAGTGACACCACTAGTCTAGCATGTGATAATTGGGTGCATGAGACCTACGAGTTGGTTGGATGAAATTTAAGAGGATTGGTGAAAAAGGTGACAAAGGTACGCACATTCCAGCACCTAGGAGGAAAAGAGCTACCTAAGTACTCAAGAGGAGCCTCCCCTGAGGTCTTTTTGCAGAAAATGGAAGCTCAATGGAAGGAGGAAAATGAAAGAAGGGGGATGTTAAGTTACATCCTACTAGGAATTGCTGCATGCTAGTGGGCAACACATCGGGATAATCTCTTGGAATGGCGTGAAGTGAGAATTTCCTTCTTTGTTCATTTCTCTAGAAGCAATGCACCCACCACCATCAAGGACTACCATGGTAAGGATCCCACCTCTTTCCACGTCCAATCCTATGAGAGAACCTGGAGGGAAGGTGTGGAAGATTTTCCACCATCCCTCTGGGTGCACAAACTGTATTCTACACTATAAGATTATGCACGCGTATGGTACATACATTCTGAGACATGCCACCAGACAGGGAATTTGAAAGAGCTAGTGGTTGACCTCATTCAAACATTTGAGTATCGAAGTACCAAGCCATCAGTTGATAAGGCATTATAGGTTGTCAAGTGCCTTACCATGGGGGATAGTGCCATGACAGAATATAGGCTGTTGGACTTGCTTGGTGAACCAAGTTTCGGCGCACTTTTAAGAAGAGGAAATAGATGAGGTTTAGCTTGAGCACGTGTGTGTGAAAAAGAGAAAGGAAAGATTGTATATGTAATTGATGGGGAGGAAGTAGAAATCTTGGATGTTAACCATTCTATAGGGACATGCGAGGTAGTGGATAGTGTTGATACTCATGTGCGTGCCTACCATGAACCTTTAAAAACTAAAAAGGTTAACATCAGCTCAGGAGAAGAACCTAAGGAATCTATCATTGGAGATTACTTGGTCGGAGAAGGAAGTATCTAAGATCATTAATCTTTTGCATGAATTTGAGGATTTATTCCCATACAGGTACCATGAGCTCAAAGGCATCCACCATTCCTTGGGGAGATGAGGATAAAGTTGAAGGATGGTGCACACCCAGTCAGGAAGAGACCCTACCAGATGAATCCCAATTTATGCATGAAGGTAAAGGAAGAGTTAGAAAAAATGATAGCATCTGGGATCATTGAAGCTATTGAAGAATTGGAATGGATAAGTCTAATGGTAATCAGCATCAAGAAGGATGGGTAGATTAGGATCTACATGGATTATAAAGAGCTGAATGTAGTTTGTATCATTGATCCTTTTCCAACCCCCTTAAATGAAGAAATTTTAGAGGGAGTCACTGGGCACAAAATATATTCCTTTATGGATGGATTTTCGGGGTACCACCAAGTCCAGATTGTAAAGGAAGACTAGGAGAAGATAACTTTCACCACTAAATGGGGAAGTTTTACATACACGGTCATGCCCTTTGGGTTGAAGAATGCACCTGTTGTTTTCTCTCGCATAGTGGTATAGGTGTTCCAGACTTCATCCATAAATTTCTTCAGGTCTATCTAGATGATTGGAAGGTGTATGGGCTAGTAAAAGACCATTGTGATAATTTAAGGTTGATGTTTG
Source organism: Taxus wallichiana var. yunnanensis (assembly GCA_018340775.1). NCBI lineage: Eukaryota > Viridiplantae > Streptophyta > Pinopsida > Cupressales > Taxaceae > Taxus > Taxus wallichiana. The sequence goes on from CM031236.1 coordinate 290,258,512, forward strand.
AGAGGTGTCGGTAGTTGAGGATATCCCTCAACATTAAGAAGTGTGTCTTTATTACCCCCTTTGGAACGTTATTGGGGCATATCATATGTAAGGAGGGCTTGCTAGTAGATCATGCCAAGGTTGCATTTATTGTGGGACTCGGGATCCAACTAGTTAAAGCGCAAGCGCGGGTTTCTTGGAAATGTAGACTACTATCAGAAATTCATTAATGGGTATGCCAAAATCACCACACCTTTAGAAGAATTTCTCAGACATAAAAGTTCCTTCCATTGGGGAAAGGCACAACAGAAGGAATTTAACACATTGAAGGATAGGCTTGTCACCGCACCTATACTATGTTTCCCCTCTTGGGATAAACCCTTCCATGTTCATGTAGATGCCTCCAAAATGGCCATTGGGGCAGTGCTTGCACAACCTAGTGAGGGAATTATTGATCACCCCCTATGATTTACAAGTAGGAAGTTGACACCAACGTAGAGCAGAATTATACTAGGACTAAGCGCGAAGCATCTTCAATGATCTACGCACTTCACAAGTTCAAGAAGTATCTGTTGGTAACTCCCTTTATTTATACACTAACCACATGGTGTTAAAGTATTTGGTGAAGAAGCCCATTCTACAAGGGCATATATGTCGATGGGTGTTGTTATTTCAAGAGTTTGATTTCATGGTAGTTGTGAAGCCTGAAAGAGTAATTGTGGACTCCGATCATTTATCAACAATTGATTCAGAGGAGGATGCGCAGAGCATTGAAGAGACTATGCCAGACATGAAATTTTTTTAGGTTACAGCACGCACCCTTGGATTTGGAGGAAATTACAGTATTTCTAAAGGAAGGTGTGGCACTGGAAGGGATGAAGACATTAGAGAAAAAGCAACTAGCCATACACACCATGCCCTACATGTTGATCAGTGGGGACTTATACAAATTAGGGCGTGATGAATTTTTGTGTAGGTGTGTACTAGAGCATGAGTGCCTCGCCATCATAGAGGAAGCACACAGAGGAAGTGCAAGTGGACATTATGCAGGTGACGCCACCACACGTAAAATATTAATGGCAAGATTTTGGTGGGAAAATCTATATAAGGATTGCAAGGACTATTGTAAAGCGTGTGACCACTATCAGTGCATTGGTAAGCTAAGAAGGAGAGATTAAATGCCTTTACACCCTATCCCTAGCGCTGAAAATTTTGTAGGCCCTATTGCACCAACAACGTGTAGGACTTGATCACACTATGTAATCACTTGCAAGGAATATTTGACACGGTGGGTAGAGGCAGCCCCAACTAAAGACTCCACATCAGCTACGGTAGTAAGATATTTGGGGGAGAACATTATCATGAGGTATGTCTGCCCTTTAAGTTTAACTAGCGAAAGGGGTACACATTTGTTGAATGACACCGTGAGGATACTGCTAGCAGAGTTCATGGTGGCTCATCACAAGACAACACCTTATCACCCACAAGAAAATGGAACCACATAAGCATTTAACAAGATACTGAGTCATACCCTGACAAAAAATTGTGATGTCAGAAGACAAGATTGGGATGACAAGGTATCAGCCATATTATGGGCTTATAGGACAACTTATAAAAGGATGAACAAAGCCAAACCATTTCAATTAGTGTTTGGTATGGAATCTCTTTTGTCAATTGAGTTCATGTTACCTTCTCTATGAATAGCACGCACGGAGGTCCAGGCCGATGAGAAAGCATTGGAAGAGATAATTGATGAAGCTGAATGAAAGACAATCACTTGTTAGGTGGATCCAAACAATAAAAAAAGAAAAGCAAAAAGCATGGCATGATCGCCACATTAGGAACAAGAAGTTTGAGGTTGGGAAGATGGTCTTACTATATGATTCTAAGTTTCTGTGCCACCCTAGGAAGTTAAAGGTCCATTGGTTAGGTCCCTATATAATCTCATACATCCTTGATTCAGGCACGTGCTAGTTACAAGTGCTGGATGGAATAAAATTTCCTAAACACTTCAATGAGAGTAGGTTGAAGCCCTATTATAAATAAGGTTTCTTGGTGTTTGTAAACAAGGTAGTTTTTCCGTATAGTTTAGAATTTACTTTATACATTTCCTTTCTTGTGTTTCCCTTTCGTGTTTTTTTTTTTTTGCACCTTGGGTTTTGGTAACCTTGTTACTTTTTGAATGTTTTGAATGCGCAGAGGACCGTGCATCATTTGGGTGAGGGGAGGAGTGATGAAGGAAAGCATGGGTAACGTGCCAAGGAGTATTGAGTTGGAAAGCCCGGTTGAATGGCCCTATTGAAAGAGGTGCATGAAAGAAAAGGTGGAAAAGGATGGTTGGTGTCAAGATAAGGCTACTTTCAGATCCCACATACAAAGAAGGAAGAAGCGCATAAACAACACGAGGTAGGCGAGAGAAAAAATCATGATAGAAGAAGTGCCTTTGGAGCTAGTTACGTGCACACAAGTCTCCTATAAGGATGGGTTGGTTGCATGCCAGAAGGTTAGAAGATTGTCCACGCAATGTTGGGCGCGTGAGTTAGGGTGTAAAAGGTGGGATTTTTTTAAAAATTCACATTAAATGTTAAAATTATGGTGGTAGGTGAACTAGCATTTAATGATTAAAAATAGGAAAAACTATAAATAGAGGTTCGAAATTTCATTATTCACTTTGTGCATATGAAGAGAAGAGATTTTGTGAAGTAGGGTTTCCGAGTTGATCTATGCGAAGAAAAATTGCAAGAATTTTAGCGTGAGTGACCAATTTGTATTTATAAACCGAAAGGAAGTGATTCAAGGTGTGGGAAGAGTTGTGGAGAAGTGTCATCCGGTGAAAAGATATTCCAATTAGGGTTTAGTATCTAGGGCACGGGTTAAAAAAATTTCTTTGCCAGTTTGAGATCTAAACTTAGAAAGGGGTAGTAAAACAAAGCAAGTGAAAGAAGTTGAAGTGTTAACATAAACAATGGCACCCAAGAAACTAGTTGGCACACCTAAGAAGGGAAAGGGAAAAGGCAAGAGCAAGCAACAAGAAACTGTCATGAGTACAAATGAAGAGTGGTATACAGAAATGCAGTACCCAGATGGAGTATTGCTTGGGTGAGAGTGGGAGTCCCATTTAAGAAATATGTCAATAAATGATTACAATCATCATTCGAGCATGATCGAGAAGGAAATGGCACTAGATTTAGTGCACCCGATGAATAAAAGGACTCCAGAGGGTTTACCCATCTATAACAATTATGTAAAAGTGAAGATGGAGAAGTCGGGATTATTGCAACTCTTTGAGTTTCCCTACTTTGGAAAGCCTAAGCACCAATATCTATGGTTGATGTTGCGTGTGCATGAAGATTACTTTAACTTCATAGGGAACAAGATACACATTACCCCTAATCTTGTTTCACATTTCACATGCCTCATCTGTGAAGGATAAATTTTGGAGGATGACCTATGCAACAAGGAGGAAATTAAGGAAACCGTCACTACTTATGCATACAAAAAGGGGTCGAGGTACTTTGATATCACGGACATCAAGGACCCGGTGATGAAGATGGTCATGCACCTTGTGACAAATTTAAATGGCCAGGAGAGATGGACCCAGGTAAATAAGTCTTGGTTGAATGTTTGCAGGAGGATTTCAGAGGGCACCATCTACAACTTTTTTGCATTCATCACGAATAAGATTGTCAGCAGCATGTAGGAAGGTGATAAAATCCTCTTTGGTAATGTCTTGTTAACCATTGTGTTCTCAAAGATTGGGGTGCGATGTAGTGGACAAATTCATGTGGGAGTACCCTGCTGAAGACCCTTCACCCATGAAGAGGTTTTAGAAGTACACCTGTGATAGTATGATGGTCATGCACAAGGCACTTGGAGAAGTGGTACACATGCCCCAGGAACGTGTTTAAGGTGGAATAGAGGATCCTTGAACAACTTCCAGTGACCACTAAGGGAGAAGTCAAGTTTTTGGTGTACCAACATTTCTACCTTGGTAGATTTAAACTGATAGATAAGATATGGAACCCTTAGTGCAAGCTCCCTTTTTCCTTCATAGCTCAACACTTCCAAGTGGGAGTGAAAAGGTTCAATGAATCCAAGAAATTGAGGTTAGACCTTGGTAATCTAGACTGGGACCATAGATAAATGTGCAAATGGTTATTCTACCCCAACAAGTGTGCATATGTGGAGAAGTACATGCCATATGAGGTCCAAATGGTAAGACTCGTGACTTTTCCCATTGCAATGTAGGGTCTACGGCGTGAGTATACCTTTGCATAAGACCTAAATTTGAGAAGGGCACATATTTGGAGAATGAGGTGTCCATACCTGAGGACCTAACTAGAAGGAAGAGACCCATGCCTAGATAGGAGGAAAAATAACCAAAGAATAAAGTACCAAGTGTAGTGGATACATAGGCAATAGGTACCCCTAGGACAAGTACCAAAACAAGTATGTATTCACGCAATAAAAATTCCATATTCAAAGAGAAGGCTCTGGAGCCATGGGATCCATTAGACAAGGAGTCGTTAGAATAAGAAGAGACAGAGTCACCTACACCAGAATCCTGGTTGGGAAGAAGCAGAAGATGATGGAGGAGTCGATTCTGAGTACACTAAGAGTTTGGGGGCCTACTAGGGTGAAAGGGATGATGATGAGGAAGATGAGCCTAAGGTAAACCAAGAACAACCTATGTTCAGTGTACATGACTTGTAGGAGGGAGAAGGAGAGAATAATGAGTACATCTTCACGTGGAGAAAGGTCATCTAGGAGGAGGAAGATGCCCGGGACAAGGAAAGGAGAAAAGAGGTAAACAAGGTGGTGGAAAGAGAGGCTAAGAAGATCATTGAGACCTTAGTGGAAGAGGAGTTAGAACACAGCGCTAAGCTTGTGATGAATGAGGATAAGGAAGAGAGTGGGGAAAAGGACCACGAAAGCACTGGAGGCCCCACTTTAACTGTAAATATTCCTAAGGGCATGTGCATGGGAGGAAAGTATGCGGAGGAGGAGAGGCCATGGCTGGGTTATATTGATGACCCCAATAAAGTGTTGTGCGCATGGTTCCAAAGCATGGTTCTAGCAGAGGAACTCCTAGAAATGTCATCTTTTGATAAGGAGGTTGCATACCCACAGACAAGGAAGATGCTCTCATGGGCATTTACGTCCCATCTTGATGAGCCAGAGTTTGAAGTAAGCCATGGGGCAATAATAACATTGCCATAATCAAAAGGAGATAACCCATTAGTGAGTGCTCAGTGGCTATCAGATGAACAACTATGTAACACACTCAATGTCTCCATTAAGGTTGAAGCTAGACTCTTTGGGCAGAATGATAAAGTCAAATTTATGGAAGATGAACTAGAGAAGAAAGAGGAAGAGCTATCTAAGAGGGTAAAGGATCTGAGTCAAGAAAATTTGATCAGCGCCTAGTTGCAGCGTGAGTTAAAGGATGAGAAGGCTAGAGTGCATGAAGTATACAAAAAGGTGGAGTCCATTACAAATGCAATAGTGTTGAAGCATCCAGACCTAGCGCCTCCCACGCAAAAGTATGCATCTTCCCTGGAATGCCTGGAGGACTTAACAAGGGTCATCACCATGGAGAGGCAGCTTCTAGCCTTGGAATCTATAGAACAAGTTGCTTTGCACGTTTATAAAAGGAGCATAAATTGAAAGTCATGACATTCATAGCTGAATACAACAAGGTCCTTGATGATGTAAATACTACTTCCTAGATTGTTAAGGATGCATATGACAACAAAGTGGATAGAGACAAAGTGGAAAGCATGCTGGTCGCTAATGTTGAAGCGTAACTTAAAGAGTTCCAAAGGGGAACATAGTGGAGTCAAAAAGATCCTAGCTAAGGTAGAAAATAAATCAAAAGCTATTGAGGCCTTACTGGGCTTAGTTAAAAACTGGATAAAGGAACTATACCCGCAGATTACACGAAGGATAGATACACTGGAGGATATAGGCAAGGAGTTAGAGAAAATTTTTAACACCATGAGCACATAAGGGGATGGGTTGGGTTTTGATCAGGTGAGCGCCTTAGTAGGAAATATTTTCCAAAGAGCACAGAATGAGGTCGATGCCTGGAACAATCTAGAGGCTGACTTGTAGAATAACTTTCCTCTCTTATTGCTTAAGTAGCATCATTCCCCATTCTTCCTTCTTTTCCCATTCTTAGTCCCCTTTATTCTTTTTCCAAGACATTAAGTCTTTGTGTATTATTTATTCTTTGAGGAATTTTCTGAGGGCGGAGAACAGGTAAAGTGTGGGGTGATGTTGGGCCCCTAAAATATCAACTAAGTCCAAAAAGGGTGCATAAGCATGCACGGTTGAAAAAAGTGTGCAAGATAAGGTGCATAGGGAAGGGTTCAAGTAGGGTTTTGGTAGAACCCGGGATGTGCACCCGTAGAGTAGAATCTGGGACTTAGCCATTTTTGACCTATCAAGTAGGACGCAAGAAAACGTGACCCGAGTGGAAAAAGGTGCCATCCTGGTGACAGGGTGGCCTAGAAGGAATATGCCCTACAATAGAAGCTTCTAGAAGGACATCATGGCAAGGAGTGGTGAGCTCAGGCTTGGAGGAGCATGCACCCATGGAGGACCACTTTCAGACACTTAGTGACATATCTGAGGCCATAAAAGAATGAGTTGGCAGTTCAGGAAGGCTATATATACAAGTGCCTACAGAAGCAAAGAAGAATGAAGTGAATAGAGGGTGGAGCTCTATAGAAATACTACAAGGACTTTGTTATCTTAGGTAAATAAGTGTAGGAAAGGATGTATCAAGGTTTTGGGGTTATAAATTTTCTTTTGAGAGCCTAGCTATATGAATCTAGTTATAATGCATGACTACGGTCTACCTTTCTGTGACATTTTGTAATGGGCCTAATGAATGTAATGAGGTTACCAGTTTATGTGAATATGAACATTAATGGTTATGATGCATACATCCTTCTTCATATCTCTTTTTCATTTATGTTTATGAACTAAGTATGAATGCTTGTACAACTTCCTTTCTATTTTGGTGTAAGTTCTATAATCTGTTAAGCTCTTTTCTATCTGGAATGACTGTAAGGATCTAGAAGCTGTTCTGAGCTCTATGGTGCTTATATGTCTTATTTCCTCTCAAATCTCTTAAAATTGGATCATAGATGATGTTTCCCACTAAACTCACATAAAAAGACAGACTCGGCACTGCGCATGCCTCGAGTGAGCTCCCAGTGCCCGCCATTGGGTGATGAGCCGCAGCACATAGGATTTATTTCCTTTGTGATGGGTGTAAAAATGACTACAATGGACTCATTGGTTCAAGGATTAGCTGAAAAATTTGGCATATGAAAGAGCCACCATGAGGAATATTATGGGGAAGAGCATGAAGAAGAGTCTTCAAATACAAGATAAAAGGTAAAATCGACCATACTCCTTTTAAAGTTGAGGTGAAACTTGAGATTAAAATATTTGAAGGAAAATTAGATGTAGATTTTCTTGATAAATGGTTAAAATAGTTAGAATTCTACATTATCATCCATAATGTCACCGAGGCACGGGATCACCTTGTCACGTCTCAAAATGGAGGAACACGCTCTATTTTTGTGGGAAACCCATCTAACCACTTGTGGAAAGAAGAAGCATCCTATTGTGAAATCTTGGCAACAATTTAAAGAATTACTTAGAGCTAACTTCTATCCTATTGGCCACAAGACTGGCCAAATGATTAAATAGTAGTATTTTAGACAAGGCGGTGATTAAAGTGTGCAGGACTATACTACATAGTTTCGAGAGGTAGGCCATGTTTCCAAACATGGAATTGGAGGATGAGGATATTTTGAATAAGTACACACTCACCTTCAAAGAAAATTCATCTCTATAAAGCCCAAATATCTCAACAAGGCATGTGTGCAGGCATACTACATAGATGATGAAAATAAGCAAGGAGAAGCGAGCCAAGGGAAGCGAATCGACAAATCAGCAGAAAAAAGAGTATGGGAAAACAAGTAACAAGGGTAAGTGGAAAGAGAAAGGTAAACAAGTTTCCACTACTTTAAATACTTGTAAAGATCCCAATAATTTTGGAAGAATTGTGATATCAATGGTCATATTGACGCTACATGTTGGAAGTTGCATCCGGAGTTACATCCAAAGAACTAAACCAAGGAATCAAATAAGTCCATAACAGTTGTAAAAATAGAAGGCGAGGTGGAAATCGAATACGACTCTAATGTAGACAAAACGCTTGGATGTAAGACCACCAACATGGAAAACCGGAAGAGGAGATGAGCGGACTATTCCGATCAAAATCCAGATCAAGAGAACTAAGGTAAATGTTTTGGTTGAAACCAGTTCTCATTCGAACTTGATTTCTGAAGTATCTATAAAGAAGTTTGGTCTTGAGACTTATGAGCATCCACACCCTTATCCTTTGGGTTGGGTGAAGAAGGGTGTTAAAATTAAGGTAACAAGAAGATGTAAGGTCAAGTTTGGGATAAATTCCCAATATATTGATGTTTTGGAAACTAACGTTATTCCACTTGATTTATTTTGATGTTGTATTCAGAAGTCCTTACTTGTATATCAGGGATGTTATATTTATGAGAAGGTAAAACCGGTATAGATGGGTCAAGGATGGGATCAGCTACAACATCTGGGCACACTAGTGTAAGACACAGGTTACTATGGTGAATGTTAACCAATCAAAATGACTTATTCAGGAAAATCATAATCAGTTTTGTTTAATTTTGTTAAAGGATAAACAAGATGGGGTAGAAGTTTTAGAGATTTCTAACCAGGAAAAAAATATTTGGATAGTATTATTCAGTCTTTTCAGGAATTTTTTCAGGCTCCCAGTGGGTTACCACCAAAATGAGAAGTAGAGCATGAGATTCATCTATTGTCATAGTCTCCTCTGCCAAACATCAAGTTGTATAATCAATCTTTGATTAAGAGTACTGAAGTAAAGAAACAACTCTAGGAACTATTAGAATAAGGGGTGATACGTCCGAGAACCTCATCATGCGGTTCACCTATTATGATGGTGCCAAAGAAGGATGGTTCTTGGAGAATTTGCATCGACTACCGTGCTTTGAAAAATATCACCATAAAGAATAGATATCCACTTCCCCACATAGATGATCTCTTGGACCAGCTTCAACATGCCAAATTCTTCACAAAGTTGGATCTCAAGTCAGTTATCACCAAGTCAGAATGAAGGAGGAGGAGATATGGAAGACTTCCTTCAAGACAAAACAGGGTTTGTATGAATGGTTAGTACTTCATTTTGGGTTATGTAATGCACCCGCTACATTTATGAGATTGATGAATGATGTATTTTGGGATTTCATAGATTCATGTGTCATTGTATATCTAGACGATATCTTGATTTTTAATGCCGCATGAGAAGAACATCTAACTCATTTACAACAAGTCTTGCAAGTTCTCGGGAGAAATAACTTCTTTGTAATATGAAGAAATGTGAATATTCCAAACAGTCACTTTTCTATCTTGGGCATGTGGTTAGAGGAGGAGAGAAATGAGTGGATATAAAGAAGGTGGAAGCTGTCACTAATTAGCCAACACCAACAACTGACAGCCACGAGAGACTATGAGTTTTGTGGGAGCATTATAGTACATGTGGAAGGTCCTTCTATAATTCTCCACGATTGTAGCACCTCTACACATAGTGGCCATAAAGAGTAAGGGTTTTGAATGGGGTAAGGAGTAAGACAAATACTTTGAGTTATTGAAATACAAGATTAGTCATGCTCTAGTACTTGTTTTCCTAATTTGTAGCAGCCTTTCAAAGTAGAGACAGATGTCAGTTATTACATTATGGGCGCAATGTTTCTTCAAGGAGGTAAACTTGTATGCTATCATTCTGAAACTTTCACTTCAGAAGTTAAAGAATATTCAGTATATGATAAGGAAATGTATGCACTAGTTCAAGAAATTAAAAATTGGAAGCATTATTTGTTGGGTAAAGGAATTATTGTGTACACTAACCACAAACCTCTCTAGTATTTGCAAGCATAGTCTAAATTACAGCAGGCAAGGCACTACAAATGGATGGGGTTCCTTCAAATAGTTCCATCTAGTGATCAAATACAAGAAGGGTAGTAAAAACTTGGTGCCAGACATGTTGGCTAGGCCACCCACATAGGAGAAGTTATATTTTTGCCACTATCTCTCATATCAATCCCTTCACGAAGGAAGATTATGGAGAGGCATATGCCTAGGACAGAGACTTTGGGGTGACATTTCAGCAGTTGCAGTCCCAAGGTACTGAAAGGATAGGGATTGAAGATTGTTATCTCAAGGATGGTCTGATCTACCAATGGGGGAATCTTTACATGCCTAAAGTGGAAATACTTCTATTGATGAGGGAAGCACATACCTCGAAAGTAGCAGGGCATTTTGGTGTTGGTAGGACTCTAGCCCACTTACAAAGGTACATGTATTCACCCAATATACAATAAGAATTATCAAAATTTATACGTGGATGTAAACTTTTTGTACTAGAAAGCCTAAGACTAGGAAGCAGGGTTTGTATATGCCTTTTCCAGTACTTACTCATCCGTGGGAGGACATTTCTATGGATTTTGTAGGAGGATTACCAATTTATAAACATGGTCATGACTATCTCTATGTTGTTGTTGATAGATTCAATAAGATGTGTATTCTTATGGCATATAAAAAGACAATAAAAGCACATGAAATAGAAGATATTTTCTTTGCTAATGTATTGGTGAATTTTGGTTTGCCAACGTCTATTGTTTCTTACAAGGATTTTAGGTTCTTGGAGAAGTTTTAGACTACTTTGTGGGACAAGATGGATACCAAGTTATAGAGGAGCACAACTTTCCATCCACAGAAAGATGGACACACAGAGGTGGTGAACAGTAATTTGGTACATTTAATCGAGAGGATATAATGAAAAATACCCAAGTACTTGGGATGAGTCCTTAGCCTACATTCAACATTCCTATAACCGAGCGATCGCACATCCACCGTGTGAAGTCATCGTTTGAAGCATGCTTGGTATATCTACCTACAAAACTGTTGGACATAGAATTTTGGCAGCAGGATGAGGAAGAGACATGAGACACAAAGGTGAGGAGAGAAAACAAATTCATTGAGAGGATCTGAAAAAACCATCTCAAAGTCAAAGAATAGCTAAATAAATCTCAAGCCAAGTATAAATCTAGGCATGATTAGTATAGGAGGGAACATAAGCTTCATGTTGGAGATAAATTTTGGCTTTACTTGAGCGGGAGAGACTACAAGGTCAAGCACACAAGCTTAAGCCGTATGATATGGGCCCTTCACCATATTGGAGTAGGTTGGATAAAATGCCTTTTGGCTTGATTTACCATCATTTATGAGGATGTACTCAGTAGTAAAATGTGATAAATTTCACCTATATGAGCCATCCATGATAGATGAAGATGAAGGACTACAATTTCTACCTTCCATTGAGGATTGCGTCTTGGACTCACGAGGTGAATTGGAGGAGGATGTAGTGTTGTAGAAGAAGGTTAGAGAGACTAGGAGAGGTCTACAAGAGTCTTGGAAGATTGGACTGAAAGGAAAGACACCAAGGCAGGCTGGTGGTACTCGAAGGAGCAAGTGAGGGAATTATTTCCTCATCTACTCCCCCACTAAGATTTTTTGGGACCAAATCCTCCTAAGAAGGGGGATGTGATCCATAGGGATCTAAAATGACTCTAATTCATCAGATCAGTTAGCACAAAGAAGGAAAAATAATACACGAGGTTCTGTCTTTATAGTAACAGGACCGCCACTTTGTGCAAAGTAGTGGTTACCGAACCACCACCCAAATAGGGTGGTGGTCCTAAGACCACCGATCTGCATTGGGTGGTGGTCTTGGATCTTTCAAACATAAAACAAATATATGAAATGAATAGCCCATAATTTGGAAGGTTATCTATGTCTCTTCTCCTCCATGACCTTTCCCATTCTCCAGTGCATGGGAGGACATGAGAAAGGCTATAAATACATGTTTGTAGAAGAGAATAAGGCATCAAAGCATGAAAGCAAGTGAGCAAGAAGTTATTAGTGTTGTGATTGTGTTTTGTAGAAGAAAGGAGTGTTGAGACAGAGAAAGCAAGTAATTGGGAGGAAGTATGAGATAGTATCTACTTCTCTTTCATACTTATTGTAATTTCAGTACTTATTGTTTGAATTGGCCAATAAAAGTGGGAAGAAAGAGTAATTGCTCTTGTTGACTAGATTTTCCTCCTCTGGAGGTTTATAGTATAAAACTTGTTGGTGTTTGTGAGTTTATATTCTTTCCTTTCTTGCAATTGTTGATTCTAAGCACAAGAAAAATTCATTCACTAGTTATCTCTATCATTTTCTAATAGAAATTAGAACAACAACGTTTAATTTGTGATTCTATGGATAATTCCAAAGTTGAAGAGTTTACATATCATTAATTGGTTGAATTTCTCATTTCTTTACACACATCTAAACACACTCATCAAAACAATCCCATACCAAGTGGACCTAATTGGGATTTGATCACCCAATAAGAAATTCACAGCAATATTATGGCTGCGTTATAAATCATGTACAGACTTGGGCCTCATGTACCTTCAGGTATATTGAGGACTCCACAACCATAACTACCCAAAACCAGCCTTAGATGGCCATCTCTTAGGTACCCTCATTATCCACCTTTTCTTTTCTCACATTTCCTAATTAATCATGCTAATAAAAAAATATTTGTTTGATTTTTTTGTTAACAAATTTCATAAACATATATTTTCTCATTTCATGCCAGTTAATACCCCTTCTCAAGAGGAGACAACACAGCAATATAATATATCTAACAATATCCCTTCATCAAACAACCTTGTGTTTCCATGGCCTCTCAACCTTATGAAGACCATGTCATCTAAATCGACCCCCTTTTGAAACTAATTATCCTATCTCTTATCATTTTATTTCCCCTCAACCAATCACACCACCATCTCCTTCTCCTTTGGAAACTCTTGGGCCTCCTTGTAGCCCCATTTATGAATTCCTATTTCATATATCTCCCATGATCTCTCAATCCTATCAATCCACTCAATTGGTGGATCCTATTCCACCCCATCACCTCATATCAAAATTATCCCTACTTCATCCGATATTATCACTACAATTCCTATCCAACCACCCCAATCTACTAACATTCCTACTTCTCATGTGCCTCAAAAATCAAATATTTCCATCCAATCCCAACTGTCCTATCATGTTCATACTTTCCAACATCACGCATTCCCCTAACCAACTCAATCTCCACCCCTTAATTATATCCCCTCTTATCAAACATTCCCTTCAACTTTAACATACCCCCAAGCTTCTTTACATCTGTATCCATCCACTTCTCATGTTGTGTAGCCAAAACCATCTACCTCTTACATGGTGCCTTCACATAAAAATTTTATACTATCTTATAATTATACCACCTTGGGGAATCTTACATTTAAATCTTTGACAAGTTAATGATGGTTCATCTCATCACACTTCCTCACATTTGACCTATTGATAATTCACACCCCAAACCTGCTTGGTACATGAGGATCACTATTGTAAATATCATCGATTCATGGGTCACAACATCAAAAAGTGTCATTCTTTTAAAGATCACGTTCAAAAAATTATAAATAAGGGGGATCTCCAAATAGAAAATTCTATCTCATCTCTTAGCCAATTCCTTGACATCTTCAAGCACCCCTTTCCTAATATTTCATCTACAAATCAATTTCCACCTTCCACATCTTACAAATTTAGCCCTTATGTAGTCAATACTATACATCAAACACCTCCATCCTTACCTATCTCATCTACCTCATCATCTACCCCTACCTTAGACATTGTGCCTATGAATTCTTTAATATCTACCCCCACATCTACATTAACGTTATCCACAACTACCACACTTATCACATTAACTTCTACCACTTGTTCTACATCTACATCTATTCCTACCTTTACCACATCCACATCAAATTTGACTATACCTACCACTTGATCCACATCTATCATGCCCCAACCTATCATATCTAATCCCTTATCTGCATCTACATCAAACAAACCTATCACTACATCACTTACATCCCTAAACTTCCCAATTATACCCACCTCCCTATCAATCCCAACTACCTCTATATCTACTACATCAACAAATTCACTTACGTCTACCTTAACATCTTAATCACGTATACCTACATATTTTCCCATGGCCACATCAACTATTTTATACCAATATTATACATTTAATTATTCAAAATCTTCCATTTCCACATCTATACCCGCTACCACATGAATCACATCTTCTCGATTTGCAAACATATCAATGGTACCCCTTGAAACATTTATGAAACAAGCACACCCACCTAAGAAAAACATAAAAGGTATTCATGTATCCTCTACAAAACCAACTATTTCCACATTAACCAATCTAAAACCTACATAATCCACATCATACAAGCACCTCTTCCTTCATCAATATCCACCACAATCTTTAGACCCTCTAGTTGAGATCATTGTCATCCCCTCTAAGGTAAAACCTTCTCGATCAAAATCTAAGACTCTCGGTGAGCATCCCCGATGTCTCTTATGCATCCTCATAAAAATGTAGATCTTATCCCTTCTAATCAATCCAACAACACAAAATCCATCCTATGAGCACCCCCTTCTATTTTAGGGCCAGGTCCTTCATCTAAGACATCTTCCAACGATCAATCCAAATCCAAAAAATCTAATCCTCCTCCCAAGTTTGATTCATCTTATAATACATCTAATTTACCCATCCAATTCTACATCCACTCATTCCCCTAAATCCAAATCTAAATCTCTTATCAAGCCTCTCAAGAGCAATCTTCACTTCACAACTTCAATCAAGTCCTACGCAGATATCATTTGACATTTAATTTCAATATTTTTCATCACACTTCCTCCTATTAAATATTTTGATACTCATAATAAGAAACAATCATGGTTTGATCACAATCTCATTTGTGCCTATCATCGTACCCTAGGTCATAACACTGAGCATTGTAAGGCCCTCCAAACCATCATCTATGATCTTATTGAGGATAATGAATCTCTCATCCAATGGGATACTCCATCTCCATCCACCACAACCAATCCAATTCCTATTTCTATATCCCAATCCATCAAATTTTCTAATTCTCCTCCTTTATTCACATCATCCCTTATCATCTCTCCTCTCGTATATCATTCCTCCTACAGAGGGTCCTCCCTTATTCATCGATATTGTTTGTATTGTCAATAATCTCTATGATCCCTAACCATCTATCCAATCTAAATCCAAAGTTATCATCAACATTCCTTATAATGATCCCATACAATCTCCTTCAATATCCACTAGCTCATCTACATATAAGTTTCCCAATGTAATATAGTCTCATTCACTGTCTTATTTACCCCATCCAAGCTTATCAAAACCTTCTCATCCGATCTCATCCAGTTTTTGTCTCATCTTAGCCAGCCAATCTATCTATCATCTCGTTCTCATCCTAATTCCACCTTTGTGGCCACATTTGTACCCCTCTTGGGGAACCATATTTTCATCCTAAGTCCACCTTTATGGCCATATTTGTTCCCTTCTTGGGGGCACCATATTCTCATCCTACGTTAACCTTTGTGGCCATATTTGTACCCCTATTTGGGGCACCATATTCTCATCTTATGTCCACCTTTGTGGCCATATTTTTTCCCTTCTTACGGGAACCATATCCTCGTAATCCCACTCTTGTGGCCATTTTCTCATCTCATAATATACATATCTCTCACTTCCTCATTTTTGAGGTGTTGTGTTTTTTATCATATCCATCTCATCCAATCTTATCTAATCTATCTTTTCCAAATCTTCTTATCTATCTCCCTCATCTAAATTCCACCATTGTGGCCATATTCATTCTTCCCTTGGGGACCATTTTTCTCATCCAAAGTCCACATTTGTGGCCATTTTTTCACCCTTCTTGGGGCACCATATTTTAATCCTAAGCCCATTTTTTTGCCCATCTATTCATATTTTTTTCTTCCTCTCACCCTTCTTGGGAACCATATTTTAATCCTAAGCCCATTTTTTTCCCATCTATTCATATTTTTTTCTTCCTCAAGGGTAGTGCATAGCTTTTATCTTCATTTATCTATCTCATTATATCCCATATTTTTCAAGTTTTCATTCTATCCTATTTCAACTTTAATGTTGGTAACCTTGTCCTAAAATAAAATCGAAACATTACTAATGTAGAAAGGAGCCAATGTGGAAATTTTTCCCCAAACTGGATTAGACTTTACATTATCATGCAAAACTATGGGTTAGGAGCCTATCGTTTGGCCTACCTTAATGGCAAACTATAACTAGAACCATTTAACGTATTGCACTTACAACCATTCTCACTTTGTTATCATACCTACTAGTGAGAACTTAGTCATATCCTTAGTAAATTCATCCATCATTAGCCTCTTCCATCTATCATTGTAATGAGTTGGAATTATGTGGTCTACCATCACTTTCCTAAACATGACCTTAAATATGGGCACCATGTCTCTGTCTATAACATTTTCCTTATAGATAGGTTCTCCCTCTTTAGTGAGAACTCTGTGATCATTGCATTCATCACCCTCTTGTTTACCACTTAGAACTAGGCTAAGGGTCCTAAAGGTGTCTCTTATACATCCATTATCCCCTCCTAAGTGGTCTACCTAGCTATTCCCATCTCCTCCCCATGTAAAATTCAAAATTCATGGATGATCCTATCAAAATTCAAAGTTATAAAAAAAAGAGTGCTCCCTTCAAGGATAGCTGTTCATTAAAAAAAACAACTAAATAAACCTATCCCTTGAAGGAAGACTATCATGTATGTCATTCTTGCCATAAAAATCATAAATGTATAAAGTAGACCATACCCTTGAAGGATGGTTACTCTTTTATATCATGGAAGTGAGGGCTTCCCGCATTGATCAACCTTCTATTATATTAGAATCCTAAGAAATCTTTCTACATCAATCAAATTTCTCATAGAAAACTTCCCACATTGATCAATTATCTCTCTTTCCCCTACCCAGAGCTGGGGCATATGATGGATTTCCCCCTTGATTTTTGGAATAACTAACTATCGTTGGTTAGGTGTTAACAATTGTTTTGGCTACATGTGCATTGTGTTACTTCTTCGGGATCCCTTTCTTGTTTACCTTCAATGCAGTTGGTGGCATTGTTTCCTCGTGCATTCCTTGATATGACATAGTATCATTTGTACCCTTTGGTCACCATCTATCAAGTCACATTTCTATTCTTCTATCTAATATAAGCCTCTATCTTCCATTCCCTATCTATTATCCTAACATCAATTCTACATCATATGATCCATCATTTTATCTATGTGTGACTTATCTTATCTCATCCAATCTGACATCTTATCTAATATTATCAATTTATCTTATCTTATCCATCTAGTTTGATCAATATATATTATCTCATCTCATCCAATATATTGTCTCATCCATCATCCTATCACACCTTATCTATCTCATCCAATCTTATCCAATCTATCTCATCTTAAGTCCACTTTTGTGGCCATCTTTGTGTTCCCTCTCAAGGCATCATATCTCACATTTTCCTATCTCACCTTTTTGGCCATCTTTTTTTCCTTTTTGGGGCACCATTATTTTCATCATCATCCTCGTCTGTTTGGACACATATTCTTTACTTGATTCTTAATGTATGAAGGATTTTGTATTATTTTTGAATTTTTTGCACATGATTTTTATGTGTGCCTATGACCCATTGGTCCCCATGGCTTTCACATCCATTTGAGTGGTTTCCCATTAGATTCCCTCCATCTCACAAAGTGATTTTTTCGACTCACAGTCCGTAGGACACTATCATCATCTCCTTTGAGGTCATACTTTGTTCCTTGCCAAAGTGACTCCTAGAATCACCGCCATAGTTTCTATTGTTGATTGAATCCTTCTTGCTTGGGGAATTATGCCTCACTTTCTCTTTCTCATTCTTTCCATCCTTCTCATCTATCTCTTTCAAACTCGTGATTGATTCCCGTTGTATCATCAATCCCTAGTTTGAGGGGGAGCACCTCATCAATAATCGTCCATCATCAATCATCAATCATCTTGTCAGTCCCTTCTTTTTTTTCTCATGGATTTCCCAACGCAAACCACTCGACAAAAAGGGGAAAATGTAGACACCAAAATTTGGTATCACTACCCTCTTCACCCTGCATTCACTCTCTTTCACCATGGTCACCCATTCAAATTTCCCCTTTCCCTCCTAAATCCCATTTATTCAAATTTACCACTTCCTACATTATCCCATCATTTATTTTATTTCCCCTAATTCACCCTTAATCAAATTTAATTAATCCCTAATCATATTTATTTATCACATCTCATTTATTATCCCTAAACCTATTTATTAACCTCTTTTATCCCCCTAAGCACCCCATTATCATCTCTAGGTTCTCACCTACCTTTATTAAATATTTTCCTATCCTCCACATCTATCTACTCATCCCATAAATACACTCATAGCCCATCCTTCTTAGAGAGAGAGATCGAAGGATACAATTTGTAGATTATAAGAGGAAATTATTTGAGAGCTTAAGGTCTTCTTATTGATTTATTTTGTTTACTTCTCATCTTTAGACCCGATCGCGGTGACTTGGCCCAATCACCGTTGACCCTATCTCAAGTTATCAAATATATCCATTTTCTCGCATCCATTTTATTTCCAAAACTTTCCCATATTAGATCTTGATCCAATTTATTTTTCCAGTTTCGAATTCAGACCTAGATCTACCCGCATCCTAGCCACGTAAGATCTTGCAGGACTATTTTTCATGTTCCTCTCATCCATCCCTAATCATCATCGATTGGTCATTTACATTCCTAGGTTGTCGATGACCCAGTCAGGTATGATTTGTTTTATGTCAATTTAGATCATATCTACTTCTATTATCTTAGATCCATCTTTTCAGTTTTTGTTATCTCAGATTATGCATTTTATATCAGATCCATATGTATTTAATTTATCTATCTTTATAAAACATGGGGGTTGACATTTACATAAGGAATTTTACACTTCTTGGAACTGAATTTGTCAAGAAACCCCGCATCCACCATCTAATCCATTTTATTTCTAGTCATCTTTATTGTGTAGATTATCAATCTTGCAATAAGGAGGATCTATCTTTTTCTGTCCACATCATCATTATCATCTCGAGGTACCTTAAACCCTCAATATTTTGAGTTTCTTTATTTTCTTTAGTACTAGTTCAATAATCTGAATAGGAAACGGGGATATTTGGTCCAACATCAACACTTGGGGGCATCCTAATTCCCCACACTACACGATGATGCAATATTATTCCTTGTTCATCATGTCTATTGAGGGCATCCTTACCTACATGATCCTCACTTTACACACATACATTTGGGGACATCCTTTTTCCTCCCTTCTAGTTATTATCTTTCACATGTTTATAATTAAAAAATTAAAAAACATTTTTTCTTAGATCTTTATTGGATGTAATCGTGCTTCCTTATACTACTATATGCTACACCTTTTCTTATCATGTTACTATGGTTCATAGTATTCTTTATAATTTTTCATACACACATGCATATTCATATGGTATTATGAGCTGAATGCATGTCACTTGTAGGTTTTTACATGATGTTTGATGTTTGGCCCTATCTATTACTAGTCCTATTGAGGCTCATGGGAACATTTACTCTTTTCTCACTTACTATCAGATTTTATCATTGCAATATTTCACAATTTCATCCCTATATTCATAACTTACATTGCAAAATACTATTTATCTTTCCTAACATACTAACGGATGCTTCAAGTGTAGAATTTTCCTTTTAGGACTCCATCAAATCATGGATGTTTGATTTTTGTATCTTATTTGTTGTTATTTATAAGATATGCCCTAGGTTTCCTTGTTTCCTTACTTGTACAAGCCTTGATGGATTTTATTGTCTTGATACATTCTATGTGGTATACCACATATGCATCCGATCCCCGTTGTTTCTTTGTTTGTTGTTTTCTTATACACTTGTACTAGTTGTTATTTCCATGCACATTGTTTGTTTATCACTAACACGTGTATGCTATAATTTTCCAATCGTTCTCCTTACACCATGGTTACTAATATGCATAATCCATATTCCCCTATAGGAATCCCTATATCAGATATGCATATCAGTTTCAGCCTTCCTTGTTTGGGATCTTCTCACTTATATTCATCTCACACACCCCAAAAAGAGGAGGAAAACATTGGGTGAACCTTTTCACCCTCCTAACAGATTACAAACAATAGTTATAGAACCACATTCAGTATGCTCAAAGTAGAAATCATTCACATAACATGTCTAGAAAAATACTTGGCAAAAATTCACAACTAGGAAAAAATCTCCCGATCTGGACACAAACAATAGGTGTTGATGTAGGATCATCACTTTCAAGTGCATAAATGATGTTTCTCATAGGGTCTTCAAACCATTTTGAGTCCATCTTGGGAATGAGTAGTTCATATGAGAGTGAATAATATTTTCCCTCCAAAATTTATATTTAAAAATTTGAATTCTTATATCATGTATGGAAGGTTTTAAAAGGAGATTAGAGTTCTTATGGTTGAAAAAAATATTATAAAAATAATTTAAGAGTTCCCTCATCATGGGACTCACTTTCAAATTTAACTCAACCACTTATCAACTCTAGTTGGGTTGGTAGCTATGAATTAGAGACTTATACATAAGGTTTGTTTGAGTTAGTTTTGAGAATGGAAGTGGGAGTTCTCCATTTCCAAGAAGGATACTCATAGAAAATAGTTTCAGAAGAATGAGATAATAGAATGGGAGTGTGTAGGAATTTTTATGGCACTGAAAATGCCATCAACTCCTTGTAAATACCAATAAAGCTATGTTTTGGTACTAATGATGAAGTAAATTGATGCATGGTGATGATTAACTTATGTTTTTGAATAGTTATTGGTAAATGTGATTTATTGTTCAATGATTATGAGATTGTAACAGTTGTATGAATGTATACATTTCTTAATAGTAAGGTGGAAAGTGATAAATTGCTTGTTTATAGGGTTTATGTGGGGTGTTGAGTTCTTTAACAATGTAGGGTCAAACATTGCAATATAGTGTTTGAAGTGTAAAGTTTCAAGACCCATTCCTTTAAGAGAAAAAGTGGTAAAGCTTATATAAAATCTAGGGAACAAAAATCATGAATTTTGATGGAGATTTGTGCTAGTTAAGACCAAATGATGCTCTCTATTAAACTGTTATTAATAAATCGATACAAGACAACAAGGATAAATTTTTATGTGTTTGTAAAAATTCTCTAAAATTTTGAGGGAATGAAGATGACATTATTATGTAAGTGGTTTTTAAACCGTTTTTCTTAATTCTTAGTAATTTTTGAGTTATAACGTGTTTTCCTAGCTATACTAAGAGTGCATGTAAATTGTTTGACAAAATGTGTGCTATGAAAGTGAGCATAACTCACGTGTTTTAAATAGTTATTACCTGAAATTTGGAGAGAAGAATAATACAAGAATTTTTCAAGTTGTTTTGTGAGAATTTAGTATTTGAGCCTTTTACATCATTGTACGGGTGACTATACACCTACATGTCAGTCTTGTAACCTAGTTGAAGGTGAAGGATCATTGAAAGAAATTCCTTAATCTTGTATTTTCAAGTCAGAGCTTGAAATATTGCATGCATTTCAAATAGCTAAAAGGGTTCCAAATCCTCTTCTATTTTACATAAAATCATATAGGCAAGTGAAACATTAATCATTTTGTAATAAAACTGTCAAGGAAGCAAAGAAAGACATTTTGTACTAGGGTCTATGTTGGAAAAGTGGTTTATAGTTGGAACTAATACAAAATCAGGGGAATTTTCTTGAGGAGTGTATTTGACTTGATTATTTATGATCATAATACTCTTTGGAGTCTTTAACATGTTGAATGCATGGTGTGTTAAGAGATGGAATCCTTTAGAGGAGGTGAGTGTGAAGATTTAAGGTGATGATAGTGTCTTGGTGTTGGCATTCATATTGTCAAGAACTCCTTGGAAATTAGAATATTTGTCTCTAATGCATGAATATGTACGTGTTAGAAACAAATAAAGGTATAGCAGATACTACTTTGTACATAACATTAGCCTTTGAAGTTTGTTTGTAAATAGGTGATGGTTTCATAGAGTGCATGAAGTATCTTATGTATGTTAACTTAATAATAGACAAATAATTTTGCAGATATTGTAAGTTAACAGTGGTGAAAGTTAATGTTAATTGAGATTACTTGACATGGATAGTTAAGAACTTTACCACAAATACCATTGGATTGACTTCTTACATGTAGTGAATTCAAGATGGTATGTTGTTTCTTGATGAAATTTTTGAAGAAATATATGATTATGTGTGGATTGATGTGGAGATATGCATCATAATGGTATCAGAGTGAGGTAAGATTAGTTAATGATTTTTAATGAAAGTTCTTATTGAAACTATAAAGTTTTTGTAAGTGTTGATGAAGGATATGCAGGTCAAGAACATGAAAAGCCAAGAAGAGATTTATGAATTGGCTAATGAGCATGGTTATGTGGTGCCCAAGTGGCTCAACAAGATGAATGAAGAGAAACTGAAAAGAAAGGCTAAGAGAACTAAAGAAGAAAGGTTTAAAAATATATGGGAGAAGGTAGCAAGGAGTTGTTGAAAGAGATGCTAACCTTGATTAGTCATAGATAAAAAGGAAAAGGAGGAAATAGAGAAGCAAAAAGAAGAGAGATGGAGAGGAAAAGAGAGAAGTGGATGGAGGAAGAAATAAGTGCACTTAAGAGAGATGTGGATCAAGTATCCATGTTGATAGAACAATGGATGGAACCAAAAATCCAAGAAGGGGGATTGTGATGACTAAAAGATTCAAGTGGCCCATTAAGCTACTTATAGAGAAAAAAAAAAGGATACAACTGAGAAGGTGGATAAAAGAGGAAGAAAGAAGGATAAGAAGAATGAGAAGAATATAAGAGAGTTATCCTAAAAGAGGATAAGGAAAATGAGGAATAATAAGTTATAGAGAGATTTTTGACATCTCTTAGAGAGAGTGAAGAGGACAACTTGTTGAAAAAGGAAGGTAAAGAAGAGAAGAGTTTGAGTAAATAATAAGAATAAGAGATCATTCGTAGAGCTTCTAAAGGGGTTATATGGTCTCAATTTTTTCATTCTAATATTGTATCTTTTTGTGTGAATGCAAGCAATCAGATTAAAGACATGAATTCTTTGGAAAGTGTCTTGAAGAAGGACCTAGAAGTCCCAAAGAACCAAGAAGAACCAAAATTTGAAGAGGAAGGTGAATATATAGCTGAAGAAGAGTTGTTGTGGTAGGAAATCATGCAAGGACCTAAGGTACTATATTCCTTTGAAGATGAAGAAGACTATAAGAAAGAAGAGGTTGATTTTTTGAAATGTTTCCATGAAGGAATATGAGTCAAAAAGTTGAAGACCATATGGATGAACAAAAGGAAGAATATGCTCAAGTGGACATGGATTTCCACATTGAAGAATTTTAGTTTTAATAAAAATAAAATGATAACAGGATAGATGAATATAAAGAACTACAAGGAGCAACAGTGAAAGGATTTGAGTCATTTGGACTCCAAAAACAACAAAGAAAGATGGAAGTTGATTTTGGAAATATAAAATGTATAGGTGAAATCAAGAGGGCATTTGAAGAAGACCCAAAAAAGAAGAGAATTGTAAATTGATAAAAATGGTGGAGGGTGCAATGAAGCACTTTGTTATTTTAAAACTAATCATGTTTCTATTTATGAATGTGTAGGTGTGACAAAGAATGAGGATGGGTCATTTCCAAGACTCATAATGAAGAAGGTCAATCAAAATAAGCTCTCAAAGGAACAAAGAAAGGAAGAGGAAGCTAGATCTAATTCTATGAGGCTCTTGGAGAAGTAAAAATAAACAAAGAAAACTAAATCAAGGAGACATAAACTAAAGATACAAAATAATTGGAAAAGAAAAAAGAAAAATAGTGAAGGTGATTTGAGATAGAAATATCAAATTTTTCACCTTGGAAGTATGATGCAGGAGAATCACTTTCAAGTTCATAAATGATGTTTCTCATGAGGTCTTCAAACTATTTTGAATCCATCTTGGGCATGTGGAGTTCATATGAGAGTGAATAATATTTTCCTCTCAAAATTTATATTCAAAAATTTGAATTTTTATATCATGTATGGAATGGTTTAAAAGGGGATTAGATGTATAATGGTTGAAAAACATATTAGGAAGATAATGTAAGAGTTCCCTCACCATGGGAATCACTTTCAAATGTTACTCAACCACTTATTAACTTTAGTTGGGTTGGTAGTTATGAATTAGAGACTTGTATATAAGGTTTGTTTGAGTTAGTTTTGAGAATGGGAGTGAGAATTATCTATTTCCAAGAAGGAGACTCATAGAAAAAAGTTTGAGAAGAATGAGAGAAAAAAATGGGAGTGTGTAGGACTTTTTATAGCACTAGAATTCCATCAACTCTTTGTAAGTACTAATAAAGGTCTGTTTTGGTACTAATGGTGAAGTAAATTGATGCAAGGTGATGATTAACTTGTGTTTTTGAATAATTATTGGTAAATTTTATTTATTTGTGAATGATTATGAGATTTTAACATTTGTATGATTGTATCAATTTCTTGAAAGTAAGGTGGAAAATGAGAAATTACTTGTTTATAGGGTTTATGTGGGGTTTTGAGTTCTTTAACAATGTTGGGTCAAATATTGTAATATAGTATTTGAAGTATAAGGTTTCAAGAATCATTCATTTAAGATAAAAAGTGGTAAATATTATATATAATTGAATAAATTTTGTTTCATGCATTTTTATGGATATTTGTGCTAGTTAATACCAAATGATGCCCTCTAGTTTGATCATGTTATCACTAAATCTGATTTAGGACAAGTGAGGATAACTTTTTATGTGTTTTTCAAAATTCTCTGAAATTTTGAGGGAATGAAGATGACATTAGTATGTAAGTTTTTTTCAATTGTTTTTCTTAATTCTTTGTAATTTTTGAGCTATAACGTATTTTCCCAGCTCTCCGAGAGTGCATGTAAATTATTTGACAAAATGTTTGCCTAGGAAAGTGAGCATAACTCATGTGTTTTAAATAATTAGTGGCTCAAAATTTGGAGATAATAATAATAAGAGAATTTTTCAATTGGGGTTTTTGATAATTTTGTGATTTGAGCCTTGTACGGTCTGCTTACGGGTGACTATACACCTACTGAGCCAATCTTGTAACCTAGTTGAAGGTGAAGGTTCATTGAAAGAAATTCCTTAATCTTGTATTTTCAGAGATTGAAATATTGTATGCATGTCAAATAGATAAAAGGGTATACAAATCCTCTTCTATTTTCCATAAAATCATCTAGGAAAGTGAAACATTAATCATTTTGTAAGTAAACTATCAAGGAATCGAGTAATACATTTTGTGCTAGGGTCTATGTTGGAAAAGTGGTTTATAGTTGGAACTAATATGAAATCGGGGTAGTTTCTTAAGGAGTTTACTTGACTTGATTATTGTTGAACATAATACTCTTTGGATTCTCTAACATGTTGAATGCATGGTGTGTGAAGATATGGAATCCTTTAGAGGAGGTGAGAGTTAAAATTTAAGGTGATGATAATGTCTTGGTGTTGAAATTCATAGTGTCAAGAAATCCTTGGGAATTAGAATGGTTGTCTCCAATACATGAATATGTAAGTGTTAGAAATAAAGAGAGATGTGGATTTCTACTTTGTAAATAGCATTAGCCTTTGAATTTTTTTGTAAATATGTGATGGTTTCATATAGTGCATGAAGTATCTCATGTATGTTAACTTAATAATAGATAGAGAATTTTATAGATATTGTAAGTTAGCATTGGATCAAGTTGGTGTTAATTGATTGTTTGACAGGATAGTTAATAACATTACCAAAAGGTCATTAGGTTGACTTCTTACATGTAATGAATTCAAGATGGTATGTTATTTCCTGATGAAATTATTAAAGAACTATATGATGGCATTTGGATTGATTTGGAGCTATGCATCAGTGCTAGTGTACCACCTAGAACTCTTGTCCTAGGGAAAAATAGTTACAGATTAGTTTTTAGCGATTACATAGTTACAATCTTCTCTAATTTTAACAATTACATTGTTAGTTTCAAAATGCAATTAGTTACTAACATAACTAAATAACAAGCTAACTACTTACTTAGGAACCAAAACAAGAACAAATAAGGAAGTGACACCTAGGAAATATGAAGAATAGTGATATGCCTCACACAATGTGTCACCTACGGAAAGTTAAAAATCAAATTTGTGATCATATGTCATGGTATTTATCTATGGGGAAGTGTTAACGGTTGGAGGGAACTATGAGCTCTCACAATACACTTTCCCTTAGCAGTGATAGGATGCCTAAATCTGAAGATTAACACCGAGATACTAAAATCCCTAGTTTCTTGAGAGGATTCCTAATCCTATGTATTATTCCAACCAAATCCTAAGAAACAAGTCTACAAGTAGGAAAAAATTTATACCCCTTTCTCTTTCAACATTTCAAGTGTACTCTAACCCCTTGGTTTAGCTTTTTCTAATATACATTTCCAATTTTACATATTTTTCAAGTTAAAGTTCAATTGCATTTACCATGAGCATTGACTACACTTGTTTTCTTTTGTAGGTCCTATCCTATCCCAAAAAGGAAAAGCACATAAGCAACTATGAAGCAAATCTCAAGAACACTCTAGAAAAGATGATATTCCAAAGAACTACATACACATCATTATCACTCCACACATGAAAATGTCACCCCTAAGACACTTATCCTTCCCTTTCCTTAGAATTCCATGGTACACAATTTGTACTATTTTGTTCGGCATGCTACAACACTCGTTCAAAATGGTATTAAGCACAATATTCTTTCATCTCTCCAAGGTACTATTTTCATTTCTATTGTATGCTACTAAATCCATATTCACCCGCATAAATTGGGGGAGGGAGAATTTATTCACTACATCACACACTTAGTATGTACATATAACCTTTAAATACGTCATTTATATGTATGATTCCTAAACAAAATAACTAGGAATTAACAACACTTTTTTCTTTGAAATTGATTTTATATTTCTTATCTTTATTACTTGTTGTTTATGGACTTACACCTTATAGTTTTTCATACTATCCGACATCCTACTCATTCCTGATTCCATTATTTTATCTTTCTAGCACCCTGTACAAAACTACCCATTAGGGACAAGAGCACATGGGTGCTACAATCCCCTCTAGGTGTTTTTTTCCCTCCTCCCCTTTTCTAAATTTTTGGATGTTACATCTTTCATGTCTTTGTTTACTACCCTAGGTCAGCCTTTCACTTGTTAATGATGAAACTTAGGTGAAGGAATCATATATATACATGACTTATTTAACCTCATTAAGTGGGAAATCATTCAAGAGGTATACATATCTACAAAGAGATAATAATTTTTATCCACTACATCAAGGATTGCATTTTGGAACTATATACTTTTGTATTGGAAAAAATTATTTGTAGCCTATTATTCTTTATGTGACTCGACACTAGAGCATCCTACTTCAACTCTCTCTCTCTCTCTCTCTCTCTCTCTCTCTCTCTCTCTCTCTCTCTCTCTCTCTCTCTCTCACACACACACACACACACACACAAACTAAATTGAGTCTGAAATGTAATCTAGTGCTCAAGTGAAAATCACATGTGGTGACCATCGAGGTCATTCCTAATCAAGCATATATCGTATTTATTCATCTAATGTGTGCTTGATTATTGTGCATGTAGGTAGGTTTTATTTTACAGGTACATGTGCATCAAAGTGAAAGTGTTTTAAACATAAAGCAACAATGGTTGTGTCTTATCCTAGGAACTTCTATCCCCGAGATCATCATATTCTAATTTCTAATACAGATTTTATACAATATAGAATATGTCTTTCTAGCATTTTCATTAGTACGGACCTACGGTTAAAACTTGATACTTCTTCATCTCCTATCTTTCACTCTTGCTTGTACTTCTTTAGCTAGATCTTGCATATTTATTATTATATATATCCTATCAGCATTTTCCTTACATAGATTTAAATACAAGTCCTTACAAATCTAGAAGCCACATTAAAAATCTAAGATAAGGTGGCTCAAAATACGTGCAAAAAGTGTTTTTAGTGAAGAAAAACAAAGCAAATGTGTTGTGCATTTATCTATATAAAAAGGAAGAGGTTTTTGGTGGTATAGTTTAGTTTCAAGATCCACATGAAATTTAAACAATGGGATTCTAAAGGGGTTTCATAGTGTTGAGAGGTTTCCTCCAACAACCAACTCTCAAGTTGCTTCAAACCCACTTTGTAAAATGTCTATAGAACATTTTAAGGGGGTTTAAGGATTACAAGGATATCATTACATAACACAAAGCAGCGCATCAATCATGAAGAGGCTTTATAAAATTTGGAAGACTATTTTTTCAAGACTAGTGTTTTGTTTTTCAAGCATCTCGACTCCTCCTTTTGGAGACCCATTTTTAAAACACTACATGATTTAATGACCCAAAGACCTACCACACATTGTGGCACACTAATGCAAGGTGATTCCTTCCAACAAACTATGTCAATGCAAGGGTAACTAGTCCTTTGGGGCCTAGGGGATTCGAACCTAGGTGGGTGGGTGGTGAGCATTGAGGCCCCGCCATTAGGCCACACCCTTGTGCCCAAGACAAAAAAAGGTGTTTAAAGTCTTATCATCCTTCAAAACCCAAATATTACATGTGTGGTAAATTATAAATTAGTTTTGGTTTCAAAGTGTTCAAAATTAAATAGGGTCTAGCGTCACCCATAACCAAGGTTTTTTATTGTTAAACATGGTATAAATTCTAATTTACGAGAGGTTTGTATGATGATTTTATGAAATTAAAATAAATTGTATATTCCATTCCAAAATTATATATATTTTTACTCAAATTGAGAGTGTAAGTAAATAAATTAAAAATAGATTAGGGGAGGAAACCATGCTTGGAGGACAAAGAGGCAACTATCAAAATATGATTTTGTACTTGGATATCCTAAGCTCAAAAACTTTTCCCAACCTTTCACCTCACAAATATTCTCCAAGAAAATTCACTCCCGTGAAAACAAATATTACTCAATCATTTTTTCAAACACTTTGCAAGATTCCAAAAAAATTGTGTTTTCCATAAATACACGAAGAGGAACTTGCAACATTTTTGTGTGGAAAACTCCAACTCCCATATGTTAATATGGGATTGGATTTACATATTAAAAACATGAAATGCTTAAACTAGACATGTTTGGGATGTTATGAGCATATTATGTACCTATGTTTAGCAATGGAGATGAAGGATGGAGCTCAACATCTTCATGCAAATCCTTACAGTTCATGTGAGTATATTATGTACCTATGCGCAGAAATGGAGATGAAGGAATGCCTTGGGAGAAACAAATTGAGTCCATGGATGAGGTAATGTCTTACATCCCGCAAAAGGTGTTTTCCTAGATGTAATTCTTGGTTAGTATTAGATTACTTTTGAGCTCAACCTCTTCATGCAAATCCTTACAGTTCATGCTCCCATAGAAAACAATATCTTTGACATAGAAAATGACCATCTTGCAATTTTCCATTTTTGCATACATGACTCAAATAAACCTTCTCAAAATACCCTATTTTAATGTAATGTTGGATTTAATTTTTGCATATATTGTCGCTAAGGCATTTACATTTATAATCGGAGAGATATCTTATTGTACAACCAGACCGGTGCATATGGAAGAAGATGAGAAAAATATACCCATTTGGAACCTAAAATTAATTGCTAATACATTTCCAAGGTCAACACACTACTACACATAACATTACAATGAGGTATTTTTTCAAACAATATATTTTCCATCTGAATGCATCTAAATTCCATGTACCCGATTAAGCTAAAATGTAAATAAGAGCCTAATATAAATGTTATTGTAGCAGTAAATGAATAAAAATTAAGTACAGAAATTACACCTAAGAAAACTAAGTAATAAAGTGAAAACCCTAAGTGTAAAGAGAGGGTGAGAAGCCTTAGCTAATTCTCAAAGATTAGTAATATACAAAGAGCTAAAAACTAGAAAATAAAAAGCACTAGCCATCATACTAAAGCTTATTAAAATTTAGATCGGGAGAAACAAGTTAGATTGGGGCACCTGGAGAGGGACATGGGTGCCTATGGGCGCCTTAGACATGTTTTTGCATGCAGGTCTCTAGAAATGCTCAAAAAACCTCCTTTGAGGTGTCATAAAGTGTTTTCTTTTTGTTGCTCCGAGGTCTCACCAAGATTGACGAGGTCATTGTAAACTTGCAATGAAATATGAACCTACAAAACCCTCAAATAGACATCAAATCCTAAAAAAAAATATGTAGAATGAGGAGTTGGATTTTCCTCAACTATCATAATGGTGAACTTATGACTAAGCACTTTTGCACTACATCTCGGACCTAGTGTAGTTATGTGTGTGTATGGAAGCATGTCCTAGGTGGCTCTTGTGTGTGTCACACTTGATAGCAAGAAAGTAAGCTAGATGTAAAGAAATGTAATAGATGTGTACATGGAATAGAATTAACTTCTCTCTTATGAAGTGTATGTAGAATAACTATCCCTAGATGTCCCTTGGATGGTGTTAGATGGTTGCAATGAATATCTTAGATGCTTGATGGATGTAACCTTAGGTGGTGATAGCTAAAGCTTACGCCTTTTCCTTTATTATGATCACATAAATTTATTTTTATATGATTCCCTTTCTTAAATTTCGTAATTAACCTTGAAAAAATTACTACCAAAAATATATTATGCTCAAACGTCTAGAAATGACCCAAAAAGTGTGAGAAAAGTACAAAGGGGATAGGGGTTCCCAAAGGGGACAAGGGCATCTAATGTTGACGTCCTTACTATGTTCGGTGTACAGATGACAAATGTTAAAGTGTAAAAAGGAATACTAAGAAAATAAGGGTGAAAGACCGAAAGTAAGTAAAGAAAAGAAAAGAAAGGTGGCCAAAGACATGGGTTAATTACTACTTTTCTTACTTAGGAATCATATGAATAGTAGTATGTAATCAAGACTAGGTAATTACCCAAAGTGCAAAAAGCTTGGTAACATAAATTAGATAGAGATGTGTACCGATAACCATTTAGATCGATGATGAAAGTGTGTCGAGAGACCTGGACAAAGTGTGGATGCTAAGGAGAATAAAGTGCAAAAAGATATGAAAATGAATCCAAGGGCAAAAACACGTGTAGATGTTGCAATGTACATGTTGATGATGTCGATGTTGTTGGTGTTGTGAATAATGTTGATGATTTTGTGAAATGGCATTGACTACCACTTCCCATATGGATGGACCTCCAAAGAGAAGAATGAACAAGTATTAAATACATGTTTATATGATCAAAATGTATAAAAATTATGTAAATAAGTATGTAAAAACGATTAAAATGTAAAAAAGGAACATGTGCACCTAATCCGTGATGAGAAAAGGGGTGTAGAAAGGATACTAAAAATGTCGATGAAGTCTGATTTTTTTTTGTGGTCTCCTGCCATGGTAGAATAATTATAGGGAGGAAAGTATAGTGTCATCCTCCAACCTTTAACAACTTCCTAAACTTGTAGAGTCCTTTGAAATTTATGTTTTTGGCCTATTTTACACCATGGAAAAAGTAGTGTAGAGAGGAAATTCGAGTGTCATCTTCTAACCTTTAACTACTCCTCGGAATGAAAACACCATTGTAGATGGTGTGTACTTTCCCCTAATGAAAATTCCGGTGCTAAAGGACTCTCTACCATATCAAAATCCTCTCATGTGACATGCTTTGAAGAAATCTGTAATTTCACCTAGTTACGAGAATCTAAGGAGGACATTTCTTTTCTAAGGACCATAGTCTTCTTTTTATCCTTTTTCAAAACTCGACAACTTTACTTTACTGCATTACTATGTTATTTTGTGTATGATGTTATATGGGGTGACTGATTCCACCCAAATGATGACCCCCCTCATTTAGGGTGCATATGACATCGTTGAAGGATTATGCAGCCCAAAAGAGGATCGACTAATGTGTTGAAACTATGCTTTGTAGGGGGGGGAGTGCGCTTGGTAGAAACCAAGGCATAAGCAAACAAAGTGGCTAGGAAACACGTTTTAGTACAAGAAAAGACAAACATGCATGAAATGAAAGATAAGAAGACAATGTGTAAGCTAAGACACAAGAAAACACATTAGAAGACAATATATACTTGTGAAAAGTGGGTTACAAACATGGGACACTACTCATGATGTCACAATACAATCAAGGCTGAAGTGGTTGTAAGAAGACAAGTGTGCACACAAGATAAAGGGAAAAGCCCACAAAAATGGCATACAAATATCAAGTAATGGAAAAAAATGTAACATAAAACCATGGAAGAAAATAACCTTGCATAACAAATGTTACGATAAAGCACCCGTTAGCATGTTAGAAAGATAAACATTATGTCAAAGCATGTATAACCTTATAAATTAATATGTTATGAAATAATAGCACCTATAGTGTACGAAATTGGATGCCCCTAGGATCCTCTCGTGGGACCGGTACTAGGTATTGCAGCAAGAATCCATATTACATGCATATATTTGTAATATCTGTGAACATAACTAGAAAGGAAAGTGAACATGCATGTGTGTATGAGAAATATAATGACATAAAATATATCTATCTAGCATGTGTAATAAGATGAACATCTAACAAGTAAATTTAACCAACTCTAAATCCAAGCAAGATATGCAATATACTATGAATGATGCGGAATGTAATGTAGAGTGAATGATAGGAGAAACATGCCCCCCGAGTGGATGTGTATGTATGCGGTGAGGTTCATTTGCTTATGCCACCTCATCAATCAAGAAATGAATTGTAAACAAGAGTGTGTCATCAATAAATGGTTTGAATTGTGTGTATTAGAAATATATGATCGTTAAAGTGCAAAGTGTAGAGTGTAAATGCATGAGTGAGTGAATGATTTGATGAAAATGTTTGAGTGTGATGAGGTTCATTTGAGATGTATACCTTCAATAGTTGAGTATGGACCGTGGAACTAAAGTGTGTCATAGGGTAATGACCATTTTTATGTGTAGTATTTCTTAATATGAATGCTATTGAGTGGATTGTTGAGTAGCTTTCCCAAAAGGGTGTCAAGGTAATAAATTCCACCACCAAGTTCGTTAATGATGATGTAAGGACCAAACCAATTAGGCTTAAATTTTCATTTAAGAGGAGCTTCAGCACTCACATTTGTTTATACTCTTTTAAAACTAGGTCACCTATGTTGAACTCGTGAAGATGAGTTTTATGGTCGTACACTTGAGCGATGTGAGATTGGTATGCATGAAGATGTTTGAGTGCTTGAACATGGTGGCAGTATAAAATTTCTAACTCATGTAGACAGTTTTCATTATATTCATTTTCTTTAAGTATTCCTTTGAGCAAGACACGCAATGAGGGTATCTCAAGTTTGAGTGGGATGACGACCTCAGTACCATAGACTAAGGAAAAATGATTTGCATTGGTAGGCATATACACACTAGTATGATAATCCCAAAGAGCATAAAATAATTAATTATGCCAATCATCTCCACTGGAAGCAATTGTCTTGCGTAATATTTTGACAATAGTTTTTTTTGTGCATTTAGCTTGTCAATTTCCTTGTGGGTATTAAGGATTATAGAATGATTGTTTAATTTTGAATTTTACATAAAAAAAATTAACCTCCTTATTTTTGAAAAAAGATCCATTATATGTGATAATATTGTAGGGCACACCAAATAATGTAATGATATGGGTAGTGAGTATACCCTACATGTCGGTACCAATTGTGTTTCGTAGTAGGGATTCCTAGACCCATTTAGTAAAATATTTAGTAGCAATAATAATGTATTTATGTCCATCGGTTGATTTAGGATTTATCATGCTAATGAGGTCAAATCCCTAAAGAGAAAATTGCCAAGTTGGCATAATTGGTTGGAGATCATCATGTGTGTGATGGAGGTTTCCGTGCTTTTGATACTTCTTGTAGCGAGTGGCATATTCGAGGTAATCGTGTTACATTGTAGGAAAATAATATCCTTGATGTAAAATATTTTGAGACATAGGTTTTCCAGAGAAATGACTACCGCACATGTTTTCCTGTATTTGTGAAATAGCATTGGGAATATAAACAATCCCTAAGTAGCATAAGAGTCAACCATCAAGTGTATATTTACATAATTTTTTCCCAATGATGACATAACAGGTAGCCTCATGTCACAAATGATGAGCTTCATGAGTTTGCAGAGTATCAAGAATGGTTGTTTTATATAAAAAAATTGTAAATGGGAGTAACCATTCAGGATTGTCTTGACTATGGATAATGACGCAAGCCACAAGAGGTAAAGTAGAAATGGAAGGATGTTGCAAGTTCCTAATGATGAATTTCGATTGATCATAGGTAATATCTTGTGGTATTAGTGACATTGTGCTAGCCATAGCACTGCATGATGATTATCCTTACGAGGAATGGTAGTGATAGAGTAAGACTCAAATGTAGCCAAGAGATATTTTACAAGTGTATTGTATGGGATTAAGTGTTCCTCTTTTTTGTTATATGTATCATTGAATTGATTTATGATGAGTTGAGAATCACCATGTATGCATAGGTTATGAATGAGGAGCTTTTGAGTGGTGAGAAGGTGAGGATGAGGGCTTCATACTCGGTGATGTTATTTGTATAGGAAAACCCTAATCGATATGCAAAGGGGAGTGGATCACCCTATGGGGTGATGAAAACTATCCCAGCCCCAGTGCCAAAGTGACAATGAGACCCATCAAAGTACATTTTCCATGTATTAGGATTGACATTATAAGTAGTGAAATCATCACGGAAGGAATCAGAGATGGGAGATGCATCGAGAAGGGGTGCCGTAGCTAATTGATCTGCTATGACCTAGCCTTTAATTGTTTTTTGCAGTATGAACTTGAAATTTAATTTAATGAGAAGCATAACCCAACGTATTCGACATTTTGACAAAAGCATATGGGACAAGAGGTATCATAATATATCTACCTTGGTGATAATATGTACCTCATTGTTAAGAAGATGGTGACGTAATTTATCTGCCACAAAGACAAGGTCGAGTGAGACATAGCTTTTTGATGTATCTATAGTTACATTCATAAGAGAGTAGTGTTTAACTGATGTAGTAAATTGCTCTTTCATGTTGATAATCGTCATGTTGTGTAAGCATGATGTAGGAGCATCATTTGCACTTTGTAAATAAATCGTGAGGTCCTTAAATTTTGGATTATAGGAAATTTTGTAGGTTGGTAAGTCATTGGGAGTCATTTAGTTGAACTAGTTTGTGCTTTGTCTTTTCAAAATTTGAATCTTGTAGTTTCCCTCCAAAAGGAAAAATTCAAATTTTAAGACAATTTTTGGGTTGCTAGGAGTTTGTAGACTATTCTTTGGAATCTTTCATAGAGTGTCAATCTTGTAAAGGACCTCCAAGGGGGGCTAGGAAATCATAATGGAAGTTTATAAGGTTAAAAGGTAGATCTCTAGATAAAGAACCTTATGTTAACACTAAGATTTCTCATAAGACCATGAGTCCAAAACACCTCATATTCGAATGTAACTAATCCAAGAAGGTATAAAATACATGAGGTAAATGTCTAACATTTTTCATTCGAATGATCAATGAGAAGGAAAGAAATATTTCAGGAAGGAAGAGCAATTTATCTTATGTATACACTTTATTTGACTAAACTAGTTCTTGTATGACATTGAAAAAGGAACCTTATACATTTTCTTGATGAATTATGGATGCCTCGCATTCAATATTTATGAATTTTTATTGGTAAGATGCTCAATACTTGTGTGAATAAATTATTTGGGTGATATTATGTAATCTTATGCATAAATATAAGCCTAAGTTCTTCAATCATTCATGTCACATCCTATGCAATGGTGTGATTAGCATGAACTTGAAGTGTTTAATTGAATGTTCATTACATTGATTATCATTTTCATATTATTTTCTATAGAGCAATGAAGGTTCTTTCTTTTACAATGTACAAGGGGTTTTACTACATGATTGTGTAAGAAAGCCCTTGTGGATAGGTTTAATGAATTATATTGTTGAAACATTGAGTCCTTGAAGAGCTTCTTGCTAAGTTGATGGATTGAATCTTATGATGAAATGTGTGTACAAGAGGATAGAGTTATACTTGAAGAATATTGTTTGGTTTAGTTTCTTTGAAACCCTACTTGCTTGTTTTAATATGGATACCCTATTCGGTGGAAATAATGAAGATTGTACTATGAAATTAGATATAAAGGAACATTTTTAAGTATTCAAAAGTAGAGCGGTATTGAATTAACAAAGGTGTTAAT
Organism: Taxus wallichiana var. yunnanensis; assembly: GCA_018340775.1. Lineage (NCBI taxonomy): Eukaryota > Viridiplantae > Streptophyta > Pinopsida > Cupressales > Taxaceae > Taxus > Taxus wallichiana. The sequence continues at coordinate 290,295,089 of CM031236.1, forward strand.
CAAATATGGAAAGGTATTTTTTTCACGAGATATGAGTTCTTTACAACTATGAGTAAGAATCTCTATAGTCCATAATAGAGGAAAGACCAAATAAAAGAATTTTTACAGGGGTTTCCATAACTCACTTGTAAAGAAATGTTTCAAAGAACCTTGAGATATACAACTTATGATAAATATCAAGCTTTGAAACCGAGTTCTAAGTTTTTATACTTCTTTATCTTTACTCGGTCTTTTAGAAAGTTTCCAAGTGAGAGAGCTAGGGCTTGTGTTCTAAGGGTCCAAATTAGAGAGTTTGACCTTAAATTTTGGAAAAAAATTAGAAAAATGTATCCTATAAATATTCTAGAAGTAATTCAAAACTTTCATTGGTCCAATGCAAATATTTTCTTATGAGTTCTAAGGAGACTGTACATACAATTTGGAAAACCTAGTTTTGAAGGCACCTTAACAAAGAAAAGGTGATTTCTTTTTGGAGATGACCTATGAAACTGCTAGGAAACTTACAAACCATTAAAGGGTACCCATAAAATGATATTTTTTCCTTGAATTCACCCACAAGGAAAAATATGCATGACAAGATTTAGTCGAGGAGACATAATGGAGGGTTTGAACATAGAATGCAAAAGGAGACATTCATGGAATTTCATAAATAAGTGAATCTTGATATTTTGTAAACATAACAGAGGTATGAAAATGAAACTAAGTAATGGGTTATTCCATTTTGAGGAGTTATGAAAGGAAAAAACATGGTTAGAGCAAGAAATGAGATCTTGAGAATAAGTAGAAGGCAGTATTGTAAAGAAAAAGAGTCTAGTGGAATTTTTGAAGTTTATAATGCTTTTATTTGTTGACTCTAATTTTTTTTGTAAGGTGATATAATAGGAAAAAGGACTTGAAAGGTATTATTAAGGCTAAAAATCAAAATCGATAGGTTTGCAAGAAAGGAACTAGCAAGAAAAAAAGTGCGGTCATGTAAAGATTGAGTAAAGTGATTATCTTCTTGATCAAGAAACATGTTGATAGCCAAAAAGAAATTTAATGAAGATATTGTCATAGAGTATTGAGCAAGTCTACCATTTTAAGGTGAAAATTTGGTCTTTTATGCGATTTTAAGCCAAGAGTATGCATTTAGAACAGTTTAATGTTCCTCTTTGCAAAATTTTGAGAAAATGGTGAATGAATCCTATTCAAGTAAATGAATACATGACTTTGTTGAATACAGCACAGAGGAGTCCCCTAAGGCATGAAACATGGTGAAAATGTATAATAAGAAATGTCAGTCAGCTAGCGGAGGGACTAAGATAAGTGGATTTAAAAGATATGCTTTTATGTCATTAAATGTTTGTTATGCACTGCTCATCCCATATGAATTTAGTATCCTTCTTCATGAGGCGTGTGAATGGTTGAGTCTTATCAACAAGTTGTGCAATGAATCTCTAGATAGCTTGAATTTTTCCCTATAATGATCATAGTTGATGTAAATTTTTAGGTGGAGGCATGTCAACAATGGATTTAATCTTGTTGGGATCGATTTCAATGTCATGTTGCGAGATGATATATCTAAGGAGTTTACCAAATTGTGTGACCCCAAAAACATTTTTTTATAAATTTAGGCATATGTGGTAGTGATGTAATCTTTCAAATAGTGTTTGTAGATCTTTAGCATGGGTGGAACAATGTCTAGATTTATCCAAGATATCATCAACATAATCTTTGATAATCTTGTGAATATAATCATGAAATATGTGCATCATCACTCATTAATAAGTGGCCCCAACATTTTTAAGTCCAAAGAGCATGAAAGTGTAACAAAATTTTCCCCCTGGTGTGGTGAAATAGGTCTTCTCTTGATTGGCGGGGTTGATTTTGATTTGGTTTTAACCAGAAAATCCATCCATGAAAGAGAGGATATCATAGTTGGTTGTACAATCAATAATGGCATCAATATGAGGCAAGGGGAAACTATCCTTGGGACAAGATTTATTTAAATCATGAAATTTGGTGCAATAATAGACGTGGTCATCCAACTTCATAATGGGTATGATATTATATACCCATTCAGGATAATCAACAACACAAATAAAACCAAGATCGAGTAATTTCTAGATTTCTTCTTTGACTAGGAGTGCCACTTTTGGGTGCATTTTACAGATTTTTGTTAGACTGGTTTTGCACTGGGGTTAAGGACAATGTTATGCATTACAAAAAAATGGATCAATACCTGGCATATCACTATAGTCCCATGTGAAAATGTTAGAGAAGTCATGAAGGACTTGATTTATATCATTTTTCTCATCAAAGCGTGAGAGATACAAATAGAAAAAGTATTCGTGGATTTTCAAATGTACCACGGTTATACTAAATTATTTATTCATTGAGAGGAGATGACCGATCTTTGATGTATGAATCGAATAACAGTGGGAATAGTATCGGGAGTATTGGTGTTGTCATTATGTGTATCGGACTCTCCAAAGTAAGCGTAGTATTGAGGGATGATGGAGAATGCCTCTTGTGGTGAAAGGAAGGGAATTGATCATAAACGCCCATGTGTTCTAGAAGAGCATCATCAGTAGAAAATATCTAAATTATCCCAAGTGGTAGAGGAAATATCACTAATTATTTCGGATGTACAAGAGAGAGTGAAGTAATATGCAAGGCGGTATAAGATAAAGTGGAACAAACATATTTGAACAGAGAAAAATGAGCTTCATTTTATTCAACTTCTCATAAAATCATACGGATACAATAAAAATATATAGAGATGTGCAACTCCTATAAATTAGGAAGTTGCTCTAACAACACCAACAATAATCTTGACATCTCCTATATTAGTGTGATTGTTACTCACGTAACAATACACACTCTAAATAATAAGATTTTATAACAACCCATAAATATGAGTTGTATATTTACACCAAACAACGTAACCGTAAGTAAATGATATTTACCATATGGTAAACTCAAACCATGTGAGTAATATATATTCCCAACATTCCCCCTTAGTGCAAACATGGTAAAACATATCTCATTCTTTGACTGTAGCATGCCACCTCTATGTGCTCATGACCAACTTCTCAACTGTGCAGCATCGAGCATGCAAAAAACTCGCACATGTGCCAACGCACATTTCTTCCATTGATGGTTTTCTCCAACTTCTACCAACAACCTTACCCAATTGGTTTTGTAGGTGTACCAATAACCTTTCACAATTGGTTTTACAAGTTCACCAAAAACCTTACACAATTGGTTTTACAAGTTTACCAAAAACCTTACACAATTGGTTTTCCTAGTTTACCAATAACCTTCACATCATGATTGCTACAATACATTTTGATCAATATTCTACAATGTTTTTACAAAAGGGGTTACATGAGGAATACACACAAGTGAACAGAATTTACATCATTTGTTCTTATTTTCATGCCACACTAAAAACACAACTGAAACAAATTTCATCATACCAAAAGTGTGGCCCCATCATTGATGACTGACAAGAGGTCATTGTCTAACCTTCAGCCTATGTTGCCTCTGTCCTCCAAAGATATCACACCTGCTCACTCGATAAATTAGACGTTGAAGCTCAATAGTTTCCACATTGGGGTTATTTTTATAACTTACCTCCCCGCAATGTGAAATAGATTATTTTTCAAACATCGGGTAACATTGAAAATGCGTCGTGAGGCAAAAAAATTTTTTTACAATTTTTGACTCTTGACACCACGATAACAAAAACCTAAAATTGTGTATTTGACTTTTATAACTACATTTTTTTCCTAACACAATTTTTCTACTTTTGACCTTAGAGTTCCAACATACAATACACGTTGACTTACTCAATGACAATACTCGACACAATTAATAAAATGATAAAACAAATTGGACAAGATATGTATTGATGACTAATGACAACAAAATTACAAGAAAAATACTTTATCCAATGACATTAAGACTATTTCATAACAACTATATTTTATACTCCTCGGTATAAATTTAGTATAATAAATTGGGACCCCAACAATTCATTATTGAACATAAAAATCGAATTAACAAATGACTCCTTTATCACAAACTCAAGGTTTTAATAACGTACATTGTGAGGAGATAATAACCACCAAACAACTATAGACATTGACAAAATATAATACTATTGAATGTCTTGACGTGGAAAAAATTAAATTATATCACACTTTGTTATGTGGACAATAAATGGTTAGGGTGTGTCGATGAGGTCGATGCACCATGCAAGGTGATGTGTGTCGGTTAGGCGAGACCAATTTTTGATCTAATTTTGATGTCGAATTCTCATGCAAGGTAGACACTCATTGTTCAATGTAAAAACTTCCGAGAAATACGGAAGAGAGGAGAAACTCTAGTTGAAATCTAACATACACATTCTGTACTTTGTATGTACAAAGGCCATGTTCCCTTCGTGTATATGATTGTTCCATATGATGGCCCTCCAAACAACTTGTCAAATGTCAAGATCTATTTGATGTGGGTCTGACAAGACTTTACATGGACTGAGCCTTTGCATGGAATCCACAGAATTTGTGGTGTAATAGAAGCATTTCGGAGATGATACAATGCTATAATTTTGACTACCTAAATATGTAGTAAACACTCAAACATGGAATTCTGAATATGTTCCTCAATCTTTGAAATTATTTTGATAACAAAGAAATATCAATTTTAGATCACACTTGGAAACTAAAACAAGCCCGTCCGGAGATATAATGCAATACAGACTGCGTATGCGGAGCCATTAAAACAGGTGGAATTTTTGCATGTATTCATCAATGCGAAGAGATCTACAAGCTTGGGAAAAGAACCTCAAATCAATGAAAATTCTCCATATTTCAAGTCTTATGGAAAAATTGAATATATTGGATTCACAAAATGTTTGGTTCAATAGAACATGCTCAAGAAGGCGAAATTCGGTGCTAATAACTAATTTTCACAAGTAACGAAACAACTAACAAGACAAAATGGGAATCATAATACGAGGTTGTAATGAATAGTATTTGCCCCTCAATATAATCTACTCTTCCATCACATGGACAAGACACGATTCTTTATGATACTAATAAAGTGGAACAAATAGATTTACACAAGAAAAAATGATCTTCATTATATTTAGCTTCTCATAAAATCATATGAGATACAATACAAATATATATAGATGTGAAAATCCTATAAATTAGGAAGTTACTTTAACAACACCAACAATAATCTCACCATCTCCTATATTAGTGTGATTTTTACTCACGTAGCAATACACACTCTAAATAATAATATTTTATATAATATTTACGATACATAAACTCAAACCATGTGAGTACTACATATTCCCAACATAAGATTCCAAAGGGTGGGAGATTGGGGATGATATCCCAATAAAAATGTGTGAGATTGTGTGAGAAGATCCCAAAGTGTTGTGACTTTATGTTCTTGCTGACCTAACGTCTTATCGGAGAAGCCATAGCGGTGCAAATATTCATATCCTAGTCCATATGTAAGAAATTCTTGAGTAGGATCAGAGGAACAAGGAGTATCACCATATTTCTCAATAGAATGGCAATATGTAAAAGGGTATGGATCAAATAGGACATTATAAACTACTACCTGATAAAAAAATTTAAGTCGCGTATGCATAGTGGAGGGAACTCCATGCACGCACATGGATCCAAGGCTGCCCAAGAAGAATATTGTAATTGAGGTTATTGGGCATGACATGACATTGGATAGTGATTGTACATGGACCAATAGTGATGGGGAAAATAGTGGTACCTAATAAATTCTTGGGAATGTTATCAAATCCACGAATAGAAACTAATAAAGGAGCTAAAGATTTTTCAGAGATACCTAAATGATGAAGAAATGATATATTACAAATTTTGAGGCTAGACCCATTGTCTACTAAGGTGTGTTTGACCCCAACATTATTAATAAAAACCTGATTATATAATGGGGGTTCATGTTCTAGCATTGCTTGAGAAGGTAGCTCATATGATGTGAAAGTTATTTGATCCTCATTAAGAGATAGGGTGGAAGTAAACTTATGGTATACATATTCGGGTGAGGTGTGAGGAGGAATATAAGTAGTAGCTAAATATTATTTGAGCTTATTGATACAATCAGGATGATTCTGTAGATAAGCATGGATGGAGATGTTCATGATCAAAAGACCCTAGAAATATGAGGACCCTAAGAGCATGAAGATCGAGTTCGGGTTCACCAAAATGATTAAGCTAAAATGTAAATAAGAGTCTAATATAAATGTTATTGTAGCAATAAATGAATAAAAAATAAGTACGAAATTACACCTAAGCAAACTAAGCAATAAAGTGAAAAACCTAAGTACAAAGAGAGGGTGAGAAGCTTTAGCTGATCCACGAGAGATCGAGAAGATGCACAAAGCTAGAAAAATAGAAAATATGAAGCGGTGACCATCATACTAGAGCTCATTAAAATGTAGATCCGGAGAAACAAGATGGATTGGGGCACTTAGAGAGGGACAGGGGCACCTTCGGGTGACCTAGACCTATTTCCGAGCACCCGTGTGTCTCGGAAATGCTCATAAAACCTCCTTTGAGGTGTCACAAAGTGTTTTCCTTTTGTCACTCGAGGTTAGATCAAGATAGTCGAGGTCACTTAAACTCCGCAATGAAATATGAACCTGTAAAACCCTCAAATCCTAAAAAAGAAAGATGCGAGAATGACGAGTCGATTGCCCTCGGTTGTCACAATGGTGAACTTACAACCGAGCACTACACTATAGCTCATACCCAATGTAGTTTTTGTGTGTGTGGAATCGTTCCCTAGGTGGCTCTTTTCTATGTCGCACTTAATAGTGAGAAATTAAGCTAGATGTAAAGAAATGTAATAGATGTGTGCATGGAACAATATGAAATTCCCTCCTATGAAGTGTATGCCGAATAACCAGCCCTTGATGTCCCTTTGATGGTGTTATATGGATGTAATGGAACTCGTAGATGCTTGATGGATGCAACCTTAGGTGGTGATAGCTAATGCTTAGTGTTTGGTCCTTTATTATGATCACATAACTTTATATTTATATGATTCCCTTATTTGAATTTCGTAATCAACCGTGAAAATGCTTGACACCGACTACTAAAGTATAATATGCTCAAACGGCTAGAAATGACCTATAAAGTGTGAGAAAAGTACAAAGGGGACAGGGGAACCCATAGGGGACGAGGGCACCTAGCGCCAGCATCCCTGGCCGGGCAATGGTGTCTAAGATGACATATGACGAAGAGTAAAAAGGAAGACTAGGAAAATAAGGGTGCAAGACTAAAGTAGAAATAGAAAGAAAAGAAAGGTGACCAAAGACATGGGTTAATTAGTACTTTTCTTACTTAAGAATCACATGAATAGTAGTATGTAATCATGACTAGATAATTACCCAAAGTGTGTGATTTGTGTCTAAAATACCTATCTACTAGATTTTTACAATTACACATATGAAAAAACCCATCTCCATTATGCTTCAATAGATGTATAATGTCTATTCAAAAGCTCATATCCTTCCTTCAATGATAGATACCATTGTAACTTCCAAAATCATGTTGTCGACCTAAAAACTAGTCTTTTGATGCCTTTTGCTTGGGATTTCTTTATTTTATTTTATTTTTCCATTTTTTACTTCTTTATTTATTTTATTAGTTTTAATTCCACATTATTATTTCTAATAATTTATATTATTTTTATTACTATTGTTATCATTATTTCTGGTTATAAATGTGATAATTTGATTTTTCACTCATAAATTCCAATCCATGTCGAGAGTCCATAAAAGTACTTGGTAAGACACTTACATATGTAGACTTGCGATATAATATCTTAAGATAAGGTTATGACTTTCTTGGAATAACTATTCCATTATAAATTTAATTCCACACCAAATTGGGTTGTTTAACGAGAAACATTGTTTTAAAAAAGAGTCTTCACTCTCACTAATTGTGTGTGATGGAGCTGGAATTTACATGAGACCTAGGAGAATCAAAGATACTATGGGTAGGATGAAGGAGTATGAGCCTAGAAAGGATTTTAGGAGTGTTATAGTCATGAGAGGTGACATGTGAAACCAAATACCTATCCATAAATGTATTAGGACTAGTCAAGCTAGGACGAGGAGCCTTAAGGGAAAAACATCTAATTGTAATAACCTGTTGATTATAAATGAATTTTACACATTAGTGGAGTATTGAGATAATATCCCTAATATCACCTAACCAAGGGAGACCTAACTGTAATGAATAAAAAATAAGAGTAGAAGAAACCAAGAATGAAATATATGTAGTGATAATATCAGCAATTATGGGTGAAATGACGCAATGGTAAGCGGGATTAGTATCAAGTGCAAGATTCTATGTAGAAATTCCAAGATATTGGAGTAGTGTGAGGGAGAAAACATTATCCTTGTTATGTGGATAAACCAAAACACCATATATAGGTACTTGATTAATAGAGACAAAGATGGATAATATGTCCGAAATAAGTGTGTCATCTATATCAAAAGTATCAAAAATAATCAAAGTGGTGTAGAAGACGGTGTGTGAGTGATAGTACCAATCATTGCATCACAAATGTGATTATAAGAGATCAAAGGAGGTACCACATGATAAATGCATGTACTATATAATTATATTTATCAGTGTCATGTTTGGATAGTGGATCATTAAATATTTTTAACTTAGCATTGTCATTTATTGGCTTGAAGATTCATTGGGCTCATCCCATTCAATAGCTTTATAATTGATAAGCTCTTACATAACGTGACAAAGTTTTATAAATGTATCAATGGGATGAATATTCCATAGATGGTAATGACAATATAAATTGGCATTGAAACACATACATTTAGGCTTACTCGGATCAACATCGAGTGAAGAAACGAAAAAATAATTATCTTTATAGATCTTATTATTTTCAAATCTAAGACTCTTACGTTGTTTGAATGGAATCTACTAAGTTAAATGTTGATTTGGGAAAAAAATTGAAGTTTGAATTGAGATGTATGATATAAACTAAATTTGATATATCTTGAAACCGAATTCACTTTAATAAATGAATGAATGGAAATATTAATCTAACAATTAAAATTATGTTTTTTGGGGTTTTTTATGTTTTCTCAAGACAGTTTATGAAATTAAAATACTCTAGATTTAATCAACAAACTTTCTAAATACAAAGCATGAGGACTCTATTTTTTTAAGGAAGAGGATTCAGAAATTATTCCGTTAAATCTTCCTACTATCTTAATTTCAATGATTCTATAAAAAGGACTATTCGGGTAGAATTTGGGTGAAAGATATTCTACCTAAAGTCAACATTTTCTTCTAGTTGGTGGCGCAGAAAAAAATCCTTACTATTGATAACTTGAGGAAATTGGGAATGGTTTCACCTAATAGGTGCTTCATTTGTAATGAGAGAGGAGGAAATTGTTAACCACATTTTCATCATGTGCCCCTTCTCTCAAGCGGTCTTAACTAAGGTGATGGATTTGTTCCAAGTGCACTAGATTCCTCCTAATTCCAATGAGGATTTTTTTTTTTGCAATGGGAATTCCCTTTCAAGTTTCCCTTTCTTATTACTACTTGGAAGATGGCCCTTCCCCATTTCTTTTGGTGCTTATGGAAGGAAAGGAATGCCCTCATCTTCATAAATTAGAAAACTAACATTAGAAAGTTCAGTGCTTGTTTGATTTCCTCTATTAAAGAAAATTCCTAACTTTTCAAAGGTAATATTAAAAAGGCTTTTTTGAGCAAGGAAGATGAATTCCTCAAATAGTTTTCCTATAGTCCTCCTCAAGTGGTCTAAGCTAGAAATATGCAGGTCAAACTCAATTTTGATGGGGATTCGAAAGGTAATCCTAGCATGGTAGGGGAGGTGGCATTATAAGAGATCATGAAGGTGATTGGATCCTTGCTTATGTTGGGCCTTTGGGTATTCAAAGAAATAATGTGGCAGAGGCTCATGCGCTTCTCTGGGTGTTATCCTAGCTAAGGAAAGAGGTATCAAACATATTTTAATAGAGGGGGACTCTCTTCTCATTATCAATTCCATTAAAAAGGATAATTACCACAATTGGGCTTTGGGTAACATTATTTTTGATATTAAGGAGCATCTTAAAGGTTTTGATTCTTTCATCATCAAACATACTCCTCACCTTGGTAACACATGTGTGGATAGGCTTGCTAATGAGGGGGTACATTATAATGATTTCAAAGTTTGGCATAAAGGTGACATCATCCCCGCACCAATTAATGACATTACACACCATGAAAAATCATAATAATTTCACTATCGTCCACGTGAGTGAGGAAAATTGACCCATTTTTCAAAACAACAAGCTCATGTTTGGCTTTATTTCACTTTGGAAAGGTCATTTTAACACCAAAATTTGTAAGAACTATTTGGTTGGGATTCTAAAAATATTCTGGCAACCATGAGAGGAGACAAAGTTAGGGTGGAACCATCTAGCCATGGCAATATTGTGGATAACCCTTCTATGTGGCACATGCTCCATGTTGAGGGATTCAAAAATATATCATAAAGTTACAAGGACAGAACACATCATTAACCAAGGATTTTTTCTTGGCATGGAAGGATGGTAAGGTGGTGGTCAAGGGTATGGAAATTGAGACCTCGGAGGAAGCCATTTCCCAGATTACTAGTATGGATATGGATGGCCTAAAAAATTTTAAGGACAAGAATAGACATGAGCATGAAATTAACACATTTTTCATTGGAAAGGAAAAGGTGCATTACTTCATTGATTGCATTGCTTGATCCTCGCATCCCCGGTATGTGGGGGAGGTTTGCCTTCACATTATGAAGTATTTAACTTTAAAAGGCAAGTATCGTAAGATTTACACTCATCACTTATCTCTCCTGAATATGTTCAGGCACAAGAAAATGTTAAGTATCCCTTTCTTTTTGTTCATGTCTTTGACTACCTATATGAAATATTTTTAGTGGGGTAAGGTGGATACCCCTATTCATGAGGGGATCATTCTCCTTCTATTTCAAAATGGTAAACTGTGCCAGAAAAACCCATGCCCCTAACCGAGGAGGAGGAGGATATCACTCTGGTTGAATGTCTTACTAAGATGTGCGAGGGAAAATTGGGCCATAACAGAGGTGAGGAGGGGAAGAATGTGGTGGGCTCGAAGAGTTAGGAATTTGGGTCCTCGAAAGGTAAAGGAAAAATTATCTCGAAAGGTAAAGGAAAAATTATCTCGAAAGCTAAACAAATCCATGAGGACTTGAAGAAAAAGGCGATTTGGTTACTATGGTTCAAGTCATAAAGTAGGAAATTTTTGTGGTTAGGAATGGTATGGTCGACAAAAAAAAAGCCACCAAAAAATTTGCATGGCCCAGAATAATATTAGGGGGGAAATCAATGGTTTGGATAAACTTTTTGGGATATGAGGGTTCATTTGGAAGCGGTTGAAGAGGAGCAGAGGAAAAGAAAATATTCCAAGGTCACCAGCTCTAATGAAGAAGAGGAGGACGAGGATGAGATAGAGGAGGATGTTGTGGGATATGAAGAGGAGGAGCCACCTCAGAAGAAGCTACAACTCAAGCACAACAATAGACTGAGACCATTGAGGCCAAACCCTCCAAGAATCAAAAGAAAAATTAATGGTGTTGCTCTTGAACTTTAGGAGGTTTTTTGGTGAACTATCTTTGTTTTTTGGTTTAGTTATGTAGTTTTTGTTTCTCTCATTGGTTCGGGTTTTGGACCTTGTTGTCTTATGGTTAATATTTTTAACACTTTTGGTCTTGTTCCTCTTTTTGTTTCTATTTGTGAGCTTTCACGATGTTATCTTTCATGTACTAGCCTCTGGGAGCTGATCCCTATTTTTACCCTATCTAATAAAAACAATAAACCTAGGGTCTAATCTTAGAGAAAGAGAATTTTAAAATTTTAATATACAAATCATAAATTTAAACAAATCAAATCAAATCTAATATATTTATTACCTTTTTATTATTTTCTAATTAATACTGAAGAGAGGAAATTAAATATATTCTAATGATGTAAATAAACAAACTTGACTTAGATCCAACCTCTTTCTGTAATTGGAATGGGGTTGATCTGAACCTTGTATGCTTATACCCTCAACAAACTACTCCATTTGAGCTCATTAAGACTAGTTTTGTAGTTGATATATTCATTTAAGGAGAATAAGGGACTCGATGCACTTTGAAAGAGGAACAAATAGCTAATCTATGGATGGTTTAAGGGGAAGAATAATTATGTTCTAAAGGCCCTTGTGTTCTCTTTTGGGTAGAAAAAAACCTAATCCTTGGGGTTCTTAATATTGGAAGTAATCTCCTTTAGGATTGGTTTATCTTTGGGTAAAAATTACAATAGTAACAAGTAATATTTGAAAATTTTAGCTTAAATTTTTTTTGGGTAAGTAAATGAGAACCTAATTTTGCTTAATAGCCAATGTTTAAGTGTTTTCAATCTTAACTAAAGATAAAAACTAAATATATAGATTAGATTGAATCATTGAAGAGTAAAATCAAGTGTTAGGGGGTAGGAGGAGTGAAGTGAAAATAAAAAAACAAGGTGAAAAATGTGCATGAGTGAAAATATGAAAAATCATGTATAACAAGTGTGATTTGAACTCAAGTTGCAAGTGTGACAGAACTACCAATTCCTACGGTGGTGGTTAAAAACATTTCGTAGTAGTTTACAAAACCATCAAAGAATCATGAAATAACCATCGTGGTGGTATCATCTCGAGATGAAAAAAGGGGGAATGAAGAGAGGAAGAAGAAAGATAACAAATCTCTAGGAAAGCCTGTAGAGGGGCTAGATAGATGTGTATATGGGTTTGAGGGGTCAAAAGGAATCTATGAATGGGCTTGAGAATTTTAAAACATTTCATAATGTTTTTAGAGATCCTCATCATCATGATTGGGTATTTTTCTTTGCACCGTGAAAAATGGGATACGTATAAAATACCCCCTTAAGCAAGAAACCCTACCACGAGTCATCCAAGGTGTGATGCCCAAGCAATAAGCAACAAAATAAAGAAAATATTGAAATATTACCTTACCTACTTGGCTTACCTTATAGCACAACGAAGCTATACATGATCTACGTCCCCGTAACAAAAAAATAAAATGAATCAAGTGCAGTATATCCAGATGATGTAGAAATAGCTATGTGATCGAAATCAAACTAGAGGAATTACCTTTTGGGTGGGGTTAGAAATACTACCTTTTCACCCATGTGACTAGAACTGTAAAAATTCTAAAACATGACTATATAATAAAATTTTAAAAAAAAAAGTGGCAATACATATAGATAATCACTCCACATTTTTTATGGAGTGTGTCACATGAAAAAATTGATGTAAAAATAGCAAATTTAAAATTTTGATCAGAATTAACCCCAATATATTCAAAAACTTGCCAAATTTGGAAATCATTTATACATGAAAGAATTGAAATTTTTGAGATCTGATGAATCAATGACCATTTGGTAAATGGATATAGGCTATGAGATGGAGAGGAAAATATTATGATAACAACAGACGGGGCAGTCAGACAAGTAAGTTATGAGTAATTTTTTGTTTTTGGGAGAAGGTTTGTTTTGATCGAACAACTATCTTGGTGTATTATTTTCTATGAAATTAGTTTAGAAATGTTGGGTAGGAATGGTGGATTAGGAATGTGTATTTTTTTTTAGATTTGATGGGGTTTTGAGTAGTCTTAATTGACTTTTCAAATTTCACTCATGATGGCATGACACGCCACTCATGGAACTTAACTACTGGTATGTGAAAACTAACAGCTACATAAGTTCCACAATAGGGATGTAACTTCCTATTGGTGATTACATGTTTGAAAATGGTGAACATGTAACCACCAAGGTAATTCTAAAGTTGTAAGCCATTATTGTGTATGGTGCTTTGATAGATTCGCCACTATAGCTCTATGATTAGACATTGCAAGATAGTCATTTATCTCTCGTCTATCTTGGGAAAAATCCAATGACAAGGAACCATAGGATCAACTAGGAAGTCCACCATATTGGTCAATGACAACAAAATAACAAGAGTGGTTAGCAGTAAGTGGAGGTTACAAACTTGAACCCCTACCTACAAGAATTGAGGTTACATAATAGATACTAAAAATTTAATTTCTTTACTTGGAATTGAATTTTTTTGGTTTAGCTACTTCCTATATTCCTAAATTCATTTTTTACTATTTTTGGTGTTTTATAGGGTTTATATGTCATATGGAGTAGAGATAGAGAACTTGATTGGTTACGGGATGTGATAGGCAAGTTGAAACCATAGTAGATAGTTCTATTGATTAAATCAGGGGATATTGAAGTTATCTAATACCCCATTGGTTACTTATGTGAACAATATTATATTTGATGTGCTTACTTATTTGGATCCCGACCATAACAATTTCTCATTTTCATTGGTGGCAAGAGAGTGGACTATCACTCTTAAGGATTTCTACAAGATAATAGGTATCTTACTCATAGGGAGAGAGGTTTCAATGGAAGCTGGTACAAGGCCATCTCATACCTTAGAGTGGGCTAACTATTTTGTTGATGCTCAAGTGTTGGTAGGTGACACTAAGTAGGGCATCAAGTTAGTGATGATTTGGAGTGCTCATATTTTTAAGTTGTATAAGATGATTATTGGCATCTTATTATCCCGATTGCTTAGGGAAAATATCATGAACACAATTATTTACTTGTTGGGATCCCATTGTTACCGAGAATGAGGATAATATGTGTAGGTTTAGCTAGTGAACAAGACATGTTATCTTGTACCTACAAAGATTCATACAAATTAGATATCCTAGGAAGTCAAGGATTGAGCTTCCCGACATTATTCATGAGTTGGGTTTATGAGTAATTCAAGACCTATGCTAAGATAGTTCTAGTGGGACCATGTGGAGATATCGATCATCATTCTTTTGGGGAACATGGTACCTTTTATAAATACTTTGAGAGAAGTTGTAACCATGAAAGATGTATATCTAATTGTTGAGCCATAGATAGTGATGAGACAGTCCCTAGATCGTAGAGGATGATTTATTAGTGGATTGTTCCCTTATAGGAAGGTCAATTCCAAATTGGGATATGTTGACTTGTATCTAGTCAGAGGTGTGCCTCAACAATTTGGGTAGTCATTGGCTTCCACACTCGCTAAACATATTAGTCACATACACCAAAGGTGTGCATGAGTGATGAGATGCATGGATGGGTAGATTGGAGTGGAATCCTTGACATCGAGAGTCCCTATTATTTTAAATATGGGTGGAGTAGCTCTAGACGAAAGGAGATGAATATGAGGGATATACATGGTGCCACAATTTCTAGGGAAACCACAACCATCTAGATAGTATCCAGTAGTAGCAGGGGCATGGTTAAGGACTAATTCCCATATAGGTTGTACCCTACATTGGCCGAGGTGAGGGAGGAGATGGACAAGGAGGGGTTAGAAAGGATAGGGAGAGGATGATGAGGTTTAGGGAACACTCGAATTAAAAGAGGAGGATGATTACGAACCTTCTAACATTAGTTCATACCCAAAGGTGGAAGTAGGAGTTCCGGTAAGCCCTTTTGATTTATTTTGTATCAAAACTCCTTATTTTATTTAGACTGCTACTTGTTATGCTAGTGTGAGTAACTTCATTACATCTAGTGGTTATCTGATTTTGGAGATGGTTTTCTAACTCTATGTTTGTGTGTGTGTGATGAGACTACTAGTGAGTGGTAGGAGATCATTTGAGATACTGTGGTTGACATATTTTCCCGGTATCAAGGAATACCACTAATGAGATATAGGTAGACCTTGGACTTCCTCATAGCACTAGGTGGCACACTCGATGTATTTTTCATGGTCTCATCATGAGGCACATGTTGGAAGAATAACCATTAGGGTTGAATTAGTGGGCATTAAAACATTCTTTCATATTCACTTTATCCATTCATTAAACATTCATCATCTTAACCATTACACATGAAACATGCATTGAAGAACCACAAAAACATGAGAAAAGGATAACACATCAAAACATGGACACAAAATTTAAGTGGGAAACCTTCAAGGTTAATAAAATCCACTAAAAAAACTTTTTATAGCCACATTTCGAATTTAGTTGAGCTCCAACTCGACAAGGTGAACCAACCCCTAGATTTAGTGAGGCACCAAACCCACAAGAGGAACCAACCCCCAAGATTCCTCGACATCAACCAAATCCATATGAAATGTTTTCCGTCTCTCAAATTTTACCCACATAATTGATGATGACTCAATGAAGTTAATTTCTTCTTTTATCTCCCTAAAAATTTTCTCTAACCTCCATTCCCAAAACTTCTTCCTTCAATATGATGTCAACATATGACCTAGCTTTCCCATGTATGATATCACTCTAGAACAAGATCACAACATCACTTCCCTCTCATCAAGGTCACAAATACCTTCACCTCCTTCAAGCATCCCCCTAGCTCACACTTTTCCTTCACTTGCACAACTAGCTCAAATGAGCTTTCTAATTTGCCTTTATACCCTTCTCATGATCATAATACATGTAGTTCAGCCATCATATAGAAAAAAAATTAAAAAATCATTATTAAATCCTATAAAAATCATCCATAAGACCATATAGGTTTCCACCATCATCTAGAACCACCTAGACCACCATTAGGACTCAATAAACCTAATTGCACATAAACAAGAAAATCTCTAAGAAGGGAATGTTATAGAAAAAAACCAACTTCAAAAAAATATTGAACATACTTAAACATGTTTTATAATCCTTTATAAACCTCCAAAATCATGAAACACTCGACATCGACTTGTGCCATGAAACCTACTTGAGACCATACATAACCAAGCACCCTTAAAACTAGTCTTTAGCAAAAAAGCCATAACTTCATCAAATGGTCTCAAATATACAAGTGTGATATACCTTGTAATCATTACCAAAATCAACTCATTCCATAAATTTTACTTGTAGCACATCCAAAAATCCTCTCGTAACCAAACTACCTCAAACTATCCAAAACTACCTTAAAACTAATCATGTAAAATAGGGCACAATAAAATTCCCAAAAGATAAACCATGATCTAAAATCATAATGTACATGAATAATAGCTCCAATACTTCCTTAAATGCTAAATTATTCATCATGTCCAATGAACAACTTTAGAGAAAATGGAAAAAATCTTCAAAACTTACCTTTTGGAGTGGGATCCACACATAACCAAAACCTCTAAATTCCACCAAAAAATAATCCAGGAGCCATATACAACATAAAATCATCACATTTTCACAATAAATCAATTTTTGGCAAATACAACCATTTTTTCTCAATTCGCTACATAGCTAGGGTTTTAAGAGGGTTTAAAACCAATTTTCCTTCTTAACAATTGTTCATAAAACCCTGATGATAAAATGAACTCATTCCACTTGTAAAATATTCATAATATACCTATTAAAATATCCCCAAGATCTTGGGTCCCCATGCAAATCACAAACTCTCCAATGAGCATCAAAAATCAACTTTGAGCTCAAAATCTCACCTTTATGAACTCGGTTTTAGTAAAAATGCAATATATTTCAAAATATTCATCATATAAACCTGAAATTCATACCACACCATAATATCAATCTTTCAATACATCTCTAATGCTCACCTTTTCCCAAATACACCCATAAGTGTTGACTTCACCACACTAGTGCATGTTTTCTTAAGGATTGGGTCTAGGAACAGACCTCAAACCACTTTCTAACACCTGGACCAACACTATAAGACACTTGTGCATGTATCTACACATAATATTTTTTTTTCCCATTATCTTATCATGTTTATCTAGTTGTTAAATGCTTTACTTCATCATGAATTGCCTATATTTACTTACTAGGCCTCAAGAAGAAGTACCCCGTACATGCTTGTTTCACAAAATATAACCTTCTCACCACTTCACCATCCTCGAACACCTACAATGACCTTCATCACACTCCATGACATCATAAAAACATCACCAAATCACTTCATCACCTCTACAAGCCATCAAACTGACTCAATAACTTATGTAAGCCACCATATCATCACTAAGACCAAGCAACTCAACCGACACTATCAATCAACATTCATGTTCCATACACCTTTTAACATCAATGAAATTAATGAAATCACTAAAAACTATCTTTTACATCAATGAAAACACTATTCCAACAATATCCCCCTT
The DNA here is from genome assembly GCA_018340775.1 of Taxus wallichiana var. yunnanensis. NCBI lineage: Eukaryota > Viridiplantae > Streptophyta > Pinopsida > Cupressales > Taxaceae > Taxus > Taxus wallichiana. The sequence continues at coordinate 290,313,358 of CM031236.1, forward strand.
TGTCATTGATGGAAAAACACACAAACTCAAACTCCCTCTAAGGAATACATATACCATCGGCACATTCTCCCCTTTTGAAATTAATGAAAAGGTAAACATACCTTCAACATCATGGCCCTCTTCATATGAAAATACAATATACCCATTACTTGGTTGGAAACATCAACCAAAACTTTCAAGATCCATTCTTCATCTTCCATCTCAAATTTGAATTCTTGGAGCAACAAAACTCCCCTTATGCATATGCATACCTTCCAAGAATTAAATCATACCTTGACCATGCTCTTTAAAACACACAACTGATGCCAAATTTATCAAACTTATCATACCAATTACAATAAATTATGAGTCAACCTCTTACCTTTCAAGTACAATAATAATCTTGTTCATGGAGCACCGCTCAACTCCCCTAACTTCATGAAACACTCACACTTTCTACCGACTACTTGATATCATACTCTCTTTCCCCTAGATTCAAATAAATCCTTTTGAGACATACATTACTTGATATTACTTTAAAAATTATTATCATATATTCAATCTTCACATCTCTAATAACAACATACCTTAATCATGACATTCAACAACTCTTTTTGACACAAAAACTTGCATTCTTAGTTTGAAAATCATGCTTATTGACTCAGCAAATTATCGTATTTATGTCAACCCCGCTTTTAGATCCCCTAACTTTTATATACTTACATTATACAGCTTAACCAATCCTTATTCATAATGACACATTACCACTTTTTCTCTCAAAACTTGGTCTTAGAACTCTAATACAAAGTGTAAACCCATATTTCTGAATCAAATACTTGATAAAATGCCTTACATTCTTATTACAACTTATGACGTACAATTTTTCCTATTAATCCTTCATGAATTATTTATACCTTAAAGATAGTAGGATACCAATACATATTATCTTCACTAACATTCTAGACACCAATTGCAAGTCAATTTTTCATTGGTGTAACTAATATAAACCTTATTAAGTTAGGAAAGGGGCTTCTTCTTGTCTCCAAAACATGTAATCATGATTTCATACCTATATATGAAAGAATAGAAAATAATACCTTTCATATCTTGTATCAAATTCCCTTGAGATCAAGCATTCCTTTGAGCTATTTAAATGACAACAAACTTTTTCATGCATCATCACAACTAGGTCATTCAAGCAAATAGGTCTCCAACCAAGGATAATGCATTCAAAGATCAAACTAGTATTCCATTTTAGAAAATATTATTCATTCTCTATTTTAGATCAAATAATATCATACCAACTATTTTTGTATCTTATATGGCAATCCACCTCATCATGAAACCTTATTTACACTTCCCTTCCTCATAGGTCTCTTCAACATGTTTGTTGGGTCTTCTTATGAGCTGCAGATCTGATTGAATCCCCTCAAGTCATAAAAACATTTTTTATTCTTATTGTGCCTCATAAACTTTAACCTTGTCATCACATCTTGTTGGGCCCCTAAAGTAACTAAGTACCTAAGGCATGAAGCCTTGTGGCATGCGAAAGTAGGGTACGAAGGCACACGCATAAGTAATTCTTGGAGAGGCGCGAAGGCTCACGCTTGAGTAGGATGGATTCGGGACTTAATGAGTTTTAGAAAATAAGAAAAATGCATAGGGAGAAAATGGAAAAGTGACCAGATACAAATGTGGATAAGCCTTGGAGACTTACGACTCAAGGAAAGGATATTCCAAGGCATCAATGTAGTTATCATGAAATTATAAGGAGTCAAGGTTGTTAAGGATTAGTTGCAAAATGCATGCTAAAAGGAAATCGATTGATGGAAATACATGGTGACACCTAGAATATTCCTTGGTAGAGGTAGAGCAATCATAAATAGATTCCTCTAGGATTTTGTAGGTGATAATGATGAGCGGTTAAGAGGAAAGGAGGATGATTATTCTAGAAGGATGGATGGTTTTCACAGAGGAGAAGGAGAGATAAGGATGGATGTAGAAGTAAGAAAGGATAGGGAGTGAGATATTTAGTGATATTGTGTAATGTGAAATGGAAATCTCTATGATGTAAGGAAAGCTCATTAGTGTGAACATTTCCATGAATGAGACTCTTTTGATGTAATCTTGGCTACCATATTTGGGCTAATAAATATAATGAAATAATTATGAAACACTCATGTGATGAGTCTTGATATGTGAATTTTCCTTATGTTCATATGTGTGTTACAGTTTTTTTATGTTATCTCATAGTTGATTCTAATTTCATTGAGTTGATCATGTTATTATATGCTTGGGTGCATTAGGATAGGATTTAATGCTTACATCTTAAATTCCATGAATGGATGCACTTATTTTTGGTTGTATTACATCCTCGTGTTAAGAAATAATGTTCTCATGAAGCTCACATAAAGGAGGGGCTCAGTTCATGCGCACCTTGGGTGAGCTTCCAAGCTAAACTGGATGATATGCCAACACATTTGGGAATGGTTGTTGAGGAAAGTAGTGATTAGAGACTACATTTTGGTTCCATTACTTTGGGACATATTTTCAAGCTATTGTGAGAATGGTGCATGATGATAGAGCGCTTAACCTTGGACATTGTTGAAGCATGGCTTAAAAGCATGGAGGATGATTTTTCTCAGATATTTAATAATGGACCTGACTTTGATGCACGTAAATGGGTAGAAGAACATTTGTATCATGAGTTATATGATACATTATTTTTTGTTTTCTAGTGGAGTTATATGAATGGGTTTTGGTGTATGCATCTAGATCAATCTCGTACTATAGATCTTCCATATGGACCCAATATGAGTATCGAGGCTACATAATGTTGATCTAACTTGATGTGTGTTGTTGATCACTGATGGAGTAGAGTGTTGAAAAGTTACACTTTGGAGTACATGATTTCTATATATTCTTGTCTAGAGATTGTTGAGTTTGAGTTCTTAAGGGAGCCAAGAGGATCATTCTTGCATGTCTTCCCTTTAGCTATAAATATCCTTATCACTACACTGAGTTTGGAAGAATTTCCTATGGTCGGATAAGCTTCTTCTGAGTGTTGGGAGAGGAAGCTAGAGTGGAGGAAGATGGCGGACCTTGCAGCTAAAAAGGAGAGGGAAGAGATATGACTTAAGTATAATGAGGCTTGAGAGAGGTAGTTTACAAGACAAAGCATGTGAAGCTAAGGGAGTGATGGATTTATGGAGGCATACGTTACAGGAAGGATTTTAGGTTCACGTGGAGGATGTGGAACTTGAGCAATATACTACCCCATCATGGCAAGCATGGAAGAGAATCCCCTCACTTCCTGGAGAGAGCTCTTCATATGAAGAAAGGAGAAGATTCGTTGGCACACATCTGAATCCACCTGTGACCAACCCCTAGTGCTTATTTTTCCAAATCTAGAGATAAGTATTACCAACCCAATCTATATTGGTGGAAGTAACTCGATCAACACCTAAGAGGTATAAATTTTCATTTGGCACATCTATGGTTGCACAATAATTTCCTATGTTTGGAGGTATATTGTCTGGAATGACATTTGGGAAAAGTAAGGGTACAAAAATCTTGGGTATCACATCAAAAGTGATGTGGAACACACATCTAGTAGTGGTGCAATATCACAAACTGTTGGCACACATTTTAGCAGGACAGTGGGGACACAAGGTGCAACCACTTCTGGACCTTTTCCGAGGTGATACGAGAGGTGGATTTGGTAGGTCAAGAGGAACAAGCCTTGAGGATCTAATGGATATGGTGGTGGAGGAAACACTAGATGGAATAGAGGTTCTCGATCAGTGAGCAAGGACCTCAACCACCTCAAGAAGTATTTTTAAAATGTTTTTGTATCTACCAGATTACAAAGGTGTTGAGGATGTTGCAGAACATGTAAACAAATGTGAGCTGCTATGGTGTGTGAAGGGGATGACTACCCAGAATGGAAGGAAAATCAATTTGCAACAACATTGTAAGGGTGCGTGCATATTTGGTATCAAAATTATGACCCCCACCAAACAGTAGTAGATTATATTGCTTTGTGTAATGCCTTCTAAGATGAATTCCATATTCCTAAGTTTGAATAGAATAACATTAGCACAATGAAGGATATTCAACAAGGTATGGCAGAGAGTGTGCAAGAGTATGATGTGCATTTTAAAACTCTCTTATCAAAATTATCTTATGATATTCATCCTTCTCAGCATGCTCAATGGTTTGTTGGAGGACTAATAACGCCCTTCAGAAGAGTTTTGTCACATAAGACTTTCGTAGACCAATGTGAGGCCTTAGAGGCTTTCCTGCAAGCTGAGGTCATGTGGGAAGCATGGATACCGATGTTAGTCCTTTTCTTGAAGCTTAGATTTCTACCATGGAAAATTAGCTAGAGAAGTTATCTGTAAACTCGGCACATGAGACTCACAGTGGCTTATGGTGCATAGATTGTGGGGTAGAGGAGCATACAAAGGATAGTTTTCCTCAGAGATTGGTACATGATAATGGTAGACTATGAGATTTTCCATGGGGATCATGATGCAAGTAGGTGTCCACTACTACAACATGTGATCCATAAGAATGTTTCTTTTTATTGCAATATTTACACCTCTACTACTCATGACACCAAGGATTGTAGATTGATTTACCAGATACATGATGCCTTTGATATCGCAGTGAACTAGACCAAAGCATTATAAAAATTCCAAGGATGATGGTTATCACTATGAAGAGCACATGGATGAGGGAGCTCATGGGTGAGGCTTTTGCAGAGGATTTAGAGTATGTGGAAATCAGGGAGGAGGAAGAAGTGAATTTCCTCACGAGACCTTTTATAATTGTGGGTCCACATAACATTACAAGCGTGATTGCCCTGACCTACTACAGTTCTCTTGGTTTGAAAGAAGCACAAGTATGAGGAGTGCCTAGAGTTATTTGAGCACATGAGCCAGCAACAATAAAAGGATAAAGGCCACCAGAATGGTAAGTGTGAAGAAGGCTAACTCGCAATGGATGCCAAGGGTGGTGCATGAGTCAGATTTAGAACATGTACTAGTGACAATGCAAGCCGAGGATGCATGCACTAGGAAATACTAAAGCAAATACCATTGGTCACACAATAACAGGGTGGTACATAGGAATTATCTAGATCCTTGCTCATCAAAAAGAGGTTTATCAAGAGACCATGGATGTGATTTGAAGCCTACAAGGAGAGATCCAGTGCCTAAAGGAGTAGTCACAACATTCAGAGTAAAGGAAATGTTCCTGAGGCTCCATATAAGGATCTAGATGAAGTCAAGGAAGTATGCAAAATTATTAGGAAAGAGAATAACATACCTTTGTTAGGGGAATAGTTATGGGAGAAAGTATCACGCGCTAGAAGAGAGCGTGAGCAACAGGACTTACACACTAACCTTCCCCCTCACACCATTGATTATGATAAGGAGATTACCTTGAATGCAGTAGTCGATGGATGGCTCCTAAGAAATATTCTAATAGACATGGGTGCAGAGGTTAATGTTCTCACCCTAGACACATGACATCAAATGGGAAGGCCCCCATTACAACCATCCTCAAATTTTCTATATATGGCTAACAAGACAAAGACAATGCCCATTGGTGTCTTGAAGGACATTGTTATCACTATCTAAGGGGAAAAATTCACTAGAGACTTTGAAGTCTTGGTACTAGCTAAGGAAGACAACTTTCCAGCATTACTTGGGTGCCCTTGGTGCTATAAGAATAATGCACCTAAGGGTCAATAAGGGATACATAAGTTTTGAGAAAAAGGAAGAACAGGTTATCATCTCTTTGACCGATGGGAAGTTGGCACCCTATACTGAGTCCTTGGGAGAAGAATCCCTCAACAAAATCTATGTACACACTATTAAGGACCCTGAGGTGATACACCCTATGAAGGGAGTTATTCAATGGGAAGATGCTCAATTTATGAGTGATACCACTAGTGTAGAATGTGAAAATTGGGCACATGGGACATATGAGTTAATTGGGTGACAATTGTGAGGCTCTGTTACAAGGGTGATGAACATGCACCTACTTAGGAATTTGAAAGGAAAGCAAATTGTCAAGATACACTGGGAAGGAAACCTGATGTTTTCCTATGAGCCATGGAATCCTAGTGGAGATGTAAGATCGAAAGGTGAAACATGCTTACTACACATGTTGCACAGACCGCAACATGATGGTGGGTGATGCACCAGGACAATCTTCTAGAATGGCATGAGGTGAGGAATGCACTCTCTATTAGATTCTTCCAGAGAAACACGCCTACTAAAATTTGTGGCTATGATGGAGGGGCACCCACCTCAGAACATGTTCAATAATGTGAGAGAACGTGGATGGGAGGTGTAGAAGCTTTACCCCCTTCCCTCTAGGTGCACAATTTTTATTCCACACTACAAGGTTGTGCATGCACATGGTACATTCATTTGGAATCACATCATCGATAGGGAACTCACAAAAGTTAATAGATGACTTGATTTAAACCTTTTAATATCAAAGTATTAAGCCATTGGTGAACAAGGTGTTACAGGTTGTTAAGTGCCTAACTATGGGAGATAGTGTCATGGCTGAGGATAGGATTTTGGAATTATTGGAAGAACCTGATTTGGAGGTGAATTTTGATGTGGAGGAACCAGAGTAACTACATATTGAGCACTCTTGTATGGAGAAAGAGAAGGGAAATTTTTTCTATGTGATAGATGGTGAGGAAGTGGAGAACTTGGATGTTAACCATACTATGGGTATGCATGAGGTAACAGATAGTGTTGATGAGCAAGCGTGCACCTACCATGAACCTATCAAAATAAAGAAGGTTAACATTGGCTCAGATATGGAACCGAAGTAGGTTACTATCGAGGATTACTGGTCAGAAAAGGAGGTTTCAAAGATCATTGATCTATTACATGAGTTTCAAGATTTATTTCCATGTAGGTACCATGAGCTTAAGGGAGTTCACCACTCTTTAGGGGAGATGTGGATCAAAATAAAGGAGGGAGTGTGCCCAATTTGGAAGATACCTTACCAAATGAATCCAAATCTACACGTCCGGGTCAAGGAAGAGATAGACAAAATGATTACTTCAGGTATCATTGAAGATGTTGAGGAATCAAAATGGATAAGCCCAATGGTCATTAACATTAAAAATGATGGGAGGATAAGGATATATGTTGATTATAGGATTTGAATGTGGTATGTTTCATTGATCCCTTTCCAACCCCTTTCACCGAGGAGATCCTGAAGGAGTAGCCAGCACGAGATCTATTCATTCATAGATGGCTTCTTAGGATATCATCAAGTTAGGATTGTAAAGGAGGACTAAGAAAAGAAAACTTTTGCCACTGAATGGGGAATTTTTCCTACACGGTCATGCCTTTTGGACTGAATAATGCACCTATTGTGTTTTCACACATTATGGTGTAGGCATTTCAAGACTTCATCCATAAATTTCTTCAAGTCTACCTTGATGATTAGATAGTGTATGAACTAGAGAAGGACCATCAGTAACAATCATGCGATGTTGTTGAGATGCTTGATAGTTGTGCATATCACTCAATATCAAGAAATGTCTCTTCACTAATCCATTTGGAACCTTATTGGGGCATATCATATGTAAGGAAGGTTTGTTGGTGGATCCTACCAAAGTTTCCATTATTCTAGGATTTGAATAACCCATCAACCAAAGAGCAATGCGTGGATCCTTGGGCATACAAGGTACTACTAAAAATTTATAGGGGGTATACCAAAATCGCCACACCACTGAGTTATTTTTGAAGCATGGATGTACATTCTATTAGGGAGAGGTGAATCAGATGGTGTTTGACACATTGAATAATAGGCTTATCATTACACCCATATTACGCTTTCCTTCCTAGGATAAGCCTTTCCATGTGCATGTTGATGCCTCAGGGATGGCCATCGGAGTAGTGTTAGCACAACCTGGTGAAGGGACTATTGATCACCCTCTTTTTTTACAAGTAGGAAGTTGACACTAGCAGAGTAGAACTATACTACTACCAAGTGCAAGGCATTATCAATGATCTACACGCTACAAAAATTTAGGAAGTATCTACTGGAAACACCCTTTATATTCTACACAGACCACATGGCATTGAAGTACTTAGTAAACAAGCCCATTTTATAAGGGCACATATGCAGATGGGTCCTATTATTTCAAGAATTTGAGTTTATGGTTGTTGTAAAACTAGGTAAGAGTAACTTGGGACCTGACCATTTATCAAAAATTTACTCGGGGGACGCAGAAAGTGTTGAGGATACAATTATGGATGCACAACTATTTAGACTGCAACGCGTGCCCTCTAAATTAGAGGATATTGTTGTGTTTCTCAAAATAGGTATGGTGCCAGAGGAAATGAAGACTTTGGAAAGAAAACAGTTGGCTATACATGTTGTGCCCTACATATTAATTGGTGGAGATTTATACAAATTAGGTCATGATGAGATTTTTATTAGTATGTGTTAGAACATGAGCGCGTTGAAATCATGGAGGAAGCACATGGTGGGATTGTAGGAGGACACTATACAGGAATGTCACCACATGGAAGATTCTACTGGTAGGGATTTGGTGGGAAAGCATCTACCAAGATTGTATTGAGTTTTTCAAGGCATGTGACCATTGCCAATGCCTTAGAAAAATAGGAAGAAGAGATGAAATTCCCTTGAGACTGATAGCTAGCATATAACCATTTAAGAAGTGGGTGATTAATTTTGTAGGACCAATTTCACCTTACATGAAGGACTGGTTTGTGCTATATCATTACTTGCATTGATTACTTAACAAGGTGGGTGGAGGAAATTCCTACAAAGGATTACACAAAGGACCACATCAAAGTAAGATTCCTATGGGAAAACATAATCAACAAGTATGGGTGTCCTTTAAGCTTGACTAGTGACAGAGACACACACTATGTGATTGAGACACTCAATATTTTATTAGTATATTTCATGGTGTCCCATCACAAGACCACCCCTTATCACCCTTAAGCTAATGGAACCGCTGAGGCATTTAACAAGATACTGAGTCACACACTGACAAAAATTTGTGATGTGGGGAGACAAGATTGGGATGACAAAGTCTCATCCATACTATGGGTGTATAGGACAACCTACAAGAGATTGAACAATGTCATGCCATTTCAATTGGTGTTTAGTGCGGAAGTTATTTTACCAATAGAATTTATGCTACCATCTCTATAAATAGTGTTCACAAGAGTATTAGCTGACGATAAATCACTACAAGAGTGCATGGAGAAGTTAATACGAGTTGAATGAAAGGAGATCAATTGCTAGGTGGATTCAAAAGGCTAAAAATGTGCAAAAAAAAATGCATGGCATGATCATCATATCAAAAACAAATAGTTTGAGGTTGGGTAGATGGTCTTACTTTATGACTCTAAATTTCTATGCCACCCTGGGAAACTAAAATTCCATTGGTTAGGACCATACATCATCTCGTACATCCTTGATTCTGGTGCATGCCAGTTACAAGCACTTGATGGGATGAGGTTACCAGGTTACTTCAATGGGAGTAGGCTAAATCCCTACTATAAATAAGGCTTCTGTGTAGTCAAAAATAAGGTAGTATTGCCAATTAGATTAGATTTCCTTCTAGTAATTTTTCCTTTTGGTTGTTTCCTTTGTCATCGTTTTCAGTTTGGTTTTGTGCGTTGGTGCATCGGTAGCTAATTACATTGTAAGAGGTTCTATGCATAGGGGACCGCGCATACATTTTTGTGTGAGGTGAAGTAGCAGATATATTGAACACGATTGACAACAAAATCCTTTGACAGTGGACTATTGGGAAAAATTAACGTGAAGACAGAAGAACGAGCAACGTAATGGCTAAGGTGCGTAAATTCATGTGGTTATAAAGGTGGGTTGAAAGAAGTCTAAAGACCATAAGAAGGGAAGGATCACATGGTATGACATAAGGTAGGCAACACCATGGGGAACTACTTAGTAGACAGTGCAGAGGTTATGTACTTCGGTATACGTGAAGGAGGTCTCATGACAGTTTTTATTGGTATTGGAGTGCCTTAAATGTTATAGCTGCAAAGCACGAGGGGAAGTCATGGAATTTGATTTAAGTGAAATAAAGTGATTTATCAAAAAGTGACATTAGGACACGTGGTCGAGGAACTCTAAGGCATTGATAAAGTATAAATAAGAGGTAAGAATAGTCATTTCTATTAATTTACTTTTAGAAAAAAAAATTCCCAAGCTTGAAGTGCAACAAGGGTTTTATGAAGAAGAACGATGTAAAGCACTATCACAAACCAGTGGACTTGTGCAAGTTGTAGTGTAATCTTGTGGCATAGCAAGGAGGGGAGAAGACAACAAAGGAGGAAGGAGGTTGTGTGAAAGAGAAGTGGGGAAGCTATTGAGTTAAGGGGATCAATGCACCTAGGGCACAAGGGAAAGAAGGAGGAAGATGACACCGAAGAAGGCTCGAAAAAAGAGACCAGTGGTGGAAAAGGAGGATCCCATGGAAATTTACTTAGAAATGCAGTACCATCCTAGAGTTATCAAGGTAGAAAAGTGGAGCTCAAAGCTATACAAATGTAAGATTAGCGAATACAACCACAAAACATCCGATAATGAAAACTCTGATGTGGGCGGACCTCGTATCGAAAATCCAATGGTGGATGAGCTCGAAACCCTAAGGTTGACAACTCGGTGAACAAAAGATGGAAAATACTAGTCTTTTATAGTTATGGGAGCTTCATTTATTTTCCAAACCCACCCCACTATTCAACTAGTCAATGTCGCGGGTGCACAAAGACTTCTTCTACTTTGTAGGAAAATAATGAGGATCACAGCCATTTTATTCGAGATGGTTACATGCCTATGGAACACTAGAGAGGATATTGCACTTTATTTATGTCCCACTACTAAGATTGAGGAGCTGGCGAAAAAATTAAACTAAAAGAAGGGAGATAAGGCATAGGTAATTGCAAATCTTCCAGACCCAGAGTTAAGAGTCACCTCCTGGATCATTAGCTACAAATTGGGCATGTCAGGCAGGTGGACGGGCATTAACCAGAGGTTCCTGTATGTGGCCTATAGGGTTTCCAAGAGGGAACACTACAATTTTTACTAATTTATTTTGAATGGCATTATCAAGGAGGTGCAGGTAAAAATGAGGTAGGAGAAAATATCACATGGGGCTCCATCCTACTATTGATCATGTTCTGGGAGATTGGTGTCCCAGACGGACCAGATGGGAACATTTTGGTTCACCCAACCACGCATGCATCTCCTATAGTATAATTCATGAAGTTCACCTACGATGGAACCATCTCGAGTGCTTACAAGGCTCGAATGAACATATGGTTCGAGTGATTGCATGGAGATTTTGAGAATGAGTGGTGCATTCCCCACAAGTTACCACAGTTGTTGGGGACCAAGTAAAATTTTCCATTACACAACATTTTTGTCTAGCAAATTTTATGATGGCCAAGGGAGAGATGGGGCCATGGTGTAAGCTCCCCTTCACTTTCACGGCCAAATACATGAAGTATTCCATCAACCAGATTAAGGATGCACAAATTTTTTTATTTTTTGATGTAGACAAGGTGGATGTTGATGTCCACATATTGTGCGTTACATATAAGTATGACACTTGACCTACCTATATCGAATTTTTGGAGCCATACCTTCTAGACTTGCACCCCTAGGTCAGCATTACCATCAATGGATATGTCCATTGGGTGTTCGTACAACTACACCCCAAAACACATGGGGAATTGAGGTGGAGGTTATGGACTCCCCTTTCCAAAGCCACGGGGAATGCCAATCCCACCCATGAAAGTAGTACAAGAAGAAGAAGAAGAAGAAGAAGATTAGGATGAAGGGAAGTTATATACTTGTACAAAGATGAAGTACCGCACACGAAAGAATGGTAGAAAGGGCACCAACACTTTGGTACAAGGTGGTGCCAAGGTTTCATTACTAGAGTGCAAGAGAGAGAAGGAAGGGAAGGAAGAGGAGGAAGATAAGGAAGATCCTAAAGAAAAGAGATAGAAGACACATGACACATCAAGCCACACAATAGGCTCAGAGGAAGGAGAGGAAGAAGACCCCACCACTTTCAAGGAAGAATTGGAAGTGAAGCTAGAGGGGTAGGAAGCTAAGGCGGAGGCCATAGATGTAGGCAAGGTGTGAGAAGAAGGGGAGGAATATTCTGCAGGGGTAGAGAAGAGTCTAGCACATGAGGCCTCTACACCACAGACCACCAGCCCAAAGGGAGATAAAGGGGACTCCTTTACCATAAAGGAGGATGAGGGATTCACCTCTAGGGTGAATAAATAGAGGATAAAGCTCAAAAATACAAGAAATAGGTGGACACTCATGTCCCCACATATGGATTTCGTGGATGACCCCATAAACATCTTGTGCATGAGATTCCAAGCCCCTCCCACCAAAGAAACTTTATGGATGGGATTTGATGGATCAAGAAGGGGGTGTTCCCAAAACCAGAAATATTCTTAGTTAGAGCATGCACTACCACTCTAAAGAGCCTGAGTTTGAGGTCAATAATCATGTGATCGAGACAATTCATTTGAAGAAGGGAGGAGAAGTATACAAAGTGGTGGATCCTAACCACCTAATAGATGAGTAGGCATGTAATACATTGCAGAAGATTTCTTCAAAGGTGATCCGGTATAGTTTGGATGCAAGGGCCATTGTTTGGACCCTGATCACAGAGAAGAAAAGCAAGGAGAAATAAATAGATAGATTGCACCAAGGGTTAAGGGGAGAATAGGTGCGAATAAAGGAGGCATATGACCAAGTTGGTGCCCTTGTAAAAAGCATCTTGGGACAATGTCCGGCATTGGTAAGCTAGGACAGGACCGATTACAGGATGAAATGGAGTACCTCAAGGACCTCATAGGGATGTTACTTGTTAACATTAAGGATTTTGTGGGCCCCATAGTTGTAGAGCTTGCAAAGGAAAAGGAAGAGAAAAAGGTCACCATTGAAGCTCGGATCACTAAGTTGGAAGACTTTCTCTCCCAACTCAAGGAGGAAAATATATTGGAAGATAGGAGCTTCAATAGTTGAGAAATGTGATCCAATCATTGACGCATGGGTAATAAAGGAAGAGGCAGCCCTCAAAATTTTACAGAGACCATCCCCACCAATAAGACAAAGTGCGCATAGTTGGTTGTTAACACCACGACTCAAAAGGAGAAAATCAAGACAAAGCACGAGAAGCTGGACTTCAAAATCAACAAACTCCGAGACTCCATCACTAAATGGATGGATGAGTTTGAGGGTGTCTATGTGGAGTTAGGGGTGGCTATCAACATGTTGAAGGGGAGGGTGGAAGAAATCATCCCAGACCAGGTGCCAAGTGTTGTAGGTGAAGTGCCAAGGAAGGCCTTATTAGAATTGAAGGCCTAGGAGAAATTGAAGGATGAGATAGATGCAGAATTCCCTCGAACTCCTCCAATTAGTTGTGTAGCATCCCCCCCGTCATTCCTCAATTCTTTATTCAGATTCTCTCCCAACCACTATTCTTTATTCTTTGGAGCAGTATTTTGGTCGACAATATTTTTGTTTAGGAAGCATGGAGGATTGTCGGGGTGGCAACTAGTTTAGTGTGGGGTGATGTTGGGCCCCTAAAGTAACTAAGTACCTAAGGTGTGAAGCCTTGTGGCACATGGAAGTAGGGAATGAAGGCATGCGTATAAGTAATTCTTAGAGAGGCATGAAGGATTGTGCCTAGGTAGGATGGATTCAAGACTTAGTGAGTTTTGGAAAATAGGAAAAGACACATAGGGAGCAAACGGAAAAGTGACCAGATATAGATGTGGATAAGCCATGAAGACTTATGAATCAAGGAAAGAATATTCCAGGGAATCAATATGGTTATCATGAAAGGATAAGGAGTTACGGTTGTTAAGGATTAGTTGGCACATGTATGCTAAAAGGAACTCGATTGAGGGAAACACATGACAACACCTGACATATTCCTAGGTAGTGGTAGAGCAATCATAAACCGATTCCTTCAGGATTTCATAGGTGATAATGATGAGTGGTTAAGAGGAAAAGAGAAGGATTATTCTAGAAGGATGGATGGTTTTTGCATAGGATAAGGAGAGATAAGTAAGGATGGATGTAGAAGTAAGAAAGGATAGGGAGTGAGAGATTTAGTGATATTGTGTAATGTGTAATGGTGAGCTCTATGATGTAAGGAAAGCTCTACTAGTGTGAACATTTCCATGAATGAGACTCTTTTGATGTAATCTTGGCTACCATATTTAGGATAATGAATTAATTCTTAAAAATCATGTCATGGGGCTTGATCTATGCATTTTCCTTATGTCCATATGTCTGTTACGGGTTTTCTTGATGTTATCTCATGGTTGATTCTACTTTCATTGAGTTGATCATGTTGTTATATGCTCGGGTGCATTAGGCTAGGAGTTAATGCTTACATCTTAAATTCCATGAATGGATGCACTTATTTTCTAGTTGTATTACATCCTCATGTTAAGAAAGAATGTTCTCACGAAGCTCACATAAAGGAGGGTCTTGGTGTCTCAGTGCATGCCTCAAGTGAGCTTCCAAGATAAACTAGATGATATGCTTTAGCACGTTTGGGAATGGTTGTTGAGGCAAGCAGTGATTAGAGACTACACATCTTCTTCATCCTATTTTCATGTCTCGAACACATTCTTGGCACAAATTACCTACTAGAAACAATACTAAACTTTAATAGCTCCTCCCGAGATCAACCTATCTACTATGACTATCATATTTTTGATTAGAAACACACTAAATTTCAATACATACTTTTCATGCTAATGACCATCTCTATCAAGAGCATACTCATGCAAACTTTCTTTCCAACTTTGACCATTATCTGCAACACTATCTCTTAGTCTGATACATACCTAAATAAGGTCTTAAAACACTTGTAAATATTTTCAGGTCTCCTTAACAATTGTCTTGTACCTTCAACCTGATATCATTGTATAAGCCCGATTTGAGCAATTTTCATCAGATAAGGATTTATCAAATGCACCAATAGGTATTAGAACAATTCAAAAATCCTTACATAGTTACAAAAATTCATCCACATGACTTCAACTCTTTTAATCCATCATACATCCTTTTCTAAAATAATTTCTTCAAACTTGTCTCCCTACCTTCTTCAAGATAGGACATGATACACTATGTAAACAACTCCTTAATGTTATAGTTAACCATGCATTCTCATATAACCTTAAGAACAATGTTTATTTATATGGAAGACTTATCAACCCATATCAACACTTCGGATGGTATTCTTTCATGTTGATTCTAATGTTCAAGCCCATATTTCTCATAATACTACTTTCAAACTAAGAACACTCGCTTTCCTATCTTTTAGGACTTTAGACATAGTCACAAAGAAAAATACCCAAATACCCTATCTTTTCCTACATAGACTTCAACATTGTGACATAGATTCATGAATTGTATAGAGAAAATCAAGACAAAACATAACTCAACCACCTTTGCTTGACCAAGAATCTATAACACATGAAACCAACCTTTGAAAAAAAAACATGACACTTCTCATCAACCCTCTTTGAAGCACATCAAATATTCAAAAGCCATCAATCCTATTGAAACTCTCACAACTCTTGTAACATCCTTGTCATGATAAATACTAACCTTGTTGTTCCTTCACAAACCAAATGGGTCTCAAAACACAATCTTTTAGCTCAACTTGAGCACACTAATTTTTCTATTCACTTAACCAAGGTATACTGATTTTCTAGATCTTCATTGGAGCATGACACATTCTTCTTAGCACAAACATAACTTCATTACTTGTAAATATCTTCATCTTGTCCTACACACCCAATTTTCTTGATCCACAAAGCACAAGGTTAGACAGACCTTCTTAAAGCACCTTCTTTCCAACATTTCATCATGAAATATGCAAAAACAACTATGTCAAGTCTTTATGATGCAAACACTACTATGAAAAACACAAACTTGCTTGTAGATCATCATACATCTCATAGGAGCACATGATTACACTTTCAAAACATTTTGACAATCCTTTGACATCACAAACTATCCTTCAAGAACACACTTTTACCATGCTTTGTGAGACACCCCCTAAATCCAGGAACTTAAGGCACCATACTAATGCATACCACAAAAATTTCGAGACTTCAACATGATTATACACTTCTTAAGGGATATCATAATATCATAAGTAGACCAAGACATAGACATACCATCAAAATATGTGAAGACATAATTTACACATCCTTTTATTATAAATACCAGCTTGACAGATCTTAAAACATCTTCATTGACTTATGACACATACTTGGATCCTCCTTGAGCACATGGAGCACATTTTCATGACGATGTTTTAGTACTGCAACTTCATTCTAAATATATATATCTTCTTCAATAACTTCTAGGACTTTGTTAATCGATCATACCTATTTTGCAATAATCTCGGTCACATATGAGTCACCAAGCATATCTTAATAGATCACATACAATATGGAGACCTTCACAAATCCTCTAAAGGATTGTTGTCTCTGAAAAATGCTCTACGTTTTCATAGCCAAATTCAAATTTTTTTTTAGCTCATGTCTTTCATTGATGTTTAAGCCAAGTTAGAGATTCAATAAAATAGCAAAATTTGTGCCCTAGTGCTTTTTTAAATCTCTATTTTTCTCATTTTTAGAAATCCTCCATTTCTGGTCTCATGCACAAAATATCATCTTTACAATATCCTTTTTATCGAAATTGTTCACTTATTTTATGGACTGATCGTCAAATCATTGTTTTGCCTCCATGCTCCCGGCTCCCAAAGGAAATTCAGAAATTGGACTCAAAACGTTGAATTTTTCTTCCTATGTGTATTTTCCATAGTCGAGAACAATGGGCATTTCTTTCCCCATCAAATTTTTCCTTAGCATCCCCGAGTGATATGTGGGTCTCTCTGATTGGATGTGGTTCGGTCATACTTCAAAATCTAGTAGAAGCAGCCATGTGTCGCAACAACATAACTCCAGGGGCAGGGTCCAAGGGACAATCTTCAATTAAGCGCGAGCTTTCCACGTGTCCCAGGTACAAAATGAAGGTAAAATCAGCTAAGTATGGAAGGCTCAGCGAATGGCTCCATGTGTCGCAACGGCATAATTCCGAAGGTGGGGTAGAAAGGGCCAATTACCAAATCAATGCTAGATCACCACATGGTCGGAGTCATTAGAGAGGCAAAGCCCACCATTGAAAAGTCAAAGCAGATGAGTGGGCCATTAGGGGGATTTGATATTTTGAGCCTCTTTATAAAAAGGTGAAAAGTTAAAAGTAACCCACACCCTAATCGTGGCTATCGGGAAAAATTCAAATCTTGAGCCCGCAGGAAAAAGTCAAAGGTGAAGCCCGCTGTTGAAAATTCAAAGCGAGATGAGTGGGCCATCGGGGCACTTTTGGAAATTTAACCAAATTTCTGAAAGTGAAATAAAAGTTATAGAATGCTCCATGGCTCGCCAAGGTCTCTGCCCACTATTGAAAAGTCAAAGCGGAAGAGTGGGTCGGCAGAGGAATTTGTGTTTTTGAGCCTTTTTCCAAAATAGGTTAAAATGTCGAGAAAAAGGTAGCAACCCCATTTCCAATCAAAGGATGCAACATGTCAAGAGTTCAAGCAGGTCGGTGGAGGGATTTGAGTTTTTGAGCCTTTTTCCAAAAAGGTTAAAATGTTTAGAAAAGAGCCGTGACCCCATCTCTAACCAAAACATGCCACGTGTCCTATTCAAATCGAAGCAGTGGGTCGGTGGAGGAATTTGATTTTTTTAACCTTTTTCCAAAAAAGGTTAAAATGTTGAGAAAAAGGCCGCAACCCCATTTCCAATGAAAACATGCCACGTGCCTAAGTTGAAAAGTCAAAGTGGGGGTGTGGGCCAATTTGTTCCAAATTGCCAAATCCCTAAAAAATCATTAAATGCAAAGGGCTTTCCCCCGTACCCGCTCCAATATCTTCCTACCACATGGATGGACTGATTTCAAAGTTATAGGATCAAATCAAATGGTCTATATTTAAACTGCAAATTGAATGTAACAGTTGCTTTGCAAGATCTGGTTTTTAACCCGCCATGAGCGTTTTCTTCGCAATGGAGGAATTTGAAGAGGCGTAAAGGATTTTCGAAGTTGTAATGGTTTCTTGCGAAGAATATAATGGCTTCTCGAGGCCATTCCAAAGGGCTAGCAATTTCTTTCAAAAAGACCAAAGTTATCTATACCTAGAAAAGACAGAAAATGCCATTCTTCTTCTATTTTCTCTTCTTCCTTGAATTTCTTCCATTCTTAAGCTATGTATAAACTCTACTCGAGATTCAATAATAAAAGAAGGAATTTTTACCTCTTTGATTGAGGAATTAATTGGTACTTTGTGACCAATGAGTTTCATTCGGTCTTGTAGCTTCTCCTGCAGATTTGTTTTTCTTCTAACTATAAATGCATGTAAATGAAATTTCTAATTAATGTGTGTGGGCATCTAATATTCTACTCACAACATTAGTTTTCTCCTACCTCCATTTCCACTCCCCTTCCCCTTTCTAAGACAAAGTTTCTTCTCTAGCGAGACATTGCTATCTTTGCCACAGTGGTCGCAAAGTGCCCCTGTTGGATCTCTAGTCAAAAGGCCACAATTGAAATCCACTTTTTCATGCATGCATATATAGAAGTTGCACCATTCAAGTAGAGGGACTTAGATTCCCATAGCATTGGCTTGAAACTCACCAATTTGTCCACAAGAAAAAATTTCTCACCAACAGTTTTTGGTGCCCACCGTGGGGTAGATTTTGTAGCATTTGCACCTAAAAATGACCTCAAGGTCATATAAAAAAATATTCTAGAAGAAAATTTTCTGAAGATTAAATAATCACACAGACCACATGGATGTAAATCATGGCTATTCTAGGAAATCCTCCTGTTGAGAGACCTAATTTACTCTTTCACATCCAAGAAGACATTGCTTCTGATTTGAGAGAAGCTATTTGGAATAATAGACAAAGTGTCAATCAATAATTCATTTCCATAAGGATTCTAGACCTAGAAGAGGAATGTGCTATCAAATTGGAAAGGATGAGACAAATTCCAGCACCCCAGAGAAGAGCATAAAATTTCAAGCTAGATGATAGAAGATACACCTGGCAACTAAGGCAAGGAGGATAAATTGATTCCACATTTGAATAGCTTTAAAGAGAGTCAGTTGTTGAAGAGGAGATAAGGGCTCATCTTGAAGAAATAGAAAGACTCCAAATTGAAGCAGAAGAAAGAGTAGCAATAGAAGCAGCCTTAGCAAGACTGGAGAATAGAAACAGGAATAGAATGGGTGATCATGAGCATGAGGTACGCAGACCCAATGTACCATGGGGAAGAAATATTGGTCCACTTGCTCTTCCACAACCACTTCATGACCTCCCAAGAGGCTCAAGAAAGAAATTCCCAAAATTCAAAGGGGATGGTTCTCAACTCCTGAAGAACATGTAGCAGCATTCATCACTACTTGTGGAGTGTTAGGAGTTGAAGATGAAGATGTTTCAGTTAGGATCTTTGTGAAGTCACTCTAAGAAAAATTTGTTGAATGGTTCTACATGTTTCCCCCAAGATCTGTCACATGCTAGGAAGATATAAGAAGTGCATTTGAACATAGGTTCAAGAGCACAGAAGATTTTTAGGATCTACTAGTCCAATTGGTTCAGATGAAGAAGGAGGCATCTGAATCAATGAGATATTTTGTAGCAAGGTATGATAGGTTGATAAGAAGGATCCCGAGAGATGCGGTACCCTCTGAAAATAACTTTAAAAGGTTCTTCATTAGTTCTTTGCCATCAAAAGTTGGTTTCTTTCTCAGAAGATCTTAACCAAGAACATTGAGGGAAGCTAAAGACTTTACAATTGAGACTAATGATGATCTAATTCTTTCTGGAAAAGTGAAAGGACCAAATGGGAAACAAAAAATTCAGAATTAAAATTCATTCACCACCAATCCAATGTTCCAAAAAATGGCAAATGACCTAGTTTCTTTGAAGAAACAGTTGTCACAAATCACAATGAGGAATGCTCCAAGGAGACCAAATCCTCCTGATAGACCAAGAATTTCTCCACCTCCTCGTAGGCTTGCTCTTGAAGCACCACCATTCAATGCCATCTGTGACACTAGGGAATCAGAAGAAGGAACATACATTGAGGAAACTAAAGAAGAAAGCATGGATGACTATGAAAACTATCTTGAAATTGAAGAGGTTGGCATGCACAATGGCCTGATTGAATACGTTGATGATGAGGAGGAAGGTGATGAAGAAGCTCTAAGTTTTTCATGTGTTGTTTTCACTCATGCACAATCCAAGAATGGTGTTTCAGCCTCAGTAGTTACAACTGAGAGTAGGAAGAACAAATAAGATAGCTCTTCAAAGCCTCCACTAAACAAGATCATCAACAGGGGATCACCATTACCACCTTCCATGGAATCAGCTAGAGAGAAATTAGATTCACCAGTTTTCAAGGATCACACTGTTGTGCTAAGTAAGTTATCTGATTCTTCTCCCAACTCAAAAGTTGTTAAGAGTAATTCTCTTCTAAATATTATTTATACAAGAACATCTAGATTTTAATCAAAGGCTACACCCCCATCTCCTTCCAAGCCAATTTTTATATTTGAAAAGGATAACGCAGCACCAAAAGTAATGACGCATATTCCATTTAATTCCTCATCCATTGTTGGAACCTCTTCCTCA
This sequence comes from Taxus wallichiana var. yunnanensis, assembly GCA_018340775.1. Classification (NCBI taxonomy): domain Eukaryota; kingdom Viridiplantae; phylum Streptophyta; class Pinopsida; order Cupressales; family Taxaceae; genus Taxus; species Taxus wallichiana. Next base: position 290,334,135 of record CM031236.1, read on the forward strand.
TCTACCATAACTTCATTTGAATTTGTAGAGCATGCTAGCAAAACCAAAGTCCAACTCTCTGAAATTGAATACCTACAAACACATCCTGCCCAATTTGACAGATTCATCAAGGCAGTCCAAGGTGGTAACTCTACATCCCAAATCTCTAATTCTAAAGGCTTACTTCCCACACCATCCACACCATCTTCTCAAAACATGCTAGCCCTCAGTGCCTCCACCACCAACAGAGTTGAGCCTTTTTACCTGTCACTTCTCATCAAAGGTTTCCAGTTGAACAATTGTATTATAGATTCTGGAGCCTTAGATAATGTGATGCTAGCAAAATTTACAAATGATCTTGGCCTCACTTTAACCAAGGTAAATGACACATGCTACTCAATGGAATCCAAACAAGTTCCATTAGTATGAAGGATTAAGGATGCTTAGGTTACACTAGATGATTACCCTAATAAGAAGATACTCTTGACCATTTTGGTGGTAGATATCCCGGAATATTTTGGTATGCTATTGAGTAGAAGTTTTTACAGAGATCTAGGTGGAGAAATAAAAATGGATTGGTCATCTGTAACTATCCCAGTGAAAGGATAAATGAAGAAGCTACTTCCAAAAAAATGAAGTTCACAGTGAGGAAGAATGATGATCCAAGAGCTGATATCCTTTTTCAAGATTGTGGGCTAGGAAACTACTTCCTCACATCAGAAAAAGAGGAGAACTCACCACTTCTCATGGAGGAAGAAGAAGACCAAATTTGGAAAATGGAGTTTGATGGTAGTCATTCTAGAGTAGGTTCAGGAGCTGGTGTAGTATTATACTCTCCCTCCAATGAGGTATATCCTTTTGCCTACAAGCTACAATTTGATAATATAAATAATATAGTAGAGTATGAAGCATTACTCTTAGGCATGAATGCAGCAGAGGACATGGGAATCAAGAAGCTGAGATGCAAAGGTGATGCAGAGATTGTGGTGAAGTAGGTCCGCCAACAATATCAAGTGAAAAATCCAAGGCTCATGCACTATAGAAACAGAGTGTGGGACTGCATTGAATCCTTTGATGCATTCTCCATTGAAGCTATCCCTAGGAGTAGAATGAAAAGGTTAGGGAGAAAATGAAAAGGTTGATTCTCTAGCAGTGTTAGATTCCTTAGTGACACCTCATCCTTCTTTTGGCAAGGATAAAGTGACCATTGAGATGGTGTTCAAACCCAGCGTACCAGATAATGCAAATCACTGGTAGGTATTCAATGATGACAATCATATCCTAGCCTTCTTAGAATAAAGGGATAACTTCAATAATCTATTCTTTAAAGGAAGTGAAAACCCACACCGTGAATCAGTCCCCAAAGAAGAGAAGGAAGGAATTGAGGGAATTGATGAAGAGGGAGTAATCAAACTGAAAGGAAACAAAATCCCTAAAGGCCTAGTTTCTTTGGAAGACCTCTTTAACAAACATGATAGGTTCATCCAAGAGAAAGAAAAATAGTCTTCTCGGTTTCCATCTAATTTTGATCAAGAAAACATTGGCACTTCAGAGAATCCAAGGATGGTTAACATTGGTAAATGCTGCTCACTAGAAGAGAAGAGAAAGTTTTTTTCTCTGCTAAAAAAGTACTCAGATGTCCTGGCCTATTCCTATGATGAACTCAAATATTTTCAGCCAAAGGAAATGCATCACTCCATTCCTTTGAAGCAAGGAGCTAAGCCCTTTAGGAAAAAACAAAGGCCCTACAATCCAAAGATTGTTGATGCTATCAAAGAAGAAGTGACAAAGATGCTCAATACTAGAATCATCTTCCCCATCCACAATTCAACATGGGTGGATAACATTGTCCCAGAAGGAATAAGAATGGGGAAATAAGGATTTGTGTAGACTTCTAAAATTTGAATCGACATCTCTCAAGGATAACTACCCCCTTCTAATCATGGATCATATTTTGCAAGCAGATCACCGGCTCTGAGATGTTGTCTTTGCTTGATGGATTCTCGAGGTAGTTAAACCAAGTCAAGGTGGTAGAAGAGGATTGTAACAAAATATCCTTCAACACACCTTGGGAAACTTTTGCTTACAATGCAGAATGCCTTTTGTCTTGATCAATGTTGGAGCCACTTTCCAGAGAGAAATGGACTTGGCCTTCAAAGATTTGAAACATTGCATTGTCATTTACCTTGATGACCTCATGGTTTTTTCAAAGAGGAGGGGAGATCATATCATTCATTTGGAGCAAGTCCTTGCAAGGTGTAGGAAAAATGGCATTTCTCTAAATCCAAAGAAGTGCATTTTTGGAGTCACATAAGGTAAGTTGTTGGGAAACATTGTGAACAAACATGGAGCACACATTAATCTTGAAAGGGTCAGAGCTATCCAAGCACTAGCCTTACCAACTAGCAAGAAGGGATTTCATTCATTATTTGGAAAGGTAAACTTCCTTCGTTGTTTTGTTCCTGAGTTTTCTAAACTGACTAAGCATATAACTTCCATGATGAAGCCTCAAGAAATTTTCAAGTGGAATAAGGAAGGAAAAACAACATTTAAGGAGATCAAGAAATCCATTGCCAAAGCTCCAACTCTTGTATCTCTATATTTCAACAATGAGTTCATCATGTATTGTTATGCATCAAAACATACACTCTCTGATGTCCTTGTTTAGAAAAATGATGAAGGTTTGGAAGCACCCATTTCTTTCATGAGCTTTCCTTTGAAAAATCATGAGCTAAAGTATAGCCAATTGGAGAAACATGCCTATGTAGTGTTCAAAGTTGTTAAAAGTTTTAGATTCTACATTCTCAATTCCCATACAATGGTGATGGTCCCTAGAAGTGCAATCAAGTCCATTTTGACTCAACAAGATCCTAGGGCTAAGAGAGGAAGTTGGATTGCAAATACCCAAGAGTATGAATTGGATATTAGACCCTCTAATCTAGTAAGAGGAAATGGTTTGTGCAAGATGATTGCTAAATATGAAGCTCTCAAAGCTCAACAGGGAGAAAAAGATGGTGTTTGCTCAAGTTGTTCAGGAGACAGTCCACTGGCGCTCTTTGTCACCACTACTGATGAGTGGTATGCTAACATTGCTTACTAACTCACTTATGGAGAATGCCCTCCCCATCTTGATTATAAAAAAGAAGGACACTCAAGCTAAATTCATCCAAGTTTGTGATCTAGAATCATGCACTTTAAAAGAGAGGCCTAGATGGTTATTTCCTCAAGTGTGTAGATAAGGAGCAACAAGAAAAGTTGCTCAGGGCATATCATGATCTAGCTTGTGGTGCACATTTATCAGTAATGGTCACCACACATAATATCCTTAGAGGGAGATATTATTGGCCCTCAATCTTTACAAAAACTCAGGATTGGGTTTCCAAATGCAAAGCATGCCAACAATTTGTTGGAAAGCCACAACTAGTTGTGTTGCCACTCAAGCTTGTGGTGATTGAAGAACCATTTCAGCAATGGGGGCTAGATTTTATTGGTGTTCTAAATCCTCATTCTAGTGCATGGCATAATTATGTACTCACTGCAACGACTACTTCACTAAATGGGTGGAAGCCATCCCGACCAAGCAAGCTAGCTCTGAAACAGTATGTAACTTCATCAAGGAGAATATCATTGTTTGTTTTGGAATACCATAGAAAATTGTTGTAGACAATGCCACCTATTTCTCTTCCAAGGAGCTCACAGAGTTTTGTTATGGCTTTGGAATCTCCTATCCCACTCTTCTGACTACTACCCATAGGGAAATGGACAAGCTGAGTCAAACAACAAGAACATTGTGACCATTGTTCGCAAGCTGGTAGATGAGAATCAAAGGAACTAGCACAAGAATTTATATGATGCATTGTGGGCCGATAGGATCACTCCTAATAAGGAAATAGGTATGTCACCTTTCCAAATTTTTTATGGAGTTGAGACAGAGATTCCCCTCATAATTGAGATGCCAGCTCTCAAGTTGCTACAAGAAATAGAAGATGGTCAATAAGAAGACTCCATTGACAAGAAGATCCTCTTCTGGAAAATCGGAAGAAAGCAAATGCCAAGTGGTGGATAGAATTAAAGAACACCAATTGAAAGTGAAGAAGATATTTTACAAGAGGGAAAAGGCAAGAGAATTGAAGGTTGGAGACTTTGTCTGCTTGTGGGACAAGAGAAGAGAACCAAAAGGCAGCCATGGAAATTTTGATTCATTATGGCTCGGCCCATTCCAAATTCATGGAGCTTATGGTGAGATTTTTTTCTCCTCTCATACTTGGATGGAATGCCATTAGAATTTCATTGAAGCAAGAAATACTTGAAACTATATCATCGCTTAAAGTGGGTTGTCCCCGCCTTGTACCACAGTGTGATTTTGTAGGTGTGTTTTTCCCTTTTACATTGTGTGTTTTTGGTTTAGTTTTGTTTGGTTTTTGTTGTGTGTGGTTTGAATTATGTGTTTCCTCCTTCTTCCAATATTTCTCATAATTGTACATGACTCTGCAAGGCCCAATGGATAAGGCACTGGTCAATGTAATATGTTTTTAAACTTGATATTTTGATCCTCATACCGTGCCCTAGTCATGCCCAGGTTCATGTCATGCCCCCAAGCTAGAGCCGGTTGTTGTCTCCTAAAAACTACTCTACGTTTTCATAGAAAAATTCAATTTTTTTGAGCTCATGCCTTTCGTTGATGTTTAAGCCAAGTTAGAGATTCAATAAAATAGCAAAATTTGTGCCCAGTGTTTTTTAAATATCTATTTTGCTCATTTTTAGAAATCCTTCTTTTCCTTGTCACGTCAGGCACGAAATATTCTCTTTACAATCTCCTTTGTGATCAAAATTCTTCACTTGTTATATAGCTTGGGTCGTCAAATCATTTTTACCTCCATGCTCCCGACTCATGAAAGAAATTTAGAAATTGGACTCAAAATGATGAATTTTTCTTCCTCTACATATTTTCCACAGTTGGGAACGATGGGTGTTTCTTTCCTCGTAAAATTTTTCCTCAGCATCCCCAAGTGATATGTGGGTCTCTCTGATTGGATGCAGTTTGGTCATACTTCAAAATCCAGTGGAAGTAACCACGTGTTGCAATGATGCAACTCCAGGGGTAGGGTCCAAGGGACAGTCTTCAATTAAGTGCAAGCTTTCCATGTGTCCCAGGTACAAAATGAAGGTAAAATTGGCTAAGTATGGAAGGCTCAACGAACAGCTCCACGTGTCGCAACGGTGCAATTCTGAAGGTGGGGCAGAAAGGACCAATTACCAAATCAGTGCCATATCGCCACGTGGTCGGAGTCATTGGAGAGGAAAAGCCCGTCGTTGAAAAGTCGGAGTGGAAGAGTGGGTCAATGGGAGGAATTTGTGTTTTTGAGCCTTTTCCAAAAAGGGTTAAAATGTCGAGAAAAATGCCACAACCCCATTTCCAATCAAAGGATGCCACGTGTCAAGAGTTTAATTGGAGTAGTGTGTCGGTGGAGGGATTTGAGTTTTTAAGCCTTTTTTCCAAAAAGGTTAAAATGTTTAGAAAAGAGCCGCGACCTCGTCTCCAACCAGAATGTGCCACATGTCCTAGTCAAATCGGAGTAGCAGGCCAGCGGAGGAATTTGATTTTTTGAGCCTTTTTCCAAAAAAGGTTAAAATGTTGAGAAAAGGCCGCGACCCCATTTCCAATGAAAACGTGCCACGTGCCTAATTTGAAAAGTCAAAGTGGGGGTGTGGGCCAATTTTTTCCAAATTACCAAATCCCTAAAAAATCACAAAATTTAAAGGGCTTTCCCCCGCACCTACTCCAATTTCTTCCTACCATGTGGATGGCCCGATTTCAAAGTTATAGGAGCAAACCAAATGGTCTATATTTAAACTAGGAAATTGAATGTAATGTTTGCTTTGCAAGATCTGGTTTTTAACCCACCATGAGAATTTTCTTCACAATGAAGGAATTTGAAGAGGAGTAAAGGATTTATGAAGTTGTAACAGTTTCTTGTAAAGAATATAATGGCTTCTTGAGGCCATTCCAAAGGGCTGGAGATTGATTTCAAAAAGACTAGAGTGTTATGTACCTGGAAAAGATAGAAAACACAATTTTTCTTCTATTTTCTCTTCTTCCTTGAATTTCTTCCATTCTTAAGCTATGTACAAACTCGCTTTCGAGCTTTAATAATAAAAGAAGGAATTTTTGCCTCTTTGATTGAGAAATTAATTGGTACTTTGTGACCAATGAGTTTCATTCGATCTTGTAGACTCTCCTGTGGATGTTTTTTCTTCTAAATATAAATGCATGTAAATTAAATTTCTAATTAATGTGTGTGGGCATCTAATATTCTACTCACAATATTAGTTTTATCCTACCTCCATTTCCACTCCCCTTCCCCTTTCCAAGACAAAGTTTCTTCTCTAGCGAGACATTGCTAGCTTTGCCATAGGGTCAGTAAAGTGCCCCTGCTAGATCTCTGGTTGAAAGGCCACCATTGAAAACCACTTTTTCATGCATGCATATACGTAAGTTGCACCGTTCAAGTAGAGGGACTTATATTCCCATAGCGTTGGCTTGAAACTCACCAATTTGTCCACAAGAGACAAATTTTCTCACCAACAAGAATGTAATAAGATAAATGAAGATGAAAACACCCATCTATTTCTTCTTTTCAGATATCAATGCCTTCAAAAATCATAATGAAGACACCATTAAATACTTAGGGCTCTAAAATATCGTGAACTTGAGAGATTCCCAAATTTCTATCTTCTTCTCATCCAACTTACATTCCATCCTTAAGATCCTTTTTCTCTTCTTTGGCACATTAGGCTTGAAATCCACCTTTTATATCTTCTCCTTCTTTATCCGAATAGTAGCCAAACACACCTATCTCTTCTCAACCACCGCTTAGTCTCAATCACGTAAAACAACCCTTTTTGACTTAAAGATTGATTGTTTATGATAATCACTTATTCTTTGTCCTTCATTTCATCTACAAGATCTGTATGAACCGATTCATTTTTCATAGTCTTGGGCTTCTTCTTGATCATATCAATAGTATCGCTACACTATTATAGTTGACTAATTTAGGCATCCACACTTCCTTCTTGAATTTGGGAGAAACATGGTGATAATTCCTTGCAATATGACCTTCTTGGTGATAACTATATCAAATAACATTATACAAACCTCTTGAATGATGATTCCTTCCATTTCCCCATGGATACATACTTTTAAAATAGATTCTACAATCCATTGCTCTATAACCAAACACACTACATGAGTAACAATAACCATGAAATGAACTATCATACCTCATGGCATTACTTTTTCTCACTGAGTTAAGATTTTGATATTGACCTTGCTTACACTTACATCCTTATTTTGATACCCATTTGAACTAGGACCATCATCTTCTTGTCTTGATTCATCATCCTTTAGTTCTCCTTTGAATCCTAGGCCTATTTTGTCACCATCTTACCTTTGACTACTCAAAATGACATTTAGAGCCTCAAATATCTTCTTCAACTTCTCATTAGTCTTCAACTTGTTCAATACCAACTCTAAATTTACCTTTAAGGACCTTATCTCAGCTTCATACCTGATAAAATATTCTCTTTTTGATTGTATGGCTTCTACTTTAGACTTGAGCCTGATATATTCATCATCCTTGGTCTTGAAATTTGTTGACATAGACTCAATATGGATCTCACATTCTTTGATACTCTCTTCATATCCCTTGATTTTTGACACCAAATTACATTTCTTCATTCTTTGATGACCAATTCATGTTATAAATCAACTTTAGCCTCTTCATTTCCAATGTCATCATGAGCACTAATTTCTAAGGAACATAACTTGGTATTCAACTAGTCACACTCATATTATTTTAATCTCAAACTTTTACATGCATCCTCTAACTGAATTTTGAGCTCTTTGATGATTTCTCTATCCTTCTTGACCATATATCTTATCTCTTGACATTCTCTCCTCAACTACTTAGCCATATTGTGCTTCAAAGGATCACCTCAAGATTTTTAAGCTTGCTTCAAAGGCCCTACTTTGATACCAATTGTTAGAATCACATCCACTAAGAGGGGGTGAATCGTTGGGCATTAAAACATTCTTTCATATTCATTTTATCCATTCATTAATCATTCATTAACTTAACCATTAAACATGAAAAATGCATTAAATAATCATAATAAAACATGAACAAAGGAGAACACATCAACAAATAGACACAAGATTTAATTGGGAAAGCCTCGGGAAGGAAAACCCACTAAAACAAAACTTTTTTATAACCATGTTTCAAATTTATTTGATTACCTACTCAATAAGGAGCACCAACCCCTAGTTTAGTATAGCACCGGTCATACAAGTAGGTACCAACCCCCTCAAGATGATGCAAGACCAATCAAATTCATCTAAAAAATTTTGCATCTCGAAAATTTTGCTCACACAACTGATGATGACTCAATGAAGTTCGCTTCTTCTTTCTCCCTAAAAATTTCTCTCTAACCTCCATGCTAAAAACTTCTTCCTTCAAGATGATTTCAACATTTGGCCTAGCCTGCCAATGTATGATCTCTCTCTGAAAATAATCACAACATCATTTACCTCTCATCAAGGTCACAAGGACCTTCTTAACCTCCTTCAAACAGCCCCTAGCTTGCACTTTTCCTTCACTTGCATAACTAGCCTCGATGCTAAAAACGTCTTCCTTCAAGTTGATTTCAACATCTGACCTAACTTTCCCATGTATAATATCTCTCTATATAACATCACAACGTCATTTCCCTCTCATTAAGGTCACAAATACCTTCTTTACCTCCTTCAAATAGCCCCTAGCTCACACTTTTCCTTCATTACACAACTAGCTCAAATGATCTTTCTAATTTGCCTTTATACCATTCTCATGATCATAATGCATGTTGTTTAGCTATCATATATAAAATACACTTAAAAATTATTATAACCTCCTATAAAATCACCCATAAGACCATATAGGTCACCACCATCATCTAGAACCACCTAGACCACCATTAGGACTCAAAACCCTAGTTGCACCAAAACAAGAAACTCACCAAGAAGGGAATGTTCTATAAAAAAACGTCACAAAAACATCGAACATACTTAGACATGTTGTTTAAGCCTTCAAAAACCTCCAAAAACCATGAAACACTCTTCATCATAAACTCATGCCATGAAACCTACTGGAGACCATGCACAACCAAGCACCCTTAAAATTAGTCTAGTAAAAAATCCGTAACTTCATCAAATGACCTCAAATATGAAAATGTGATATATCAATGGAAATATCATGACCTAGGGTTCATCACCAAACTCAAATCATGCCAAAAATTGATTGTAGTACCTCTAAAAATCCTCTGCAACGAGACTACCTCAAACTATCCAAAACTTCTCTAAAACCATTCATGAAAAATAAGGCACAAAATGCCTCCCAACAAATAAACCATGATTTTAAACCATCATGGAAATGAATAATATCTCCCATACTTCCTTAAATTCTAAATTAGTCATCAGGTATAATGGAAAACTTTAGAGAAAACTTAAAATATTCATAAACTTGACTTTTTGAGTGGATTCCACACATGAACAAAACCTCTAAATTTCACCAACAAAAATTTGGAGGAGTCCTATGTGACCTCTAATCATCAAATTTTCACAATAAATCAATTTTTTGCCACTACAACCAAGTTTTCTCAAGTCGTTACATAACTAGGGTTTTAAGAGGGTTTAAAAAAGTTTGTGTTCCTAACTATTGTTCATTAAAACATGACGATAAAAATACCTCATTACACTTGTAAAATATTCATAGTAGACCTATTAAATTATCCCCAAGATCTTGGGTCCCCATGTAAATCACACACTCTCTAACGAGCATCAAAAAAATTAGCTTTGATCTCAAAATCTCAACTATAGGAACTCAGTTTTAGTAAAAATGCAATATCTTTCAAAATAGGCATCATCTAAACATGAAATTGGACCACACCATCACATCAACCTTCTGATATAGTTAAAATTCTCAAATTTTCCCAAATACACCTAGAAGTGTTGACTCCACCACACCAAGGAATGTTTTCTTAAGGATTAGGTCTAGGAACAGACCTAAAATCACTTTCTAGCACCTAAACAAACATTATAAGACACTTATGATTCTATATACACATCATCTACATGCTCCTCATGATCTCACCATGCATATCTATCTACTTCATGCTTCACTTCATCATGACTTGTACCTCAATCTACTTACTAGGCCTCAAAAACAAACACCTTGAACATGTTTATTTCACCAAATCTGACCTTATCACCACTTTTCCATCCTTAAACACTTGAAATGACCTTCATCACACTTCATGACATCACAAAAACATCACCAAATCACTTCATCACCTCTATAAGTCATCAAACTTACTCAAGAACTCATGCAAGACACCATATCATCACTAATACCAAACAACTCAACTGAAACTACCAATCAACCTTCATGTTCCATACACCTTTTGACATCAATGAAAAAACTAACAACACTCTATTTGACATCAATGAAAAACTTTTCCAATAGCACAAGTCTTGGTCATTGAGAGGTACAAGACCCCAAATTGGATCCTGCGATATGTACCTTGAGAGAGGTGATGCACACACATTCAAGTGGACATAGAGCCTTCTCAAGTAGGAGGACCTAGACACGAGATGATTTCAACACCTCAAGAAAGTGGGTCACATCAAAAAAGCAAGTTGAGGATCCCTCATCGTTCCATATTAGGATCACATAAGTGTAGGAACATGAGTCCTCCACATAATTAAACTAGAGGGTCACACCAATGAGTTTATTTTTGTTATACACTATGATGTATATTATACATGGATGCACTAGTATGCCCCATTTTTTGTATATTTTTATTTTTGATCTCACACTTATCCATTTAATATGGATGTAATGATAGATTCTACAAATATTGGCCAACAAATATATACTATAATTTTTATTACGTGATGTTATGATAATATTTTGATTATGTTTGTTTTTAACTTTTCATTGTTTATAGATGCATGCACCCTATTAGATAAGAAAATAGATGTGTATTATTGTAAATTTTAGACTTATATGTATGCTAATGAAAGGATGAAATGTATATGTACATATATGTTGATTAGTTGTTTTGTAAATGGGATAGAGACATATAATTCTATATACGACTCCCATGAAATCAAGTAATAAAGTGGTAAATGACCAAAACTAGATGTAAGTATGGATATCATAGAAAAAGGAAAGGAAAACAATGATGGTAAATAATATAATCTTGATTGATGGATGAGTAGTAATTGTGATTAGGATTAGGTAATCCTTTAGGGAAAAAAGGACAATGAGTTGATAAAGATACCTAGTTTTAAACCTTTTGGTAGCTAATCGGGACACAATGAGAAATGGGGATTATCACTCTCTTCTTGATTAAAAATAATTATCTTTTCTTTGGGATTTGGGAACTCTCATTGCTTCACTTGTTTCTTGAGTTTTTAATATATAGCTTCTCTCTCTTTTTGAATAAGACACCTCATGTCTAACCTTATGCAACATGGAAGATGCATGGGATCATAACCAAATATTAGACATGGGTGAGTAAGGCGTGCTACTTCCAAATTCTAACCTCATATGATTAGGAAGACACTTGGTCTCATCACCATGGGCCAAAAAGGGTGAGTAACATGATGGATCGAGTATCTTTTTTTGCTATATATATTCTTTTTTTTTCTTTTGATTTTATATTTTAATTATTCCTTTTTTATTTATTTGAGAGTGAATTGAAACCTCTTTTCCACACCCCAACTCCATGTAATTCATAAGATACGAGGGATAAATACCAAAGGCATAGGTAGGCAAGCAAAATGTCAAGGGATGAGGCGTGCTAATGTTTCATACTCGAAGAGAGAGAAGTAGGAAAAGATGTCATGAAAAAACTTTTAGAGATGTAAATAAATCAAAATCCCTATACCTAACTAAGGTTCACTAAGGAACAAGGGAATCACAACACTAGTAAATCAATAACTAAGCTATAGTGTGGGGATTACTGAGAGATAGTAATGAGGAAACAATATAGTAGGTAAAATATTTGATAGTAGATGAAGGATAAATGAACACCATGTAGAGTAAAAATTAAATATCACTTTTATTGATGCAATTTCGGTTTGCACGCTTTGCCTTAATTTCCATGTTCCATTTTTTCTCAAAAAACATTCATTTGTTCTGTCTGGTGGCCTGCAATTCATGTTTTCCATTTGAATGCATTGAAAGGGCCCTCATATTGCCCTAAATTGAAGCAAAATCCAAGTTTCCCCTTTGTTGTGCCCTAATTTTTTCATTTACATGGGCTATGTCATTTTTTCTTTGCCCTAATCATGAAAAAAATTGAAATAGATCGAATTCAAGTTATTTGTTGCTAAAATCCTAATCCCCAGGCCTAAACCATTATGAAATCATGATTCATTGGATTCAAAATGGAAAAATCTGCCTTCCTTATGATTTTTTTATTTATGGGGCATCCATCGCATTTTTACGTTTTAACGGGCATACGGGTGTCATCTCTTCAAAAATTATCCTTGCATGTTATCGCTAACATGTCGGGTTCTTTATTAGTTGGGAGCGGTTGGGAAAATATTACAACTTGTCATTTTTTGACTTTTAGCAAAAGGAAAATTTTACTCCGCGGCCCCACATTTGCTACAGTAGTATGCCTACATGGCATGATTTGATTGGTCAGATGGACCGGTGGGTGGTAGGGGTCACTTAGAATTTTTCTTCAATTTTGGAAAAATTCTCAATGTCAATTTTGACACAAGGGCCCGTGTCGATGGGAAGTGGACACGTGTCCAGGAGGTCAAATGGAAAAGTGGGGACTTAGAAAAATTTGAAGTTTTTGGCTTCAAAATGCTAGAGGAAAATATTTTCCTGGAGCCCGCAACGAATAGGAAGAGGACATGTGTCCTAGATTTGGTGGAGATTTGGAGCGTGGAAGAAATGTTGGAAAATTTACAAACTTTGGCGAGAAATTTCAAAGGGAAAATTGAACCCGCAGAAAATTTGGAGGTGTCCCACCACAAAAATCGGGGGGAGACACGTGGAACTGTTAAAAGTTAAAAAGGGAATCTCGTGCCCACGAGAGGATTTTGTGCTCATAGAGGAATGAAGGAAAAAAGGGAGGTTGGCTCCAGATGATTGGGAGACCGCCATGTGGCGAAGGAAGTAGCAGGCATTTGGGCCCACGGAGGTTCTCAAGGAAATTTTCCTTTTTTCACAAAAGGAGAAAAAAAAATTATTTTGGCCCACAGATCTTGGTAGGGTCCACCCAGGGACACATGGCGTGTCTAGGGGCATGCGGGAAAATTTTCAAAATTTTCCCGAGGTCAGAAAAGGTTCGAAATGCATTTTTAAGGTTGGATGCCCGGTCCAATGGTATTTAGACATGTGTCCACCTTATCTAGAAGTCAAAGAAGATATTTTTGAGCCTACATGTCGAATCTCATCAAGACACGTGGAGGGCAGAAATTTAAAGTTGATTTTAAATCAACGGTTGCTGAGTGTTTTCATTTCTTGTCACCATTGGAGCTCCAAGATGCTTGGAATTGTCATTTTTACACCAAATTGAATGAAATTTTATTTGAAATCACATCCTCTCGACCTTCTGGATGCAATGGCATCATTCATTTGAGCTATTTTGGTGCCCTATAGTGATTTTCATGAAATATTTTTCTCGGCCCATGTAAAAACGTGAAAAGTGAAAAATTAAAGTTGTAGAGTTAAAAATGATTAGGTAAAAGGGTGGAAAATGATTGCAAATGCATGCTGGCATGGTGGAATGACAAAAACATGACCATGGGATGGATAAGGATCTGAATCCATGCAATATTTTAAAATATTTGTGCATCTCTTGCATTTTGCGAGTTGTTTTATAGTTTTATATCATTTTTCATCAAATGGATAGGGTTTTGTAACAAATTTGATCCCTTTGGCATTTTATTTGCTTGGGATGCAAGGATCCAAGCTGGTATAGGGTATATTATGTAATTTGGAGGCATTTTCTAAATTCTCATTGAGAATTTTGGAGAAAGATAGAAGAACTTTCATGAACGAAACTGGAAGAACTCCATTTTCTTTTAGAGAAACTCGCACGAGAGCCATTTTTTATTCATGTTTGCATCAACTGTTCATCATGTTTAGTTGGTTTCAGTTGTAAAGCCATCAACAAGCTTTGAGATTTTCTAAATAACTTTCCCTTACTGATATATTTGATCAAATTCTTGGATTAACTAGTTTTATCTCTTGCAAAGCTTGCATACACTTGTATTTCAAGATGTTTTCAATTTGTGTTTCATGCTCATGTTACAATCTTGTGTTTGGGATATTTATTGGTCATACATGGTCTCATTTCTTATAGAGGGTTTGAATGCATCTGCAATCTTCCATTTAGAAGAACATTCATTTGAGTGAAGATAAACAGATTTAAATTCATCTTACCTTTCTTATACATTGAGTGTGTTTGTAAACCTTTGCGTGTACCTTAGGTCATGATCTACCAAGGGTTTCTAACTACTTCATTGATATTTTTCTTCAAGCCTTTATGGTAGGTTATCAAAGTTTGTATGGAATAGTGCAGATTTGGGCATCCATGTGTGCACACATCCTTGTTCAAAGAGCACTTCAAATTCATTAAAACATATATGATGTTTAGGCGATGTAATTCATTTGCAAAGCTTCCGGAAGAAGGTGATGATTTCTAGCTACTCTTGTCCTAACATCTCTCATCAAAATTTCATTTTAAAATAACTCATCCTACCTACAATACCCTGTATTTGCATTGTGTGTCCACAAAAGAATTCAATCCTTTCACTAAAATGCACAAAGTTGATCAGGTTTTATCATGTCTTTAGCATCTCTAGCTTTGTTTTGAAAAAATTTCCATCATTTAGTACTCAAAACTCCTTTGATTTTGGATAATGAATACTTGATCATGTTTTCACAAAGCCTCTTCCATATCATATGCAAAACACAAGGATATCTCCATCTCCTTACCATATAAGGGCTGCAATATAGGTTCTCTTGCCTTGGTTGATAGGCACAACCTAAAATAGTGAGGGTTAGATCAAAACCCTCTTGAAGGTGCTATCCACTCCCTCAATTCTTGAATGCAAACAAGCAGATAGGTGTGCTTCCTCGGCTACAAATGACATACAAAACATCTATCTATCCTTGAGTGTCTTGTGCAAATTTATGATGTTGTTCAAGTTGTGAAGGAGAGTAAAATTGGATACCAACACCCGAGTGGCACCACTGCTAGGGACTTCTTGGAATTTCTTGGTGGTTTTGAAGTGTTTGAAAGGTTTGAGCATTTGTGTGATCAAGTATTTGAGCTATTACATTCTTGAGATATCATTTCATACTTCAGATCTACATGTTTTGGGTAAAAGGATTTCAAACTCAGCTTGCTCTTCTCATTTACCAGCAGTTTATATGGTTTGGATGCATTGTTTTTGGTTGAATTAAGAAATAGAAGACTTGATTTGTAAATACTTGCAAAGTTTACAATCATAGCATACATTTGATAGAATATTTTAGTGTTTTCTTGCATAACTAATGTGAAAATCCTTAGTGGCGACTCCATGTTGTTTGGATCTTGAAATACCTGTTGTCTTACACATTTCTGTCATTTGAAACTTGTTGTTTAAATCTATCAAGGTGGAGGGAAGGAGATCCCTCTTCATCAAGGACACTTCTAAGAAGTTTCTCACAAAATCAAGAAGCTCAGAACTAGAAGGAAGAAGATTGTTGAAAGTGGTTGGTGATTTGGTTACAAGGAGAGAGATCCCCATAGTTGAATTTGAAGGAGAGCACCTGTTATTGAATATTATAATTCCTCTTCAAGTAGATCTAATTCAAGCAATCTTCTTGCTGATTTTAATTCTCCGTCAGGTGAGGGACCTTCTTGTGTATTTAAAAAACTTGCTCCTAAATCTGCTTCTGTGGTTTCTAAGTTTGCTAAAGTTTATCAAGAGAGAGAGCCTTTGATGGGTTATCATTTTAAAGATCACTCATATATTCCAATCAAACCCATTACTACTCCCAACCAGTGTGTTTCACCTCCAAGATCACCCCCACCAAACAATATGGCTTAGCCTAGACCTCCATTTGTTGTTAACACCTTTGGTCTTATAAATTTTGGAGGAATGGATGGTTATCCAAATGCTGTCCCACAAGATGTGATAAATAGGTTACCAAAATTCCAAGGTAACAATGTCATTACCGGTGATCAGCATCTCAAACTGTTTGATAATATGATGGAAGATTTTGAGATAGAATTTGAGGATGTGTATATCAATTTCTTTATCCATACACTTGAGGAAGATGCTAGGGATTGGTACAAGGCTCTACCTGATAACTCTATTGATTCATGGAATGAGATGAAAAATGCATTTAGATTGTAGTATGGTGACAGGACTGATCCTAGATTTCTTTTGTCTGAATTTGAAAATATCAAGAAGAACTGAATGAGATGGTCCATGACTTAATACAAGATTCAATAAAACATTAAGAAGGTTTCTGTCATTTTGAGGCCTTGTGATGAATATTGCTTGATCAAATATGTAGATGCATTTGATAAAAAGGTAGCCTATTACTTGAGAGACAAAAAATCCTACAAACTTTAGGCAAGCTTTCACTATGGCACTCCAAATTGAAAATAATATTAAATTTGTTGGTAAACCATTTAAGAGAGATGGTGTGAAATTGATAAACCCTAAGAAGCCTCAAACTAGCAAGGGTGCTGATTTAGAAGATGTTGTCAAGACTTTGGTAGGGGTCAAAAAATTTCTTACAAATTAGCCCGGCAGAGAAAGGAACTAGGAAAAGTTCACAAGGACAGCAAAAAGAACTCAAAACCATGATAGATTTGGCAATCATCCTAGGGGTGATAAAAGATAAGATGATAGAGGTAAAGGGCCTAGTGGATCTGTAAATAGATAATCCCAAGCACGTGAAAATGGAGTGGTGATTGACCCTCGACTTCAAGAGTTGCTATTGTTCAAGAAATTGCTGATATGGATTGGGGTGATAGATGTTTTCTTCCTCATCCTCCATGTGAAATGGACCAGCAAGATATTGATGAAGATAATGAGAATGAAATGGATGATTACTTTATTATGCAAAATGTGCCCCCTGCTCATTTTGTGGCTAACTCCTTTCATCCTTCCTTCTCTTGTGCCTCAGACATAATATTTTGCTTTTTAGGCACTAAAAACCTTCTAAAAATGACACCATTGGATAGAGCTCTCTCTCAGCTTTCCAGAAAGGTAAAGTTTTCCTCCTAACTCCATGTATTTTTGAAGTTATGGCTCGGTGGAGTTTTTGTGGGAAATTTTCCCATGAAAGGCCCTCAAGACCAATAAAATGCCGCCACGTGTCCTAGAACGGCGGGGTCGAGGAGAACTTGGTTTTTTTTTTACCAAGTGTTTTGGCATGCCCGTGAGACCTTAGAGGTCTTCATCTCTATTACAACAAATTAATGTGCACTTGTTGTAAGATTCTTACATAAAAGAGCCCCGAATTGCACATCCGGTGACTCCAAGGAAGAAGAATCACCGGTTTTAGTAGTATAGGCCTGAAAACTCATGAGAAGAATCACCACAAGGTCAAGAGTTGGAGAAGAAGAGGTGTTGTTTGAGTATCCGTAGTTATCTCCAAGAAGAAGGAAAAGAGGGAGGATGATTCAAAGGTCTCCATCTCCACCAAATATAACTCTTTCCACTCCTCTACCTAGTAGGACTTTCATTCAATCAACCAGGGTTCTAAGGCCAATCGAGAATGGCACAAAACAACCCCTATGTCAATTTCCTGGCAGCATCCCACTTTCTCTCAATGCACAAAATCCAATTCCGCTTTCAGCATTGAAGAACATTCCATACTTCACGGAGAGAATCGGACTACTCCGGTGATCATGTCGAGGACATTGCTAACATTTGTGCAATCCATGAGATCAATGAGATACAAGTTGCTGTCAAAATTTTAGCATCTTCATTCAAAGGGAAAGCTTTGTAATGGTTCAAGAGTCTTTCCTCAGGTTCTATTCAAAATTGGAACCAGCTATGTATAGCCCTCCATGAGCAGTTTGGGGAGAAGGAGACAACTTGTCCCTTTTGGAGCAGCTGACAACCATCAAGAGAGCTCCAAATGAGTAGCTGACTGATTTTAATTTCAGATTTCAAAGGACTTGGGAGAGAATTCTAGTGGCAGTCAAGCCAACAACAGAAGGTGCTTTCCTTTATTACCTTAAAGCTTTAAATTCTGATATTTCTATGTTAATTCAATCCATGGGAGGCACAACTATTCCCATTGCTTATAGCATTGCCATTAGAGCTGAAAATTGTTTGATT
The DNA here is from genome assembly GCA_018340775.1 of Taxus wallichiana var. yunnanensis. NCBI lineage: Eukaryota > Viridiplantae > Streptophyta > Pinopsida > Cupressales > Taxaceae > Taxus > Taxus wallichiana. The sequence goes on from CM031236.1 coordinate 290,352,529, forward strand.
CAAGCTAGCAAGCTGGCTCCTAGACCTCCAATGCCATTGTTTCCAAGTTTAGAGAGCCCAAATACTAATCAAATGCCTAATTTAGCTCCTATTCCCACTCCTAGAAATCAGAATTCAAGTGAAGCTTCTACTTCATCTTCTAGTGCCTCAAATGAACTTCAAGAAGTCATGAAGCAATTGCAAAATTTAGGTAATGAGCTGGTTACACTCAAGAGGCAGCAAGCTCAAGGCTTTAGACCTCCTTTCCAACCCCAAACCCAGCCTAACAGGCAGCCATATCAACCCCAAAGGCCACCCAATCTAGTAAACCTAAATCAAGCAAGGCCTCCTGCCAATAGACCATTTCAGCCTTATAATCCCAATGCTACATCTGCCTCTAAAGCAGTAGTTCCAGTACAAAACAATATAGCTCAAGAGTATGATTGGTGTTTCCCATGTAATGAACCTCACAACCAATCCATGTGCTTCAATGGTGCCTTGAATCAAGCATTAATGGTGACAAAAACTGGTGTGGAGGGTGAGGGTAATCAAGAAACATTCCAGCAGCAGTCAGCTCCGAATGATACCACACTTGTAAACTGGCAGGCAGAAGATTTTTGTGGCATGAATCAAATAGTTTCCCAAAGTGTTGCAGCCAACACAAGGTCAAAGAGAAGAAATTTGGGTGAATAATAGCCATTAGCTCCAGAAATCCACAACCTTCTGTCACTCCACAAATTATTGGCAAACAAAATCCAGCTCCAAACACACAAGGACTGCCTAAAACAGTTCCTAAGCCAACTCAAATGCCAGTTGTTGCTGCCCATGTGTAAGGAATGAATGTGCAGGCCAAGGGACAACAAAGAGATGCTTCATCCCCATTCAATATTATTGATCAGATGAAGAAGACAAATGTAAACATATCAATGTGGGAATCACTCTCTATCCCAGGACAAAGAGATTTGCTACAAGCTACCATGAAGGACTAGTCAACTTCAAATCAGCAAGTCCAAATACAAGAGAAGGTGCTCACAAATGCTGCCCAGCCTGAGGGGAATCATGGAGGACAATAAGGTAAAATGTTGAAGCCCCCTCCATTCTATGTTTCATTGATCATTAGAAATCAATTAGTACATAATTGCATGATTGATTCCGGAGCAAGTAGTTCAGTAATACCCAAGAAAATAGCTGATCAGTTGGGAATTCAGTATGAAACCATATCCAAAGGGGTAGTGCAATTGGATGGGACAACAGTGACAACAGTTGGAATGATAAAAAACTTGAGTCTTACCTTGCACGCATGTACCAACGTGATTGTTTTGCAATATGTATCAGTAATAGACCTTCCACCACTCTTTGCCCTATGTTTGTCAAGGGATTTCACAGCTAATATTGGAGGTTGCTTGTCTACTAATTGGTCACACATGTTGTTCAGAACAAGATATGGAACCAAAGCCACAATCGTCTGAACCTATTGCAAAATTCACATTGAGCCTTACACTCCAAGTCGGTTCAATGCTAATTGTTCAATTTGATCAAGAAGATCACCCAAGCACCGATGAAGTGACACCAAGGTAGGAAGCATCCCGATCTAACTCTTGATGAATGGGCAAACAAGGTGCATGTTTTGATCCTTATCAAAAAATAGAAGAATCGAGTTAGGAGTCTATTGCATGCATGAATAAAATCAGCCTATTCCTAGCATCACCAAGCCAGACACAAAGATGACAATGAGGTATGGCAGTTTTTTTTTATGGGTCAAGGAGTAGGCAAGGTGTAGGAGGGGGAGCTATGCTTGTTTCACCTCAAGGAGTTAAGTATTACTCAGATTTTAGATTTCAGTTTGCATGCTCTAATAACACTACTAAATATGAAGCTTTGGTGCAAGGACTGCATTGGTCAATCAAGAGAGAAATAAAGAATTTGTAGGTCTTTGGGGATAGTGAGTTGATTGTCAACTGGGTTAAGGGGCAGCATGCTGTCAAGAATGATCTACTCAAGTGCTACAAGAACAGGTGTGGGACCTCATTGAAGATTTTGAGGGCTTTAGCATAAAATCCATTCCCGGAAAGAGAACCAAGCTGGCTTTGAGGCTTACAGGCAGATCGGGGCAGCCTTTGACGTTGTTGAAAGCATTCAAAAAGACAAGGTACAGCCAAACATCCATGTGATTGTGACACCTTCGGTACCAGATAACAATGTAAGTTGGCAAGTGTTTGAAAATGATCAGCAAATCATCCATTTCTTGAAAGAGGAGGTGAGTTTTCAGCAAAAATCGAGAAAAGTTGGAGCAACAAGATGGTGACCAAGTGGTACAGTGAGAACCAACAAACTACCAAAGGGACTTATTACTTTGGAGTCCATTTTTAATCCTAATGATCGGTTTAGGAAGGAGAAAGAAAACATCCGAGTCAAGGGAGAAGATTCAATGTCCATCCCGATGGAAGAAGGAAAATCAATCCAAGTTGGCAAGATGACAACCGAACAAGAAAGGTATGAGTTCATACAAACGGCTTTGTCAAGAATTCCCGATGTTTTTCTTGGAGCTATGAAGATTTGAAGGGTTTCAATCCCGAGTTAGCTTGACACACCATTGAGTTGGATCCAAGTACTAAACCCGTCAGGACAAAAACAAAGGCGATCAATCCACACATGGAGCCTCTCATGAGGAAAGAATTGGATTAGTTGATAGAATCAAGAATCATATTCCCAATCAAGCATTCTAGTTTGGGTAGCCAATTTGGTTCCGAGAAGGAAGAAGAGTGGGAAATCAAATTATGTGTTGACTTTAGAGATTTGAATAGAGCATCTCTCAGGATCATTATCCACTACCTTCCATGGAGCATATTTTACAAGTTGTTGCTGGCTCCGAAAGGTTTTCATTACTTGATGGCTATTCGAGGTATAATCAGATTATGGTGAAGGAAGAAGATCAGTTCAAGACAGCCTTTACAACCAAATGGGGAACTTATGCATATAGGAAAATGCCATTTGGGCTGTCCAATCTTTGGAGCTACCTTCTAAATGGTAATGGACATGGCGTTAAAGGGTTTGATTAACAACATAGTACTAATATATCTTGATGATATCACTATTTTTTCAAAAAATGCAGCAGACCACCTCTTTCATTTGAGGCAAGTGTTCCAAAGGTGTAGAAGATTTGGAGTATCCTTGAATCCTAAAAAGTGTGCTTTTCTAGCCCATGAAGGAAGACTCCTTGGCCACATTGTCTCCAAAGAAGGATTAGCAATTGATCCAGAGAGAGTTAAGGCCATAAGAGCACTGCCATTGCCAAGCCACAAGAAGGCCCTTCAGAGTTTCTTGGGAAGAATAAATTTTGTCCTGGAGGTTTGTCCCAAATTTTGCAGCCCTTGTCAAGCCTATCACCAAGATGTTAAAGAAAAGAATGGCTTTCAAATGGACAGCAGAAGGCAAGGAGGAGAGTTTTGAGGCAATAAAAGAAGCCATCTCTCAAACCCCAACTATCATCAACCCGGATTTCTCCAAGGATTTCATCCTCTATGCATTTGGGGGTGATGATACAATTTTGCAATTTTGGTACAGCGAGAATAAAGACAATGATGAGCAACCAATTTCTTTCTTTGGCCAAAGCCGGAGGATTATGAAGTGAGATATTCTTTCATTGAGAAGCATGTTCTTGCAGAATCGTCGAAGCTTGAAGAAATTCAAGCATTTAGTCTCAAACAACAAGGTCCATTCTTTAGTTTCTCACATGGGAGTTAAATACTTCCTCCTCAACAAAGACTTGAATGAAAAAAGGGAAGGTTGGATTACGGTGTCATGGAGTATGAAATAGAGATCAAAGTCACCAAGTTGGTCAAAGGAAAAGGATTGTGTGAGCAACGATTTTAAGCAAACAAAAGGAAGCATGCAATGAGAAGGAGGTTGTTTGGCACTACAAGACAATCGTGAGTAAGGAAGCACCCAAGAGGAGAATGATGGTGTCCCCGGTCCTTGCTGGGCCCAAGGTATAATGCACTTCCTAAGCATAGGTCTATGCCCTCCGAGAGATGAACAAGACCCAAAGAAGACACTTCAGTTGCGGGCTGTCCCATATGCCCTTCTTGATGGTGTTTTGTTCAAAAGGGATGTGAATGGAGTCTGCTGAGATGTATTGGTACAAATCAGATTCGTAAGGTGTTGGAAGAGTTCCATGGTGGACCAGTGGTGGCCATTTTTCACTAAGAGTGACAGCTCTAAAGATCATGAGGGCTGGTTATTATTGGCCCAATATTTTCAAAGTGATTGCTACGCATGGATCAAGAGGTGCAAGAATTGTGCATTCTTCACGAGTAAAGAGAGACTAGCTTCCCTCCCATTGCATCCAATTTCAATTGATCAGCCATTCATGCAATGGGGTTTAGACTTCATCGAGTCATTAATCCCAATCAAGCCAAGGGCACAAGTGGATTTTAATGACCACAGATTACTTCACTAAGTGGATGAAGCAACAACACTCAAGGAAGCAAATGAATCTAGTACCTAGTCTTCTATGAGGGAATAGTTATCGGAGTTTGGCATACCAGCTACAATAATATCGAGATAATGCATTGGCATTCATTGGATCCAAGGTGATTGAATGGGCATCGTCAGAATGGGATCTACCTAAGTACTTCATCAAACTATTACCCTCAGGGTAATGGCCAGGCTGAGTCTACAAACAAGAACTTGTTGAGAATCATTAGAAGGACCCTTGATGAAAATCAGAGGTCTTGGCATACTAAATTGAAATCAACCTTATGGGCTGATAGGATAACTCCCAAGAGATCTACAGGTAACTCTCCATTCAATTTTATTTATGGAAGAGAGGCAATGTTGCCCATGTCACTTGAGTTGCCAACATTGGAACTCATGAAACAGTTGGAGTTGTTAGAGTTTGAGCCCATGGAGGTTAGATATGTAGAATTGATGGAGCTCCAAGAAATCAGAAATCAAGCATCCCAAGCAATGGAGAAGGATTAGGCTTTGATAAAGAAGACCTTTGATAGAAAAGCCAAGAATAGATCCTTCTAGGTTGGAGATCTAGTGTTAAAATGGGATGCAAATAGAGCAAAACCGGGAAGGCATTTGAAATTTGATGCCATTTGGAGTGGCCCATACATGGTCACAAAGTGTAAGGATAGCAATGCCTTCCAATTGTCTTCATTCGATGGCGCAGAACTACGATTCCAGTCAATGGAATGCATCTAAAGCATTGCTACTAAAGGGAAATTCTCCACCTTGTAACTATTAGCTTAGGTTTTCATTCCTCCAAGTGCTTATGCACATTGTTTCTGTAGGATAGTTTTCTTTCCCTAAGTGCTTTGGCATAGGCTTGTTGTTCCCGGAGATGGTTTGCATGCCTTGCTCCATCGAGATGATATTCCATCTTCCTCCTTGCAATTTTCTAGTCAGTTGGGGTATCAAACAGAGAATTCGATGACTCCATTCCCAATGGATTACTTCAAGTAACTAGTAACTTCATCCAATGAAGCAAATGACCCTCTCGAGTCGCCAAAATTGTTATCCAAAATGTGCCCCCTGCTCATTTTGTGGCTAACTCCTTTCATCCTTCCTTATCTTGTGCCTTAGACATAATATTTTGCTTTTAGGCACTCAAAACCTTCTGAAATGACACCATTGGATAGAGCTCTCTCTCAGCTTTCCAGAAAACGTAAATTTCTCCTCCTAACTCCATGTATTTTTGAAGTTATGGCTCGATGGAGTTTTTGTGGGAAATTTTCCTATAAAAGGCCCGACCAATAAAAAGTCGCCATGTGTCCTAGAACGGTGGGGGTTGGAGGAGAACTTGGTTTTTTTACCAAGTGTTTTGGAAAATTTTTCAAGAGGAAATATTTTTCCCGTAGGCCCGCCGATGAATCAGGTGATGCCACGTGTCCAGGGGGGAAATTTGAAAAATTTGGCTAAGTATTGGCGCATGGAAATTTTGACAAGAAATCCCGCGGCCAATAAAAACACGCCACGTGTCTCGAGAACTTTAGGGGTGGAGGAGAAGTTGGAATTTTGGCAAAGTGTTTTGCCAAATTTCAATGAAGAAAGTCTTGGCCCGCTGCCCGCCGACCAATCATGTTTCGCCACGTGTCCCCAGGGGTCGGAGCTGCGGAGCGCGGAAGGAAATTGGGAAATTTTCCCAAAGTGTTTGCTCAAAGTTGAAAATGCTTGCGGAGGGCTGTGGCCAGTAAAATACTGCCATGTGTCCTAGAATGGCAGAGGGTAGGGAGAATTTGGAAAATTTTCCAAAGAGAAAACAAAGGAAAATTCAAAGAGGCAAGCCCACCCCCTTATTGCGAGCCAATGGAATCTTGCCACGTGTCCAGGTGGCACCCAAAAATAAAGGAAAAGCTGCGATGAAATTTTGGAGGGTCAAACCTGCATCTAATGGGGTTTTGACACTTGTCCAGGTCGAAAATTATCAGAGAGACCCGCAGAAAATTTAGGAAAGACAGCCCGCGTCTAATCAGCGCTTGCCACGTGTCCCAAACTCGCCGGCTTTGGCGGGAATTTTGGGAAATTTTTCCAAAGGTGAAAATAAAGGAAAATGGAGCAGGATGGGCTGCGCCCAATAAAAATGTGCCATGTGGCACCTGGAGTGGTGGATCACGGGGATTTTTTGGGAAATTTTCCCAAATGCAAAAAAGATAAAAATTTCAAATTTTCACCCGCCAATACGATTTGGCCCTGTTTTGCCCTAAAACTTGAAACGGCCATATCTTTTGATCCAAAACTCAAATTTTCATGTTATTTATATCAATGGAAAGATGGTGAAATTATCTACAAGATTCCAAGGTCAATTTTGCATTTTGATGGATTTTGGAGAGAGAAAATCAAAAAAGCCTCTGGCATGTGGTCATGGGCAGAAATGACGTTTCAACCACCGTTTTTAATGAAGAATGGCTTGCATTCTCTCCCATGGTTAAAAATGTCGGGAATGGGTCTTTAAGGATTCCCATGTTGTTTTTAATGTGTTCTGGTCAATGGTTGAATCCCTTCCATGTTTTCCCGCGTTTCTCTCTCCAGGCTCGTCCCTTGCATTATAAAAGCCGATTTGGCTCATTTTCAAAGTGTTGAACATTTTTTGTATGTATTGCAGTCCCCTTTCCCTCCTTAAGGTGATTTTTGTGGAATAACAGACCTTTTCTAGGAACTGCAACTTTATTTTTCCTCTCAGGTGTTGTAATGCAAGTGATTTTGGTGTTAAAAATAACAATACAGGCCCGTGATTAATTTTCCATCCTCTGCTGGTGTTGTTTGATTAATCTCGATTCCTCATTACAGTTATCAGTTTGTGCATGAAGTTTTGTTCCATTTTATGAACTATGTCAATCTGTAGAAGTGAGAAATGCTCACCACTCCTTTGGTGCATCACCTATTAGCATTAGTTTTAGCTTTTTGCATTCTCTATCTTTGTCCCTTTGGAATTTAGAGTAGAAATCAGGAATTTAAACCTCTGCAATTGTGCAAGTGATATATCTAATCAGAGGAGTTGAGGAACCAGCCTCTAAACTGGATATTCCTCTTCCATTTTACAAGTCCCACACTTGGGGAGAGGATTCAATGTTGTGCAATCACACTGGATGCTTAGGATGATCAAACTAGAAATCGATCAACATCTAGGGTGTCCGCTGCTGATTTGCAACAATAATGACATTTGTATGATGGGAAGCTCTTCAGCTCACAACAAGCAGCAACATCATCGGATGTGATAAGTGCAGGGACTGTTGCAACCTTTTGGGATTGCATAAAAAGGGTACCATTTCTTTCTCTTCCTAAAACTCATGATGTAGATGTAGTTCGAGGCCTTTCAAATTCCTAATAATGACTTTGAATATCTAAGGGCTTTAATGATCAAGAGGTATGATGGCGGTATTCCTTCGAAGGAAGATAGACAATTGTTAATGAATATTGTGGTTGGTCAAGAGAAAGAGTACAATACTAGAAGTAAAGTCATTAGAGGATCTGGTCCTCAAGCCAAGCCAAAGACATGCTTGCTCACAAGCATTCCCAAAGACAATCCTAGAAAATAAAAAAATTCCAAGAACCCTATTGTCCCATGCAAAAATATCAATCCTCTTCATGCCCGGATGCCAAGAATACTTCTCCATCTGATGAACCTTCTTGTTTCCCTTCCAATGTTGTTTTACCAAAGAATGTTCCATATGATATAGCCCAGGTTTTGAGCCAAATTAAAGTGAGTGTTCCAATTATTGAATTGCTTAGAATTCCTGAGCATAAGAAGAGAGCATTCAAGTACTTGGGATTGAAAGAAGAAAAGATTACCCCAAGTAGAAATGTAAATGTTGTTGAGAATCCTCTTCAAAGCATTACTGGCCTTGGAACACCATCACCAATGGAAGATTTTGGAGAGGCACCTGAAGTATATTTGGGGACATCCTTGGTTGATTCCCAATTGAATGTTGATCCATTCTTCACAACTTTTCTCATAAAAGATAGGTTGCTTCACAATTGCATGTTTGATTCCGGTGCATCATGTAATGTCATGCCTCTAGAAGTCATGAATGAGTTGGATATCAAGGTGACAATAGCATATGGGAAGTGTAAAGCCATGGATTCAAGGGAAGTGTTGGTTGTTGGTTGTGTGAAGGGTTTAGTAGTGCAACTTGTAGCCTATCCGGGTAAGGATTTAAAACTTGATTTTGTAATTGTTGATTGCCTTGCCAAATGGGGTATGCTTTTGTCAAAAAAGTGGGCTACGAGTTTTGGTGGTAATTTTCAAATTGACATGTCTTATGCCACCATTAATATTGAGGGAAACCTTGTCAAGCTCTATGGTGAGAAGAAGATGTTACACTTGATTGAAGATCCAAACAATGCTTCTTATGAAGTGTTGTTTGTTGATGTAGATGTTGATAAATTCATTGGTTTTGCTGATGGAAAGGAGAACAAGATGGACAAATCCTATTGTCCTTGTATGGTGGGTTCTCCATGGACATTGTTATTTTATGGAGCTTGCTCCAAGTTTGGGAATGGTGCTAGTATAGTGTTGGTTTCTCCAAGTTTAGAAGAGTTTCATTTTTCCTTCAAGCTCAATTTTGAATGCACTAACAATATAACTGAATATGAAGCATTGTTATTAGAGTTAAGGATTGCAAGGTAATATGGAGTGAAGGATATTGTTGCTAAGGGAGATTCGAGTTGGTGGTGAAGCAAGTAAGGAATATGTATGCCACAAAAATTAGTGTATGAAGCAATATAAGAATGTTGTTTGGGACTTGATTGAAATGTTTGATTCCTTAAACATTGTTTATCATGACATGAATCTTAATGTTACTCTTGATAATTTGGCTGTCCTTGGCTCTAGATTTGACAATTTCACTATTTCACCCTTTTGTGAATATGACATTGAAGTACTAACAAGGCCAGTTGTCCCAGATAATGTAAAACATTGGCAGATTTTTGATGATGATGCACAAATCTTGAGGTTCTTACAATGCCAAGGTGATTTTTCTAGTCAAAACATTGATTGGGAACCAATGGTGTGCATGAATGAAGGTAAAGAAACCTTTTTTGACAAGGATATAATACAATTGAAGATAAACACCATTCCTAAAGGCCTTGTGGCACTTGAATCCAACTTTAGCAATGCTGATTGTATCATTAATAGAAACTTGTTTGCTTCAAGGGATGTGGAAGAGCACAACTTGGGAACCAAGGACAAACCAAGGAAGATTTGGTTGGGAAGCCATCTCAGCAAAGAACAAAAATAGTCCTATGCCCAACTTTTAAAGAAATATCAAGATTGTCTTGCTTGGTCTTATTCAGAGCTAAAGGCATATAGAGAAGATTTGTTCCAACATGAGATTCCTCTTGAGGAAAAAGCTAAGCCATTTAGACAAAGACAAAGGCCCATTAATCCACTTCTATCCATGAATATGCAAGAGGAGTTGAAGAAATTAAGAGATGGCGGCATCATTCAACCTACTAGATACTCTTCTTGGGTTGCCAACCTTGTGCCAGTTAGGAAAAAGAATGGTGATATCAGACTTTGTGTGGATTTTAGGAATCTAAACAAAGCATCTATGAAGGAAAACTACCCATTTCCAAACATGGAGAATATGTTGCAGCTTGTAACAAGGTCAGAGATTCTTTCTACCTTGGATGGTTTCTCTGGATACAACCAAGTAGTTGTCAAAGAATCAGAAAGATTAAAGACAACCTTCACTACTCCTTGGGGGACTTATGTTTTTGTGAGGATTCCCTTTGGATTGATGAATGTTGGTGCCACTTTTCAGAGGGAAATGGATGTTGCCTTTGCTAGTTATATCAATGAATTCATAGCAGTTTACCAAGATGATGTGACTATTTTTTCAAGGCAGCGAGGAGATCATTTGTAACACCTAGAAAAAATGTTGATCAGATGTAGAGAGTATGGCATTTCCCTTAACCCAAAGAAGTGTCATTTTGACGTGCAAAAGGCCAAGTTGCTAGGACATATTGTGTCCAAGGAAGGTGTTATGATAGACCCGGAGAGAGTAGAAGCAATTAGCAAAGTGCCCATTCTAAGAACCAAGAAAGGTATTCAATCTTTCTTTGGCCAAATCAATTTCATTAGAAGGTTTGTTTCTAATTTTTCTGAGATAACTCTCCCAATCACAAGAATGCTAAGAAATGATCAAGTTATTAAGTGGGAAGAGGTCATTCATCCAAGATTTTGAAGGAATAAAGGATGCACTCAAGCATGCACCTGTTTTGGCAGCTCCAAACTATAAGATGCCTTTCCAAATCTTCTCTTTTGCATCTGAATTTACTATTGCTTCAGTTTTGTTACAAAAGGATGAAAAGGGAGCTGAGAGGCCTATTGCTTTCTTTAGCAAGGCTTTACAAGTAGCTGAACTGAAGTACACAATTATGGAGAAACAAGTGTTTGCATTGGTGAAGGCAACAAAGATTTTTAGATCTTACATCTTGAGTTCAAAGGTTGTTGCCTATGTCCCTCATACAATGGTCAAAGACATCTTATCTGACATGGAAATCTCAAGCAAGAGATGTAGGTGGGTTAACAAAATTCAAGAATATGACATGGACATTCAAACTACAAAGCTGGTAAGAGGTTTGGGTCTTGCCAAGCTCATGGTTGAGAGTAATTTGCAAAATGTAGAAGTGAATCAGCTAGAGGAAGAAAGGTCAGATCTACTTGACAAATTGATGAATTTTGATTAGTAAAAGGATGTGATCTTCTACCTCAAGCATCTATGTTGTCCTAGTCACTTGAATAAAAATCAGAAAATAGCCCTCAAGCTAGCTTCTCAAAAATATATCATAATAGACCTTGGGTGGCTTGAAAGAACCCTAAAGGTGTCCACCAGTAAATGCATAACTGAAGATCAAGCTCCCAATTTGATTGTTGATTTCCATGGGGAGTTTGTCGAGGACATTTTTTTGGTAGAGTAACAAAGACACAATATTTTAAGAGCTGGTTATTGGTGGCCAACTCTTTTTAAAGATGCAAACCAGCTAGTTAGAAGATGATATAGTTGCCAACATTTCTCAGGAAGATTGAAGGCTTCAAGCTCCCTTCCTTTGCAGCCTATATCAGTTGAAGCCCCTTTCAAACAATGGGGAATGGACTTTGTAGGTGAGATTTCAAATCCTTCTAGTGTTGGTCATAAATGGATCCTTGTTGCAACTGATTATTTCACAAAGTGGGTTGAGGCCATTCCATCTAGAAAGGCAACACACCAAGTGGTAATGGATTTCTTGCTGAATCATATCATTTGTAGGTTTAGAGTGCCATTAAGATTGTATATGATAATGCTATGTGTTTTAAAGTTAATCCTTTGATGGAAATGTGCAATGAATATGGGATAAATCGACTTATGCTTCAAATTACAATCCACAAGGGAATGGGCAAGCTGAATCAAATAACAAGAACTTGCTCAAGATCATTAGGATGACTTTGGAAATCAACAAGAAGAAGTGGGGAGAGCAATTGAAATTTGTAGTATGGGTAGGTAGACTCACTCCAAAAAGAGCAACTAGTCAATGCAAATTTGAATTGCTCTAAGGAACACAAAAATTTCTGCCCTTACACTTGTAATTGTCCACATTTCAGTTTTCCCGGTAGTTAGAGGATCAAGAACATGGTCCATATGAATCAAGGATCAATCAAATCATTGAGTTGGATGAAGAAATGAGATCCTCTCATCAAAGACATGTCATATTTAAGGAGAAGTTGAAGAAGCTGTTTGACAAGAAGGTCAATCCTAGAGCCTTCAATGTTGGAGATTTGGTCTTGCTATGGGATAGTAGGCATGAAGATAAGGGAAAGCATGGAAATTTTTATGCCCTAGGGATGGGCCCTTATGCCATTAACATCATAATGAGATAGCATACATTCTTTCTCAAGGATTTGGATGGGGATTTGTTGGAGCTGCATGTTAATGGTAGACGTTTAAAACACTTTTTGGATTAAATCCCTAAAGGAGGTATGCACAAGTTGTACATTTGATATAGCCCTTGTTTTTTTTTTGTCTTTACTTTGTTCTTGTTGTTGTTGGCTTGTGGTTTTCCCTTTTGTCCTTGGCAACCATTGTTGGTCTAGTTTTCTCGATCCTTTTTGGTGAAAATTCTAGTTTTTTGGGATGCAAATGTGTTTTTGACTCCTTGCCCAATGGATTTTTGGCACTTGGTTTATGTTTTGATCTTATGTCACTCACAGGAGTGCCCATCCCCAAGCAAGAGCCAATGTTGGTGCAATTTCTTGGTTTGCATGCTTTGCCTTAATTTCCATGTTCCATTTTTGCTCCAAAACTTTCATTTGTTCTATCTGGTGGCCTGCAATTCATTTTTTCCATTTGAATGCATTGAAAGGGCCCTCATATTTCCCTAAATTGAAGCAAAATCCAAGTTTCCCTTGTGTTGTGCCCTAATTTTTTCATTTACATGGGTTGTGTCATTTTTTCTTTGCCCTAATCATGAAAAAAATTGAAATAGATCGAATTCAAGTTATTTGTTGCTAAAATCCTAATCCCCAGGCCTAAACCATTGTGAAATCATGATTCATTGGATTCAAAATGGAAAAATCTGCCTTCCTTATGAATTTTTTTGATTTCTAGGGCATCCCCTGCATTTTTTACGTTTTGACGGGCATACGGGTGTCATCTTCCCATCAAAATTATCCTTGCATGTTATCGCTAACGTACCAAGTTGCTATTGGTGGGAGCGGTCGGAAAATATTACAACTTGTCATTTTTTGACTTTTAGAAAAAGGAAAATTTTACTTTGCGGCCCCGCATTTGCTACAGTAGTATACCTACGTGGCATGATTTGATGGGTCAGATGGACTAGTGGGTGGCGGGGGTCACTTAGAATTTTTCTTCAATTTTGGAAAAATTCTCAATATCAATTTTTGACCCAAGGGCCCGTGTCGATGGGAATTGGACACGTGTCCAGGGAGGTCAAACGGAAAAGGGGGACTTAGAAAAAGTTGAAGTTTTTGGCTTCAAAATGCTAGAGGAAAATATTTTCCCAGGAGCCCGCAACGAATAGGAAGAGGACACGTGTCCCAGATTTGGCAGAGATTTGGAGTGCGGAAGAAATGTTGGAAAATTTACAAACTTTGGCGAGAAATTTCAAAGCAAAAATTGAACCCGCAAAAAATTTGGAGGTGTCCCACCACAAAAATCGGGGGAGACACGTGGAACTGTTAAAAAGTTAAAAAGGGAATCTCAGGCCCACAGGAGGATTTTGTGCTCATAGAGGAATGAAGGAAAAAATGAGGGGTTGGCTCATGATGAATGGAAGACACCACATGGTTAAGGAAGCAGCGGGCATTTGTGCCCGTGGAGGTTCTCAAGGAAATTTTCCTTTTTTCACAAAAGGAGAAAAATTTGTTATTTTTGCCCCCAGATCTTGGTAGGGTCCACCTAAGGACAAATGGCATGTCAAGGGGGCATAAAAGGAAAATTTTAAAAAATTTCCCGAGGTCAGAAAAGGTTCGAAATGCATTTTTAAGGTTAGATGCCCGGTCCAATAGTATTAGGACATGTGTCCACCTTATCCAGAAGTCAAAGAAGATATTTTTGAGCCAACATGTCGAATCTCACCAAGACACTTGAGGGCAGAAATTTAAAGTTGATTTTAAATCAACGGTTGTTGAGTGTTTTCATTTCTTGTCGCCATTGGAGCTCCAAGATGCTTGGAATCATCATTTTTGCACCAAATTGAATGAAATTTTATATGAAATCACATCCCCTTGACCTTCTGGATGCAATGGCATCATTCATTTGAGCTATTTCGGTGCCCTATAGTGATTTTCATGAAATATTTTTCTCGACCCATGTAAAAACGTGAAAAGTGAAAAATTAAAGTTGTAGAGTTAAAAATGATTAGGGAAAAGGGTGGAAAATGATTGCAAATGCATGCTGGCATGGTGGAATGACAAAAACATGACCCTAGGATGGATAAGGATCCAAATCCATGCAATATTTTGAAATATTTGTACATCTCCTACATTTTGCAAGTCGCTATTTTATAGTTTTATATCATTTTTCATCAAATGGATAGGGTTTTGTAACAAATTTGATCCCTTTGGCATTTTCTTTGCTTGGGATGCAAGGATCCAAGATAGCATAGGGTATATTATGTAATTTGGAGGCATTTTGTAAATTCAGTTGAGAATTTTGGAGAAAGAGAGAAGAATTTTCATGAGGAAAACTGGAAGAAGTCCATTTTCTTTTGGAGAAACTACCTAAGAGCCATTTTTTATTCCTGTTTGCATCAAATGTTCATCATGTTGAGTGGGTTTCAATTGTAAAGCCATCAAAAAGTTTTGAGATTGTCTAAATAACATTCCCTTGCTGATATATTTGATCAAATTCTTGGATTAACTGGTTTTATCTCTTGGCAAAGCTTACATACACTTGTATTTCAGTATGTTTTCAATTTGTGTTTCATGCTCATGTTGCAATCTTGTGTTTGGGATCTTTATTGGTCATATATTGTCTCATTTCTTGTAGAGGGTTTGAAGGCATCTACAATCTTCCATTCAGAAGAGCATTCATTTGAGTGAAGATAAACAGATTTAAATTCATCTTACCTTTCTTGTAAATTGAGGGTGTTTGTAAACCTTTGGGTGTACCTTAGGTCATTATCTACCAAGGGTTTCTAAATGCTTCATTGATATTTTTCTTCAAGCCTTTATGGCAGGTTATCAAAGTTTGTATGGAATAGTGCAGATTTGGGCATCCATGTGTGCACACATCCTAGTTGAAAGAGCACTTCAAATTCATTAAAACATCTCTGATGTTTAGGTGTTGTAATTCATTTGCAAAGCTTCCCAAAGAAAGTGATTATTTCTAGCTACTCTTGTCCCAACATCTCTCATCAGAATTTTATTTTAAACTAACTCATCCTACCTACAATACCCCTATATTTGCATTGTGTGTCCACAAAAGAATTCAATCCTTTCACTAAAATGCACAAAGTTGATCAGGGTTTTATCATGTCTTTAGCAACTCTAGCTTTGTTTTGAATACATTTCCATCATTTAGTACTCAAAACTCCTTTGATTTTGGATAATGAATACTTGATCATGTTTTCACAAAGCCTCTTCCATATCATATACAAAACACAAGGATATCTACATCTCCTTACCATATAAGGGCTGCAATATAGGTTCTCTTGCCTTGGTTGATAGGCACAACCTAAAATAGTGAGGGTTAGATCAAAAACCTCTTGAAGGTGCTATCCACTCCATCAATTCTTGAATGCAAACAAGCGAGATAGGTGTGCTTCCCCAGCTACAAATGACATACAAAACATCTATCTATCCTTGAGTGTCTTGTGCAAATTTATGATGTTGTTCAAGTTGTGAAGGAGAGTAAAATTGGATACCAACACCTAAGTGGCACCGCTTCTGAGGGACTTATTGGAATTTCTTTGTGGTTTTGAAGTGTTTGAAAGGTTTGAGCATTTGTGTGATCAAGTATTTGAGCTATTACATTCTTGAGATATCATTTCATACTTCAGATCTACATGTTTTGGGTAAAAAGGATTTCAAACTCAGCTTGCTCTTCTCATTTACCAGCAGTTTATATGATTTGGATGCATTGTTTTTGGTTGAATTAAGAAGAAGAAGATCTGATTTGTAAATCCTTGCAAAGTTTTCAGTCATAGCATACATTTGACAGAATATTTTAGTGCTTTCTTGCACAACTAAGGTGAAAATCCTTAGTGGCGACTCCATGCTATTTGGATCTTGAAATACCAGTTGTCTTACACATTTCTATCATTTGAA
Source organism: Taxus wallichiana var. yunnanensis (assembly GCA_018340775.1). NCBI lineage: Eukaryota > Viridiplantae > Streptophyta > Pinopsida > Cupressales > Taxaceae > Taxus > Taxus wallichiana. The sequence goes on from CM031236.1 coordinate 290,368,784, forward strand.
ACTTGTTTAAATCTGTCAAGCTGGAGGGAAGGAGATCCCTCTTCATCAAGGACTCTTCTAAGAAGTTGCTCACCAAATCAAGAAGCTCAGAACTAGAAGGAAGAAGAGTGTGGAAAGTGGTTGGTGATTTGGTTGCAAGGAAAGAGATCCCCATAGTTGAATTTGAAGGAGAGCAACCTGTTATTGAAGATTATAATTCTTCTTCAAGTAGATCTGATTTAGGCAATCTTCTTGCTGATTTTCATTCTCCATCAGGTGAGGGACCTTCTTGTGTATTTAAAAAACTTGCTCCTAAATCTTCTCATGTGGTTTCTAAGTTTGTTAAAGTTTATCAAGAGAGAGAGCTTTGCATGGGGTTATCATTTTAAAGATCACTCATCTATTCCAATCGGACCCATTACTACTCCCAACTAGCTTGTTTCACCTCCAAGATCACCCCCACCAAACAATATGGCTCAGCCTAGACCTCCATTTTTTGTTAACACATTTGGTCCTATAAATTTTGGAGGAATGGATGGTTATCCAAATGTTGTCCCACAAGATGTGAGAAATAGGTTACCAAAATTCCAAGGTAACAATGCCATTACAGTGATCGGCATCTCAAACTGTTTGATAATATGATGGAAGATTTTGAGATAGAATTTGAGGATGTGTATATCAATTTGTTTATCCATACACTTGAGGAAGATGCTAGGGATTGGTACAAGGATCTACCTAATAACTCTATTGATTCATGGACTGAGATGAAAAATGAATTTAGATTGCAGTATGGTGACAGGACTGATCCTAAATTTCTTTTGTCTGAATTTGAAAATATCAAGAAGAACCCAAATGAGACAGTCTATGACTTCAATACAAGATTCAATAAAACATTGAGAAGGTTTCCTGTCATTTTGAGGCCTTGCGATGAATATCGCTTGATCAAATATGCAGATGCATTTGATAAAAAGGCAGCCTATTACTTGAGAGACAAAAATCCTACAAAATTGAGGCAAGCTTTCACTATGGCACTCCAAATTGAAAATAATATTAAAGCTGTTGGTAAACCACTTAAGAGAGATGGTGTGAATCTGATAAACCCTAAGAAACCTCAAGCTATCAAGGGTGCTGATTTAGAAGATGTTGTCAAGACTTTGGCAGGGGCTGTCAAAGAAATTTCTTACAAATTAGCCCGAGCGGAGAAAGGAATTGGGCAAAGTTCACAAGGACAGCAAAGAACTCAAAACCATGATAGATTTGGCAATCATCCTAGGGGTGATCAAAGACAAGATGATAGAGGTAAAGGGCCTATTGGATCTGCAAATAGAAAACCCCAAGCACGTGAAAATAGAGTGGTGCTTGACCCTCTGACTGCAAGAGTTGCTATTGTTCAAGAAATTGCTGATATGGATTGGTGTGATAGATGTTTTCTTCCTCATCCTCCATGTGAAATGGACCAGCAAGATATTGATGATGATAATGAGAATGAAATGGATGATGACATTTGTATGATGGGCAGCTCTTCAAGCTCACAACAAGCAGCAACATCAACAAATGTGATAAGTGCAAGGACTATTGCAACCTTTTGGGATTGCATAAAGAGGGTACCATTTCTTTCTCTTCCTCAAACTCATGATGTAGATGTAGTTCAGGCCTTTGAAATTCCTAATAATGACTTTGAATATCTAAGGGCTTTAATGATCAAGAAGTATGATGGTGGTATTCCTTCAGAGGAAGATAGACAATTGTTAATGAATGTTGTGGTTGGTCAAGAGAAAGAGTACAATACTAGAAGTAAATTTGTTAGAGGAGTTGGTCCTCAAGCCAAGCCAAAGACACCCTTGCTCACAAGCATTCCCAAAGACAATCCTAGAAAAGAAACAATTTCCAAGAACCCTGTTGTCCCATGCAAAAATATCAGTCCTCTTCATGCCCAGGCTACCAAGAATACTTCTCCATCTGATGAACCTTCTTGTTTCCCTTCCAATGTTATTTTACCAAAGAATGTTCCATATGATATAGCCCAGGTTTTGAGCCAAATTAAAGTGAGTGTTCCAATTATTGAATTGCTTAGAATTCCTAAGCATAAGAAGAGAGCATTTGAGTACTTGGGATTGAAAGAAGAAAAGATTACCCCAAGAAGAAATGTAAATGTTGTTGAGAATCCTCTTCAAAGCATTGCTGGCCTTGGAACACCATCACCAATGGAATATTTTGGAGAGGCACCTAAAGTATATTTGGGGACATCCTTGGTTGATTCCCAATTGAATGTTGATCCATTCTTCACAACTTTGCTCATAAAAGATAGGTTGCTTCACAATTACATGTTTGATTCCAGTGCATCATGTAATGTCATGTCTCTAGAAGTCATGAATGAGTTGGATATCAAGGTGACAACAGACAGCATATGGGAAGTGTCCATGGATTGTTGGTTGTGTGAAGGGTTTAGTAGTGCAACTTGTAGCATATCCGGGTAAGGATTTAAAACTTGATGTTGTTATTGTTGATTTCCCTGCCAAATGGGGTATGCTTTTGTCAAGAAAGTGGTCTATGAGTGTTGGTGGTATAGTTCAAATGGACTTTTCCTATGCCACCCTTCCTATTGAGGACAACCTTGTCAAGCTCTATGGTGAGAAAGAAGATGTTACACTTGATTGAAGATTCCAACAATGCTTCTTATGAAGTGTTGTTTGTTGATTTAGATGTTGATAACTTCATTGGTTTTGCTGATGGAAAGGAGAACAAGATGGACAAATCCTATTGTCCTTGTATGGTGGGTTCTCCATGAACATTGTTATTTTATGGAGCTTGCTCCAAGTTTGGGAATGGTGCTAGTATAGTGTTGGTTTCTCCAAGTTTAGAAGAGTTTCCTTTTCCTTCAAGCTCAATTTTGAATGCACTAACAATATATCTGAATATGAAGCATTGTTGTTAGGGTTAAGGATTGCATGGAAATATGGAGTGAAGGATATTGTTTCTAAGGGAGATTTGGAGTTGGTGGTGAAGCAAGTAAGGAAGATGTATGCCACAAAAAATCAGCGTATGAAGCAATATAAGAATGTTGTTTGGGACTTGATTGAAATGTTTGATTCCTTTAACATTGTTTATCATTATAGGAATCTTAATGTTGTTGCTGATAAGTTAGCTGTCCTTGGCTTTAGATTTGACAATTGCACTTTGTTTCACCCTTTTTGAATATGACATTGAAGTACTAACAAGGCCAGTTGTCCCGGATAATGTAAAACATTGGCAGATTTTTGATGATGATGCACAAATCTTGAGGTTCTTACAATGCCAAGGTGAGTTTGTTGGTCAAAACATTGATTGGGAACCAATGGTGTGCATGAATGAAGGTAAAGAAACCTTGTTTGACAAGGGTATAATACAATTTAAGACAAACACCATTCCTAAAGGCCTTGTGGCACTTGAATCCAACTTTAGCAATGCTGATTGTATCATTAATAGAAACTTGTTTGCTTCAAGGGATGTGGAAGAGCACAACTTGGGAACCAAGGACAAACCAAGGAAGATTTGGTTGGGCAGCCATCTCAGCAAAGAAGAAAAATAGTCCTATGCCCAACTTTTCAAGAAATATCAAGATTGTCTTGCTTGGTCTTATTCAGAGCCAAAGGCCAAGTTGCTAGGACATATTGTGTCCAAGGAAGGTGTTATGATAGACCCGGAGAGAGTATAAGCAATTAGCAAAGTGCCCATTCTAAGAACCAAGAAAGGTATTCAATCTTTCTTTGGCCAAATCAATTTCATTAGAAGGTTTGTTTCTAATTTTTCCAGATAACTCTCCCAATCACAAGAATGCTAAGAAATGATCAAGTTATTAAGTGGGAAGAGGCAATCCAAGATTTTGAAGGAATAAAGGATGCACTCAAGCATGCACTGTTTTGGCAGCTCCAAACTATAAGATGCCTTTCCAAATCTTCTCTTTTACATCTGAATTTACTATTGCTTCAGTTTTGTTACAAATGGATGAAAAGGAGATGAGAGGCCTATTGCTTTCTTTAGCAAGGCTTTACAAGTAGCTGAATGAAGTACACAATTATGGAGAAACAATATTTTGCATTGGTGAAGGCAACAAAGATTTTTAGATCTTACATCTTGAGTTCAAAGGTTGTTGCCTATGTCCCTCATACAATGGTCGAGACATCTTATCTCGACATGGAAATCTCAAGCAAGAGATGTAGGTGGGTTAACAAAATTAAAGAATATGACATGGACATTCAAACTACAAAGTGGTAAGAGGTTTGGGTCTTGCCAAGCTCATGGCTGAGAGAGTAATTTGCAAAATGTAGAAGTGAATCACTTTTCAGAGGAAGAAAGGTCATGTCTACTTGACAAATTGATGAATTTTGATTAGTAAAGGATGTGATCTTCTACCTCAAGCATCTATGTTGTCCTAGTCACTTGAATAAAAATCAGAAAATAGCCCTCAAGCTAGCTTCTCAAAATATATCATAATAGACCTTGGGCTGGCTTGAAAGAACCCTAAAGGTGTCCACTTGTAAATGCATAAATCAAGATCAAGCTCCCAATTTGATTGTTGATTTCCATGGGGAGTTTGTGAGGACATTTTTTTGGTAGAGTAACAACACACAATATTTTAAGAGCTGGTTATTGGTGGCCAACTCTTTTAAAGATGCAAACCAACTAGTTAGAAGATGATATAGTTGCCAACATTTCTCGGAAGATTGAAGGCTTCAAGTCCCTTCCTTTGCAGCCTATATCAGTTGAAGCCCCTATCAAACAATGGGGAATGGACTTTGTAGGTGAGATTTCAAATCCTTCTAGTGTTGGTCATAAATGGATCCTTGTTGCAACTATTATTTCACAAAGTGGGTTGAGGCCATTCCATCTAGAAAGGCAACACACCAAGCGGTAATGGATTTCTTGCTGAATCATATCATTTGTAGGTTTAGAGTGCCGCTTAAGATTGTATATGATAATGCTATGTGTTTTAAAGTTAATCCTTTGATGGAAATGTGCAATGAATATGGGATAAATCTGACTTATGCTTCAAATTACAATCCACAAGGGAATGGGCAAGCTGAATCAAGTAACAAGAACTTGCTCAAGATCATTAGGATGACTTTGGAAATCAACAAGAAGAAGTGGGGAGAGCAATTGAAATTTGTAGTATGGGTAGGTAGACTCACTCCAAAAAGAGCAACTAGTCAAAGCAAATTTGAATTGCTCTAAGGAACACAAAAATTTCTGCCCTTACACTTGTAATTGTCCACATTTCAGTTTTCCCGGTAGTTAGAGGATCAAGAACATGGTCCATATGAATCAAGGATCAATCAAATCATTGAGTTGGATGAAGAAATGAGATCCTCTCATCAAAGACATGTCATATTTAAGGAGAAGTTGAAGAAGCTGTTTGATAAGAAGGTCAATCCTAGAGCCTTCAATGTTGGAGATTTGGTCTTTCTATGGGATAGTAGGCATGAAGATAAGGGCAAGCATGGAAATTTTTATGCCCTAGGGATGGGCCCTTATGCCATTAACATCATAATGAGATAGCATACATTCTTTCTCAAGGATTTGGATGGGGATTTGTTGGAGCTGCATGTTAATGGTAGACGTTTTAAAACACTTTTTGGATTAAATCCCTAAAGGAGGTATGCACAAGTTGTACATTTGATATAGCCCTTGTTTTTTTTTTTTCTTCTTTGCTTTGTTCTTGTTGTTGTTGGCTTGTGGTTTTCCCTTTTGTCCTTGGCAACCATTGTTGGTCTGGTTTTCTCGATCCTTTTTGGTGAAAATTCTAGTTTTTGGGCTGCAAATGTGTTTTTGACTCCTTGCCCAATGGATTTTTGGCACTTGGTCTATGTTTTGATCTTGTGTCACTCACAGGGAGTGCCCATCCCCAAGCAGGAGCCAATGTTGGTGCAATTTCTGGGTTTGCATGCTTTGCCTTAATTTCCATGTTCCATTTTTGCTCCAAAACGTTCATTTGTTCTATCTGGTGGCCTGCAATTCATGTTTTCCATTTGAATGCATTGAAAGTGCCCTCATATTTCCCTAAATTGAAGCAAAATCCAAGTTTCCCCTTTGTTGTGCCCTAATTTTTTCATTTACATGGGTTGTGTCATTTTTTCCTTGCCCTAATCATGAAAAAATTGAAATAGATCGAATCCAAGTTATTTGTTGCTAAAATCCTAATCCCCTGCCTAAACCATTGTGAAATCATGATTCATTGGATTCAAAATGGAAAATCTACCTTCCTTATGAATTTTTTCGATTTCTAGGGCATCCACTGCATTTTTACGTTTTGACGGGCATATGGGTGTCATCTCCCGTCAAAAATTATCCTTGCATGTTATCGCTAACGTACTGCAAGTTGCTTTATTGGTCGAGCGGTCGGAAAATATTACAACTTGTCATTTTTGACTTTTAGAAAAAGGAAAATTTTACTTTGCATGGCCCCGCATTTGCTACATGATAGTATACCTACATGGCATGATTTGATGGGTCGATGGACTGGACTAGTGGGTGGCGGGGTCACTTAGAATTTTTCTTCAATTTTGGAAAAATTCTCAATGTCAATTTTTGACCCGAGGGCCCGTGCCCAATGGGAAGTGGACACGTGTCCAGGGAGGTCAAACGGAAAAGTGGGGACTTAGAAAAATTTGAAGTTTTTGGCTTCAAAATGCTAGAGGAAAATATTTTCCCGGAGCCCGCAACGAATAGGAAGAGGACACGTGTCCTGGATTTGGCAGAGATTTGGAGTGCGGAAGAAATGTTGGAAAATTTACAAACTTTGGCGAGAAATTTCAAAGGGAAAAATGAACCCGCAGAAAATTTGGAGGTGTCCCCCCACAAAATCGGGGAGACACGTGGAACTGTTAAAAAGTTAAAAAGGGAATCTCGGGTCCACAGGAGGATTTTGTGCTCGTGGAGGAATGAAGGAAAAAATGAGGGTTGGCTCCACATGAATGGAAGACATGCCACATGGTTAAGGAAGCAATGGGGCATTTGTGCCCGTGGAGGTTCTCAAGGAAATTTTCCTTTTTCACAAAAGGAGAAAAATTTGTTATTTTGCCCCAGGATCTTGGTAGGGTCCACCTAAGGACAAATGGCATGTCGAGGGGGCATAAAGGAAAATTTTAAAAATTTCCCGAGGTCGAAAAGGTTCGAAATGCATTTTTAAGGTTAGATGCCCGGTCCAATAGTATTAGGACATGTGTCCACCTTATCCAAGTCAAAGAAGATATTTTTGAGCCAACATGTCGAATCTCACCAAGACACTTGAGGGCGGAAATTTAAAGTTGATTTTAAATCAACGGTTGCTGAGTGTTTTCATTTCTTGTCGCCATTGGAGCTCCAAGATGCTTGGAATCATCATTTTTGCACCAAATTGCATGAAATTTTATATGAAATCACATCCCCTTGACCTTTTGGATGCAATGGCATCATTCATTTGAGCTATTTCGGTGCCCTATAGTGATTTTCATGAAATATTTTTCTCGACCCATGTAAAAATGTGAAAAGTGAAAAATTAAAGTTGCAGAGTTAAAAATGATGAGGGAAAAGGGTGGAAAATGATTGCAAATGCATGCTGGCATGCTTGAATGACAAAAACATGACCCTAGGATGGATAAGGATCCAAATCCATGCAATATTTTGAAATATTTGTACATCTCCTACATTTTGCAAAATCTGTTTTATAGTTTTATATCATTTTTCATCAAATGGATAGGGTTTTGTAACAAATTTGATCCCTTTGGCATTTTCTTTGCTTGGGATGCAAGGATCCAAGATGGCATAGGGTATATTATGTAATTTGAGGCATTTTGTAAATTCTGTTGAGAATTTTGGAGAAAGAGAGAAGAATTTTCATGAGGAAAACTGAAGAAGTCCATTTTCTTTTGGAGAAACTGCCTAAGAGCCATTTTTATTCCTGTTTGCATCAAATGTTCATCATGTTGAGTTGGTTTCAACTGTAAAGCCATCAAAAAGATTTGAGATTGTCTAAATAACATTCCCTTGCTGATATATTTGATCAAATTCTTGGATTAACTAGTTTTATCTCTTGGCAAAGCTTACATACACTTGTATTTCAAGTATGTTTTCAATTTGTGTTTCATGCTCATGTTGCAATCTTGTGTTTGGGATCTTTATTGGTCATATATTGTCTCATTTCTTGTAGAGGGTTTGAAGGCATCTACAATCTTCCATTCAAGAGCATTCATTTGAGTGAAGATAAATGATTTAAATTCATCTTACCTTTCTTGTAAATTGAGGGTGTTTGTAAACCTTTGGGTGTACCTTAGGTCATTATCTACCAAGGGTTTCTAAATGCTTCATTGATATTTTTCTTCAAGCCTTTATGGCAGGTTATCAAAGTTTGTATGGAATAGTGCAGATTTGGGCATCCATGTGTGCACACATCCTAGTTGAAATAGCACTTCACATTCATTAAAACATCTCTGATGTTTAGGTGTTGTAATTCATTTGCAAAGCTTCCCAAAGAAAGTGATTATTTCTAGCTACTCTTGTCCCAACATCTCTCATCAAATTTTATTTTAAACTAACTCATCCTACCTACAATACCCCTATATTTGCATTGTGTGTCCACAAAAGAATTCAATCCTTTCACTAAAATGCACAAAGTTGATCGGGGTTTATCATGTCTTTAGCAACTCTAGCTTTGTTTTGAATACATTTCCATCATTTAGTACTCAAAACTCCTTTGATTTTGGATAATGAATACTTGATCATGTTTTCACAAAGCCTCTTCCATATCATATACAAAACACAAGGATATCTACATCTCCTTACCATATAAGGGCTGCAATATAGGTTCTCTTGCCTTGGTTGATAGGCACAACCTAAAATAGTGAGGGTTATATCAAAACCCTCTTGAAGGTGCTATCCACTCCATCAATTCTTGAATGCAAACAAGCAGATAGGTGTGCTTCCTCAGCTACAAATGACATACAAAACATCTATCTATCCTTGAGTGTCTTGTGCAAATTTATGATGTTGTTCAAGTTGTGAAGGAGAGTAAAATTGGATACCAACACCTAAGTGGCACCGCTGCTAGGGACTTATTGGAATTTCTATGTGGTTTTGAAGTGTTTGAAAGGTTTGAGCATTTGTGTGATCAAGTATTTGAGCTATTACATTCTTCGATATCATTTCATACTTCAGATCTACATGTTTTGGGTAAAAAGGATTTCAAACTCAGCTTGCTCTTCTCATTTACTAGAAGTTTATATGGTTTGGATGCATTGTTTTTGGTTGAATCAAGAAGAAGAAGATCTGATTTGTAAATCCTTGCAAAGTTTACAATACATAGCATACATTTGTGACATTATTTTAGTGTTTTCTTGCACAACTAAGGTGAAAATCCTTAGTGGCGACTCCATGCTATTTTGATCTTGAAATACCAATTGTCTTACACATTTCTATCATTTGAAACTTGTTTAAATCTATCAAGCTGGAGGGAAGGAGATCCCTCTTCATCAAGGACACTTCTAAGAAGTTGCTCGCCAAATCAAGAAGCTCAGAACTAGAAGGAAGAAGAGTGTGGAAAGTGGTTGGTGATTTGGTTGCAAGGAAAGAGATCCCCATAGTTGAATTTGAAGGAGAGCAGCCTGTTATTGAATATTATAATTCTTCTTCAAGTAGATCTGATTTAGGCAATCTTCTTGCTGATTTTCATTCTCCATCAGGTGAGGGACCTTCTTGTGTATTTATAAAACTTGCTCCTAAATCTTCTCATGTGGTTTCTAAGTTTGCTAAAGTTTATCAAGAGAGAGAGCCTTTGGGGGGTTATCATTTTAAAGATCACTCATCTATTCCAATCAGACCCATTACTACTCCCAACTAGCTTGTTTCACCTCCAAGATCACCCCCACCAAACAATATGGCTCAGCCTAGACCTCCATTTGTTGTTAACACCTTTGGTCCTATAAATTTTGGAGGAATGGATGGTTATCCAAATGTTGTCTCACAAGATGTGAGAAATAGGTTACCAAAATTCCAAGGTAACAATGCCATTACCGGTGATCAGCATCTCAAACTGTTTGATAATATGATGGAAGATTTTGAGATAGAATTTGAGGATGTGTATATCAATTTGTTTATCCATACACTTGAGGAAGATGCTAGGATTGGTACAAGGATCTACCTAATAACTCTATTGATTCATGGATCGAGATGAAAAATGAATTTAGATTGCAGATGGTGACAGGACTGATCCTAAATTTCTTTTGTCTCGAATTTGAAAATATCAAGAAGAACCCAAATGAGACAGGTCTATGACTTCAATACAAGATTCAATAAAACATTGAGAAGGTTTCCTGTCATTTTGAGGCCTTGCGATGAATATCGCTTGATCAAATATGCAGATGCATTTGATAAAAAGGCAGCCTATTACTTGAGAGACAAAAATCCTACAAAATTGAGGCAAGCTTTCACTATGGCACTCCAAATTGAAAATAATATTAAAGCTGTTGGTAAACCACTTAAGAGAGATGGTGTGAATCTGATAAACCCTAAGAAACCTCAAGCTATCAAGGGTGCTGATTTAGAAGATGTTGTCAAGACTTTGGCAGGGGTCAAAAAGAAATTTCTTACAAATTAGCCCGGGCAGAGAAAGGAATTGGGCAAAGTTCACAAGGACAGCAAAGAACTCAAAACCATGATAGATTTGGCAATCATCCTAGGGGTGATCAAAGACAAGATGATAGAGGTAAAGGGCCTATTGGATCTACAAATAGACAACCCCAAGCACGTGAAAATAGAGTGGTGCCTGACCCTCTGATTCTGCAAGAGTTGCTGTTGTTCAAGAAATTGCTGATATGGATTGGTGTGATAGATGTTTTCTTCCTCATCCTCCATGTGAAATGGACCAGCAAGATATTGATGATGATAATGAGAATGAAATGGATGATGACATTTGTATGATGGGCAGCTCTTCAAGCTCACAACAAGTAGCAACATCAACAAATGTGATAAGTGCAAGGACTATTGCAACCTTTTGGGATTGCATAAAGAGGGTACCATTTCTTTCTCTTCCTCAAACTCATGATGTAGATGTAGTTCAGGCCTTTGAAATTCCTAATAATGACTTTGAATATCTAAGGGCTTTAATGATCAAGAAGTATGATGGTGGTATTCCTTCGAAGGAAGATAGACAATTGTTAATGAATGTTGTGGTTGGTCAAGAGAAAGAGTACAATACTAGAAGTAAATTTGTTAGAGGATTTGGTCCTCAAGCCAAGCCAAAGACATCCTTGCTCACAAGCATTCCCAAAGACAATCCTGGAAAATAAACAATTTCCAAGAACCCTATTGTCCCATGCAAAAATATCAGTCCTCTTCATGCCCAAGCTACCAAGAATACTTCTCCATCTGATGAACCTTCTTGTTTCCCTTCCAATGTTATTTTACTAAAGAATGTTCCATATGATATAGCCCAGGTTTTGAGCCAAATTAAAGTGAGTGTTCCAATTATTGAATTGCTTAGAATTCCTAAGCATAAGAAGAGAGCATTTGAGTACTTGGGATTGAAAGAAGAAAAGATTACCCCAAGAAGAAATGTAAACGTTGTTGAGAATCCTCTTCAAAGCATTGCTGACCTTGGAACACCATCACCAATCAAATATTTTGGAGAGGCACCTGAAGTATATTTGGGGACATCCTTGGTTGATTCCCAATTGAATGTTGATCCATTCTTCACAACTTTGCTCATAAAAGATAGGTCGATTCACAATTACATGTTTGATTCCAGTGCATCATGTAATGTCATGTCTCTAGAAGTCATGAATGAGTTGGATATCAAGGTGACAACAGCATATGGGAAGTGTCAGTTGTTGGTTGTGTGAAGGGTTTAGTAGTGCAACTTGTAGCATATCTGGGTAAGGATTTAAAACTTGATGTTGTTATTGTTGATTTCCCTGCCAAATGGGGTATGCTTTTGTCAAGAAAGTGGTCTATGAGTGTTGGTGGTATAGTTCAAATGTACTTTTCCTATGCCACCCTTCCTATTGAGGACAACCTTGTCAAGCTCTATGGTGAGAAGAAGATGTTACACTTGATTGAAGATTCTGGCAATGCTTCTTATGAAGTGTTGTTTGTTGATTTAGATGTTGATAACTTCATTGGTTTTGCTGATGGAAAGGAGAACAAGATGGACAAATCCTATTGTCCTTGTATGGTGGGTTCTCCATGAACATTGTTATTTTATGGAGCTTGCTCCAAGTTTGGGAATGGTGCTAGTATAGTGTTGGTTTCTCCAAGTTTAGAAGAGTTTCCTTTTTCCTTCAAGCTCAATTTTGAATGCACTAACAATATATCTGAATATGAAGCATTGTTGTTAGGGTTAAGGATTGCATGGAAATATGGAGTGAAGGATATTGTTGCTAAGGGAGATTCAGAGTTGGTGGTGAAGCAAGTAAGGAAGATGTATGCCACAAAAAATCAGCGTATGAAGCAATATAAGAATGTTGTTTGGGACTTGATTGAAATGTTTGATTCCTTTAACATTGTTTATCATTATAGGAATCTTAATGTTGTTGCTGATAAGTTAGCTATCCTTGGCTCTAGATTTGACAATTGCACTGTTTCACCCTTTTGTGAATATGACATTGAAGTACTAACAAGGCCAGTTGTCCTGAATAATGTAAAACATTGGCAGATTTTTGATGATGATGCACAAATATTGAGGTTCTTACAATGCCAAGGTGAGTTTGTTGGTCAAAACATTGATTGGGAACCAATGGTGTGCATGAATGAAGGTAAAGAAACCTTGTTTGACAAGGATATAATACAATTGAAGACAAACACCATTCCTAAAGGCCTTGTGGCACTTGAATCCAACTTTAGCAATGTTGATTGTATCATTAATAGAAACTTGTTTGCTTCAAGGGATGTGGAAGAGCACAACTTGGGAACCAAGGACAAACCAAGGAAGATTTGGTTGGGCAGCCATCTCAACAAAGAAGAAAAATAGTCCTATGCCCAACTTTTAAAGAAATATCAAGATTGTCTTGCTTGGTCTTATTCAGAGCTAAAGGCATATAGAGAAGATTTGTTCCAACATGAGATTCCTCTTGAGGAAAAATCTAAGCCATTTAGACAAAGACAAAGGCCCATTAATCCACTTTTATCCATGAATATGCAAGAGGAGTTGAAGAAATTAAGAGATGGCAGCATCATTCAGCCTACTAGATACTCTTCTTGGGTTGCCAACCTTGTGTCAGTTAGGAAAAAGAATGGTGATATTAGACTTTGTGTGGATTTTAGGAATCTAAACAAAGCATCTATGAAGGACAACTACCCATTGCCAAACATGGAGAATATGTTGCAGCTTGTAACAGGGTCAGAGATGCTTTCTACCTTGGATGGTTTCTCCGGATACAACCAAGTAGTTGTCAAAGAATAAGAAAGATTAAATACAACCTTCACTACTCCTTGGGGACTTATGTTTTTGTGAGGATGCCCTTTGATTGATGAAGGCTGGTGCCACTTTTAGAGGGCAATGGATGTTGCCTTTCTGGTTATATCAATGAATTCATAGCGTTTACCAATATGATGTGACTATTTTTTCAAGGCAGCGAGGAGATCATTTGTAACACTAAAAAAATGCTGATCGGATGTAGAGAGTATGGCATTTCCCTTAACCCAAAAAGTCTCATTTTGGCGTGCAAAAGGCCAAGTTTCTAGGACATATTGTTTCTAAGGAAGGTGTACGGTAGACCTCGGAGAGAGTAGAAGCAATTAGCAAAGTGCCCATTCCAAGAACCAAGAAAGGTATTCAATCTTTTTTTGGCCAAATTAATTTCATTAGAAAGTTTGTTTCTAATTTTTTGAGATAACTCTCCCAATCACAAGCATGCTAAGAAAGGATCAAGTTATTAAGTGGGAAGAGGCTATCATCCAAGCTTTTGAAGGAATAAAGGATGCACTCAAGCATGCACCTGTTTTGGCAGCTCCAAACTATAAGATGCCTTTCCAAATCTTCTCTTTTACATCTGAATTTACTATTGCTTCAGTTTTGTTACAAAAGGATGAAAAGGGAGATGAGAGGCCTATTGCTTTCTTTAGCAAGGCTTTACAAGTAGCTGAACTGAAGTACACAATTATGGAGAAACAATAGTTTGCATTGGTGAAGGCAACAAATATTTTTAGATCTTACATCTTGAGTTCAAAGGTTGTTGCCTATGTCCCTCATACAATGGTCAAAGACATCTTATCTGACATGGAAATCTCAAGCAAGAGATGTAGGTGGGTTAACAAACTTCAAGAATATGACATGGACATTCAAACTACAAAGTTGGTAAGAGGTTTGGGTCTTGCCAAGCTCATGGCTGAGAGTAATTTGCAAAATGTAGAAGTGAATCAGCTAGAGGAAGAAAGGGCAGATCTACTTGACAAATTGATGAATTATGATTAGTACAAGGATGTGATCTTCTACCTCAAGCATCTATGTTGTCCTAGTCACTTGAACAAAAATCAGAAAAGAGCCCTCAAGCTAGCTTCTCAAAAATATATCATAATAGACCTTGGGCTGGCTTGGAAGAACCCTAAAGGTGTCCTCTTGAAATGCATAACTGAAGATCAAGCTCCCAATTTGATTGCTGATTTCCATGGGGGAGTTTTTGGAGGACATTTTGTTGGTAGAGTGACAACACACAATATTTTAAGAGCTAGTTATTAGTGGCCAACTCTTTTTAAAGATGCAAACCAGCTAGTTAGAAGATGTGATAGTTGCCAACATTTCTCAGGAAGATTGAAGGCTTCAAGATCCCTTCCTTTGCAGCCTATATCAGTTGAAGCCCCTTTCAAACAATGGGGAATGGACTTCGTAGGTGAGATTTCAAATCCTTCTAGTGTTGGTCATAAATGGATCCTTGTTGCAACTGATTATTTCACAAAGTGGGTTGAGGCCATTCCATCTAGAAAGGCAACACACCAAGTGGTAATGGATTTCTTGCTGAATCATATCATTTGTAGGTTTGGAGTGCCAGTTAAGATTGTATCTGATAATGCTATGTGTTTTAAAGCTAAGCCTTTGATGGCAATGTGTAATGAATATGGGATAAATCTGACTTATGCTTCAAATTACAATCCACAAGGGAATGGGAAAGCTGAATCAAGTAACAAGAACTTGCTCAAGATCATTAGAAGGAATTTGGAAATCAACAAGAAGAAGTGGGGAGAGCAATTGAAATTTGCAGTATGGGTAGATAGAATCACTCCAAAAAGAGCAACTAGTCAAAGCCCATTTGAATTGGTCTATGGAACACAAGCATTGCTGCCCTTACACTTGCAATTGTCCACATTTCAGTTTTCCCAGTAGTTAGAGGATCAAGAACATGGTCCATATGAATCAAGGATCAATCAAATATTTGATTTGGATCAAGAAAGAAGAGCCTCTCATAAAATACATGTCATATTTAAGGATAAGTTGAAGAAGTTGTTTGACAAGAAGGTCAATCCTAGAGCCTTCAATGTTGGATATTTGGTCTTGCTATGGGATAGTAGGCATGAAGATAAGGTAAAGCATGGAAATTTTTATGCCCTATGGATGGGCCCTTATGCCATTGACATCAAAATTAGAGAGCATACATTCTTTCTCAAGGATTTGGATGGGGATTTGCTGGAGCTGCCTGTTAATGGCAGACATTTAAAACACTTTTTGGATTAAATCCCCAAAGGAGGTATGCACAAGTTGTACATTTTATATAGCCCTTGTTTTTTTTTTTCTTTGCTTTGCTTTGTTCTTGTTGTTGGGCTTGTGGTTTTCCCTTTTTCCTTGGCAGCCATTGTTGGTCTAAGTTTCTCAATCCTTTTTGGTGAAAATTCTGGTTTTTTGGGATGCAAATGTGTTTTTGACTCCTTGCCCTATGGATTTTTGGCACTTGGTCTACGTTTTGATCTTATGTCACTCACAGGGAGTGCCCATCCCCAAGCAGGAGCCAATGTTGGTGCAATTTCTTGGTTTGCACGTTTTGCCTTAATTTCCATGTTCCTTTTTTGCTCCAAAAACATTCATTTGTTCTATCTGGTGGCCTGCAATTCATGTTTTCCATTTGAATGCATTGAAAGGGCCTCATATTGCCCTAAATTGAAGCAAAATCCAAGTTTCCCCTCTGTTGTGCCTATTTTTTCATTTACATGGGTTGTGTCATTTTTCCGTGCCCTAATCGTGAAAAAATTTGAAATAGATTGAATTCAAGTTTTTGTTGCTAAAATCCTAATCCCTAGGCCTAAACCATTGTGAAATCATGATTCATGGATTCAAAAGCAAAAAAGATGCCTTATGAATTTTTTTGATTTCTAGGGCATCCAATGCATTTTTACGTTTTGACGAGCATACGGGTGTCATCTTCTCGTCAAAATTATCCTTGCATGTTATCGCTAATGTGGCAGGTTGCTATTGGCCGGGAGCGGTCGGAAAATATTACAACTTGTCATTTTTTTACTTTTAGCAAAAGGAAAATTTTACTCTACAGCCCCGCATTTGCTACAGTAGTATGCCTACGTGGCATGATTTGATTGGTCAGATGGACCAGTAGGTGGTGGGGGTCACTTAGAATTTTTCTTCAATTTTGGAAAAATTCTCAATGTCAATTTTTGACCCGAGGGCCCACACCCAATGGGAAGTGGACAGTGTCTAGGGAGGTCAAACGGAAAAGTGGGGACTTAGAAAATTTGAATTTTTGGCTTCAAAATGCTAGAGGAAAATATTTTCCTGAAGCCCACAACAAATATGTCCCAGATTTGGCGGAGAGATTTGGAGTGTGGAAGAAATGTTGGAAAATTTACAATTTTTGGCAAGAAATTTCAACGGGAAAAATGAACTGCGGAAAATTTAGAGGTGCCCCCTACACCAATTAGGGGGAGACATGTGGTACTGTGTTCAAAGTTAAAAAGGGAAGCTCGGGTCCGAGGAGGATTTTGTGCTCGTGGAGGAATGAAGGAAAAAATGAGGGGTTAGCTCCGTAGTGAATGGGAGACCGCCACGTGGCGGAGGAAGCAGCGAGCGTTCAAGCCCGCGGAGGTTCTTAAGGAAATTTTCCTTTTTTCATAAAAGGAGAAAAAAAAATTATTTTGGCCTACAGATCTTGGTAGGGTCCACCTAGGGACACGTGGCGTGTCCAGGGGGCATGTGGGGAAAATTTTAAAAAATTTCCCGAGGTCAGAAAAGGTTCGAAATGCATTTTTAAGGTTGGATTCCCGGTCCAATGGTATTTGGACACATGTCCACCTTATCCAAAAGTCAAAGAAGATATTTTTGAGCCTACATGTCGAATCTCATCAAGACACGTGAGGGCAGAAGCTTAAAGTTGATTTTAAATCAACGGTTCTTTGAAAAGTTTTTGTTTCTTGTCGCCATTGGAGCTCCAAGATGCTTGGAATCATCATTTTTGAACTAAATTGAATGAAATTTTATATGGAATCACATCCCCTTGACCTCATGGATGTAATTGCATCATTCATTTGAGCTATTTCGGTACCCTATAGTGATTTTCATGAAATATTTTCAAATCACCCATGTAAAAATGTGAAAAGTGAAAAATTAAAGTTGCAGAGAAAAAATGATGAGGGAAAAGGGTGGAAAATGATTGCAAATGCATGTTGGCATGGTGGAATGACAAAAACGTGACCCTAGGATGGATAAGGATCTGAATCCATGTAATATTTTAAAATATTTGTGCATCTCTTGCATTTTGCGAGTTGTTTTACAGTTTTATATCATTTTTCATCAAATGGATAGGGTTTTGTAACAAATTTGATCCCTTTGGCATTTTCTTTGCTTGGGATGCAAGGATCCAAGCTAGCATAGGGTATATTATGTAATTTGGAGGCATTTTGTAAAGTCTATTGAGAATTTTGGAGAAAGAGAGAAGAATTTTCATGAGGAAAACTGGAAGAAGTCCATTTTCTTTTGGAGAAACTACCTGAGAGCCATTTTTTATTCCTGTTTGCATCAAATGTTCATCATGTTGAGTTGGTTTCAGTTGTAAAGCCATCAAAAAGCTTTGAGATTGTCTAAATAACATTCCCTTGCTGATATATTTGATCAAATTCTTGGATTAACTGGTTTTATCTCTTGGCAAAGCTTGCATACACTTGTATTTCAGTATGTTTTCAATTTGTGTTTCATGCTCATGTTGCAATCTTGTGTTTGGGATATTTATTGGTCATACATGGTCTCATTTCTTGTAGAGGGTTTGAAGGCATCTACAATCTTCCATTCAGAAGAACATTCATTTAAGTGAAGATAAATAGATTTAAATTCATCTTACCTTCCTTGTAAATTGAGGGTGTTTGTAAACCTTTGGGTGTACCTTAGGTCATGATCTAACAAGGGTTTCTAAATGCTTCATTGATATTTTTCTTCAAGCCTTTGTGGCAGGTTATTAAATTTTGTATGGAATAGTACAGATTTGGGCATCCATGTGTGCACACATCCTGGTTGAAAGAGCACTTCACATTCATTGAAACATCTCTGTTGTTTAGGTGTTGTAATTCATTTGCAAAGCTTCCCAAAGAAGGTGATGATTTCTAGCTACTCTTGTCCTAACATCTCTCATCAAAATTTCATTTTAAACTAATTCATCCTGCCTACAATACCCCTACATTTGCATTGTGTTTCCACAAAAGAATTCAATCCTTTCACTAAAATGCAAAAAATTGATCAAGGTTTTATCATGTCTTTAGCATCTCTAGCTTTGTTTTGAAATCATTTCCATCATTTAGTACTGAAAACTCCTTTGATTTTTGATAATGGATACTTGATCATGTTTTCACGAAGCCTCTTCCATATCATATGCAAAACACAAGGATATCTCCATCTCCTTACCATATAAGGGCTGCAATATAGGTTCTCTTGCCTTGGTTGATAGGCTGAACCTAAAATAGTGAGGGTTAGATCAAAACCCTCTTGAAGGTCCTATCCACTCCCTCAATTCTTGAATGTAAACAAGCGAGATAGGTGTGCTTCCCAGCTACAAATAACATACAAAACATCTATCTATCCTTAAGTGTCTTGTGTAAATTTATGATGTTGTTCAAGTTGTGAATGAGAGTAAAATTGGATACCAACAACTTTTAAACAACTTGTCCATGTATAACCACGGTGGGGTGAAACAACATAGAATAAAATGAAATAAAAAAGGGAAATGTGAAACATGATACTAAACATAATATCACTTGAGGTGAAGGGATTTGAATTAATCACAAAAATCCTCACCTTCAAGCATACTTGAGGTGGAAATCCCCATTATTAAATTATTCGTGACTAAGTAATGACAAACTCAATCAAAAATTTAATCCTTCATCAATCTTCTTATGTATTTAACTATCCCGGTGAAAGAAAAGATCACTAACCTTAATAGGATGGTGTACACTTCATGATGTTGTGTAACTTTAAGATGATTCTCATCTAAAAATTTTAAATCAACTATGCATGCTTCCCTATACTCATCCTCATCTATGATCCCTTATAGGGGACTCGTAAGCTAGGAAGCTAAAAATATAACAGGAGGAAATCCTCAACTCTAAAAGCCAATGAATATGGGGTAGCACCTGTAGATGTGGGTATGATTGTTCGATAATCCCATAGCATGGGATATAACTACATATGTCAATCCCTTTTATTTTTACCCATCTTAAGAAAAATAGACTTCAATGTCTTTTTATCACTTCAGCCTATCCATTAACTTGAGGGTAACACGGATATGTAGTGTACTATGAGATGGAATTTATTATATAGTTCTTATATTTCTAGGTTTTGGAAGGAGCTCTTGTTGTCATAAATTATTACTTGTGGGACTTTGAACATGCAAATAATTTGTTTTAGGAAAATATTTCCTTTGACTAAACTTGTGACAGTGGTAAGAGGCATAGCCCCTACACATTTTGTGAATTACTCAATTGTAGTTATGATGAAATTATTCCCATCTGTAGAGGTAGGGGTCAATTTTCCAATTAAGTCAAGATCCCATATAGAAAAGGGATATGAATTAACAATCAGATGAAACTCTTATACTAGAACGTATATAAAATGTGTGAATTCTTTACATTTGGGACATTTCAAATGTAATCAATTGTATCATTCTTGAGAGTGGACCAAAAATAACCCATCCTATGAATCTTACATGAAATTTCATGACAACCAAAGTGATCATAGCAAACCCATCATGATAATGTAATAAGACACATTTAGACTCTTTTTCATCGAAATAGTAAAGGATCATGCCATAAAAGTCTCTCTTATATAATACCATAGCTAAAATCACTTAGTTTTGGCTAAAATACGAAGGTTTCTCCTCTCGTTAAGAATTGAAGTCTTTGGGATAGGTGTGTTTGAGTAGATAGGTGATGATATCCATATACCAAGGAGATGACGTGACCTTAGGATTTTCTATGTAGAAAATTAACTCATCGGGAAGTTCAACATCCACTAGATATCCTAAGTCTAAGGGGTTTTCTACCAGAAAATTAATAACTATTTATCCCTTAAACAATTTTTGCTTGAAATAGGTAAACTCAAATTTTCCAAAGAGTGTGATTAGATGAGCGAATTTCTTGGAGAGGGCTGGCTCCATTAGGAAAGTGAAAAATCCTTGAGATTTTAAAATTACCCTAGTCTCTTGATTTAAGATATCTCATGCATTTAGTGGAAAACACTATCGAAAGGCATTTTTAGCCCGAGAATAACATGTTTTATAGTCCAATAGAACACAACTGATGAAATACATGGCCCACTCTTTTCTATCATCATCTTCCTAAGAAAGCATGTAAGCGGTGAAATTTGAATTGCATATAGGTAAAGGAAAATCGGTTTATCGAATGTGGATTCATAAGAGTGGGAGGGGATAATAGGAAGTAATTGATATAGATGTAAAGGATTCATAACATTCTTAGGTACATATTATGGCATTTTCATTCTTTAATAAATTGCTAATTGAGTTAACCACGTATGTGAGTTTTGGAGAAAATCTCCATATGGCCCCTAATTTCCCAGGATCAATTAGATCCATGACTTGGTGGTTGGAAGGATCATCTCTAGTATAACACAAACCTAGCATGATCAACATCAATTTCCCATTGGGATATGATGTATCCTAATATATTTCCACCAACCACTCCAAAACCACACTTTTTGGGAATTAAGGTAATGCAAGACTCAATGAGTCACGTGAAAATGATTCTAAAACCCCATACATAGTATTTTCTCTTTCTATCTTTATCCAAGAGTTCATTGATGTAGGAGTTGACAATGTTTTGAATTAATTCATGGAATATGTGGGTCATGGATCATTGATAAGTTACCCCTACATTATTGATACTAAAGGGAATAATAGTATAACGTAATGATCTTTATGGGGTAGTGAATGAAGTTTGTTCTAATCTTCTTTTGATATGTACATTTGATTATAGAAAGAGAACCTATCCAGGAATTAAAGGAGCTCACACCTAGTTGTTTCATAAATAATCATTCCAATAGAGGAAAATTGACAGATCATCTTTGGGCACACTTTGTTAATATCACGAAATTCGATATAAATATTAATTTTTCCATTATTTTTAAGACTAGTACGATGTAGGATGACTAATTTGTATAATCTACCAATCTAATGAAACCAAATTTGAGGAGTTTGATAACTTCCTCTTTCATCATTAGTGTTATCTTGGGTTTCATTGGTCGTAACTTTTTGACTAATTTGGCCCCAAGTTTTGTAACTAGGTCATGGACAACAACATCTATATGGATAATGGTCATGTTAGAATAGGATAAAGTGAAAACCTTGGATAACTCGGTGAGAAAGGATTTTGGTCTTCAACTTCTTATGGCAAGAGTGAAGATATAAGTTTTAGGATTTGGTTGTTCATACATTTTTATGTTTATATTTATGGTGTCTTCGATGAGGTAAGTGTTTCCTTCTTCAAACTTAAGTGACACCGATGGGAGATCTAAGGATTCCTCTTTAGTTTTTTAAATGTCAATATCTTCAAAACCGAATCATATTATTCAATTTTACAATATGAATCATAATATTCATTCTCGTATGTAGTCTGCTTTGTGAAGGAATGTTTTGTTGGGTGTATGAGAACTTCATCCAAAAAATGTATCAACACTCACCCAAAGCACGCACAACCATTAGGTCCCTCCTTTACTTTTATATCGGGATGTGGTTAGTGCATACATAATCATTATAACAAATATAACATGTATGAATGGATATACAACATACAAGTTTGAAAAAACATATAATAAGTAAGCTTAATCAAAGCATACATAATGATCAACAACACTTGAATTCCTAATATACCATATTGAGACATAGTAATATTTTCTACCCAAACACAATTATCCATCATAAACACATTTCTTTACATAACAAGCTTATTGATTACATCCATAGCTCAATTGCATCAATGTTTTGGACCATGTGTGCATGCATAATGTCTCATATATAGACTCCATCATTGATCTTTTCTTCTACACAAAAAGGTACTTAATTATAAGAGTGCTACACCTATTTATACATGATGGGAATTACCCTCACTTCTCACATTCATTTATCCTAATAATATGCGTGCATGCATGCTCTTACACCTTTTAACTATAGATCGGGCTATAAATAGTTCAGCCTTAACATGTTTTAATTCCTATAATTGAACCTTCTACATGCACCGTATTTATCCTTCTTTGCATGTGTTTTTTCTTATTTATAGACCTTGCTTGTACACCATGCCTTCTTCTTTCTCTCCAATTTTTAGGCCTATCTCCAAAAATGGCTAAGTCCTTAGTCTTCTATATGTGTGCACATCTTGGCATGCTGAATTTTTTCATTGAGTTGCACGCACCTTCGCGCATTTAATTTTCTTCAATCTCTACTCTTATGCGCATGATTTTGCACTCCCTACGCTTAAATGTTTTCCTTCTACCCATTATAACACCCCCGAATCGCTGTTATTTCTCCACGAGCATTCAAGTGTTGATATTTGATTTCTCCTATATAAGGACATGTTCCTTTGGTTTTGGGAAGTCATGCTTGATTTGGATTATATCTTTTACTCTTAAGATCTTTGATTGAACCGAATATGCTTGGACTCTTTTGTTTCTTTCATCCTTCGCATTTGAGTACAATCTGATTTCTGGAAGATTGTGGATTTATCCACCTTTATGACTCAACCTTGGATCAGTTGCATTGATCCAAGGAATGTTTTAATTTTATTCAGGATGAACAATTTGTAATAACATTTTGTGAGTTATTAAGTCTGACTGAACTTTGAATGTTCAAGTTCTTTTAAAACTCCTTATATATATATATATATATATATATATATATATAATATGTGTGTGTGTGTATGTATGACCATAGAGGATAGTTTTGTTGGATTCCGGAGGTTAACTCTAGCTGATCATTGTAATCAGAATCTGTTTCGGTCATCATAGCATCAGAAAGGACCTGGACCTTAAGCCAGGTAAGATGTGTAAGTTTTCTATCTAAAGCTTAATTACTTAATGCAAATCAGAAACTGAATCGGGAATGTTTTATTCTGTTTGAACTCTATTACTGATTAGTCCTATCTAGGGGACCTAGACTAGAATCAGTAAGGTTATTAGTTTTAACCTAAACTATAACCTAATGTTGCAAGGTTAGTTAATCTAACCTAGTCCTAAACTATGAGCTTAATACTCCTAAGGGTTAACTAAACCTATCACTAAGGAGGGTGACTAATGTTATATCCTATGGCCATAAGACTAAGTCTACCTATGATCTAACCTTAGTCACTAACCTATCCTAAACTAATGCTATGAAGGGGGACCTAAGGGGGTTGCAAGTCTTGGGCGATGGTTTCCATGGCATTTAAGGAAGGGATAAGGATGAAGGACAGGGAGTGCTGCCAGGTTTAGTGGAGGTTAAATTTGTTAAGAGGGTCTTACGTGGTAGTATCTCTAAGAATGGGAACTTTTGTTTATTTTGTTTTAGCATTCGCCAACTTTGGCGGTCGGTGGTAATGGAGAATAGGTGGGAGAATGAAATTTAATGCAATTAATTTACATAGGGTCTCGAGCGCGGATTTCTTGGGAAGGCATGCAAGTGGAATTTTGCTTGGTTGTCTTGTTTTTCATGCATTCTGTTTTTCACTCTGCATGAGCACCTTGTACTTACCGCACTGACCTGCCTACTCTTCGTTGCATGGCAATTTTGAAAGTTTCAAATTTACTTCTCTATCATGGGGAATATATAAGGCATGGAGGTAACAATATTTTGTTGTTTAATCTTTCATGGAAGAAGAAGAGAAGGGCGAGCGCATTCAAAGGTCTTCTTCAACTTTTTAGCGACACTATCAGGCATGATAGGCCCTAACTGTTAAAATATTGCTTTCCTTTAAATGTTTTCATTAGAACAACTTTGTTCTGATGATATATGCATATTTTGACTTGGCTGGTAACAATGATTTGGGTTTTATGTTGATTTGGGGTTCTGGGTTGTATTTGGATCCTGGATGAAACCTGCTTCATTATTCTTGTTTCCATGCTGTGAATCCAATATGGAGTTTTGCTTTCTGTTTGGAAGTGTTGTAAGTTTTCTTTATCTCGATCGAGGTATTTGATTAAAAACTGCTCCATGAAAGAATGCGTGCTTAATGATTACGTGTTTGAAAACACCACTGTAATTATTTGTTGTTTCAAATATGATTGTATTAATTGATTGTTTGCTTCACCGTATGAACTCTAACTATTACTGGTCCATGTTCGGAAAGTAAGTAATTGATTTTGTGGTTGGAATGTTAGTTTATTCAGTGAAACTCGACTATTTTAGTTGCATGAGTTGGAAATGTTGTTGAAATCTAAGCCTGTACTTTTTACTTCAAAGGGGTTTGAATGTTCTTATGAATACAGAGTTCTGTGAGTAAGGAAGTATTTGGTTAAACTATTGTTTTTGTGATTTTACATGGATATTAGGAACACAGATATGTTCAAGAGAAAACATACTTGGATGAACTTTGTTCCCTGGAAATTCATGGTTAATCTTGGATCTACCTTAATAGAAATTATGTTAATGTGTGGATGAGATAAGATTGTGTTTTATTTACCCAGAGGTGACTGTGAAATCTACTTCTTTGGGCTCGCATTACACAATGTCGAAATTCTACCTTGAAAGAAAAACAACGACTTCAATGTCGATAAGCTTATCTACGTTCAGCTAATGCATTCCCCTTTTGTAGTTGAAATTTGGGTTGAAATGATCTATATGCAACTGAATGATCTATTTATTTTGAACAGATAAAGCACTGATAACTACTATGGTATGAGTAGGGTGAATTTTGGGGCATTGCTTGAATCTGTATTTAGAATTCAATTATTAATTTTGTATATGCATTTTTGGTTTGGTGTCCTGAAATTATATATATATATATCAACCTAATAGTGCGACGATTGGAATGATTCAGATCGATCCATTGGCAAACTCTAAAGGTGACTCTACCTGACCTATGTTATTGGTTAAACTTAGATGTTTGGATTACTCATCTTTTCCTTCCTTGATGGAACTTGAGATGTATATTACTTCTGGAAGCTAATTAGTTCCGAACTTGATTACAATAGAGTTTTAATCTTCTCTGTTTTCTTCCTCTAAGTTGAGAAGGGAAAATTGTAAAAGGGTTTCAAATTATGAAGTGTTTATACTCTCCTTGGGAATAATAGTGTTCTCTTCTTTAGAATTCCTATAAGGGACTCTACAGTAGGGTTATGGGATGTCAGGACTGTTAAAAGGTAGTGTAGAGAAATAGTAAGTGGTGAGATCTTACCTTGGAAGACTCCCTTCATTTTATAGCTTGTGTTAGGTCTTATTGAGAACTCAGTTGTTATCTTCTTGCAAAAAAAGGGGGTAATCCAGTAGCTATTGCTTGCGTACCTATCGCTGACTGATAATTGGTATAATAAGGTTAAGGGAAGTTTGTTAGGAGGACTTGCAAGTTGCAGTAATCCATTCCTTTGCACAAATTGCTTGTATTTGAACCTGTTGGATGTATACTTTAGAATGGTTAAGTTTTAATTAGGAGTTGATTAAAAACATGAATTTCTACTGTTCTTGGTTTTCGGATGGCTAGGTACTTAAGATTCAGATTGTTTCTTCTTATTTTCTTGTATAAGATGAATCATCCAAAAATATTTAAGTTGAAATTGTAACTATAATTTGAGTTATGTTTTTAAGTCATATTATAATGGTAGAAAGAAAACCAGTGTGAATCTTAATTTGGATTTGATGGAATTGATGTCATTTAAATAGGATTGTTTAATGAAAACAATTAGTGGAATGCAACTGTTTTTAAGGATTAGTGCTTATCATGCTCAGTTCATTGAACTGACCCGTGCTAGCAATTTTTGTAGATGGTCATCGTAAGTGGTAAAGGCAGACAAAATATGATATGATGCAATGACTATTTTAATCTGGTTCTTATGAGGAATTTCGAATTATATATTTCAAATTGTATTTTGGAAGAAAGTTACTTCTTTTGTTGAAGGCTATTGTCTTAAAGTATGCCAAAGTGCATAGATTGTAATTGTATAGATTTGGAAATAGATGAATCGGAGAGATATTACTTATGTGGATTGTGTTACTTAGTTGTTGGATTGATCTTCCTATTACCTATATGAATGAGTGTGCATTCTTATTGTTCTATGCAATGGAGTCCATGGATTTCCCTAAGTAAGCCTTATTTAATTATGTGGCTGAATACTACATATTTCTGGTTAGTAATTCTTATATCTTATGATTATGGTTAAATTGGAAATTAGACCATTGCATGATTAGGGAAAGTTGAGTGTGAACTATGCCCTAAAATATAGCTATAACTGAAAGAAAATCCTAATAATTTCTTAATGTTCTAATTCAAAAGCAATATATTGATGGTTATAAATCACCATGACTTAATGGTATTAAGTCTGTTATGTTTCAGTCTCTAAGGTTGTTACATACCCTTGTTGGATTAGTTATTTTCCTAATGGGGAAAAACTTAAGGGCTATTGTCCTATTTTGTGGATACAAGGTTGTTAGGTACCAACCGGCAACTTTGAAACAATCTTAAATCTCATTAAAACTTTTCTCTGTGAAACTGAACCTAATTACAAAAGGGTAACTCAAGGAATGTTGGACTCTAGGTTAGGGAAGGCTACCTAATAAGGTGGGCCTGTAATCCAAATATAACTTAACATAAGTAAATTCTTGGAGGTATGTACATCTTTCCGAGGTTGTTCCGTAGGATGTTGACACATGTCAACTACAAGGTTGTACCTTCGAGAAGATTAGGATCTTCTCAAGGATACAACAATGTAGATGACATATGGCAACACCCTTCTGCATTGATCGTTAAGATTTACACACCGAGACTTGTTAAAGATTTCCCTCCGGGACTGGTTAGGATCATAAACAGGTTATGAGGCAGCCCTTTTAGACTCTGGGTATCTTGACACACGGGGTTAACATCGGTTGACCCAGTATGTCAACTTACCCCTAGCCTTCAAGAGCATCTTTATAATGTGAATTATGATATTAACTGATCTAGAGTGAAAACTAAGGACAAGGGGGACTGACTTAGGTCAGTATAAGACATTCTATATAACATTAGAGTGGGGTGAAGGACGTATTCGGATTGATGAGTATGTCGTCAAGGAATAAGTAATATGAACAGTATGTTTCAAACCTTTGGCCAAAGTATTGCAAGCTACTGATTACGTTGTCCTATGTCACCTAGTCTAAGGATCGTGATGCCAATGAATAATAGTAACAATTATTCAGATAGGTTCCTTGGACAGAGCACTCAGAACTGGAATAGGGAAGAGAACCATGAGAATGAAGTGTTCAATTGAAAACTTCAATCTCAAAGTTACGCATGAATAGATTGGTAGTTCACCGAGTCATGGAATGAATAGATTGGTAGTTCACCGAGTCATGGAATGAATAGATCGGTAGTGTACTGAGTCATTACAACTGCATATGGTTATCTGTTATAAGAATGATTGTTATGATATGTGTGTTCTAAATTATGTATTTAGAACAAGAGAACATTAATCAAACAAAAAAATCTTGTTCTAAGGTATTAAAATGAGGATGTTACACCCATGTGTGCACTCCGCATGTGGCTTCCATCCTCCACACATGGCTAATACATAGCCATTCCTCCCAATCAAAATTACCCCACACTAGGATTATTGTTTGTCCTCAGAAATATAATGAACAAATAATGTTCCTCCAAAGAATAATTGAATAATGAAAGAATCTAAAGAATAAATAATGTAGGGTAATGTCCCCAATAAATCAAAGAATAAGGCATCCATTATCTGAGTGCACATCAAAAATCGGGACCTCTATAATGGAAGAAGTTCTAAAAATCCCATGTTTAATGTGTTCTCCAACTCCTTCATCCTCCTTGTAATTCCTTTGTAGCCTTCTCAAAGTGCTACCTCTACAATATCGGGCACTTGTGTGGGAGTTAAATTGTATACCTTTTCCCTTAAATCCTTAACTATCAAATCCAGGTCTAAGGCCACTCCTTCTAATGTATCCATCTTGCACATGAATAAAGAGTAGATCTCCTTAAGCCTCCCTTTAAGTGTGTCCTTTATGGATTTGATTAGATATAATTTCTCTACAACTTCCGCCATGACTTTCTCATGCTTGGCCTTAATATTTCTCATATTTGCATCTATATTCTTCAATTCTACCTCCTCATTGGTAGTGTGTGTGCTAAGAATAGGGGAGAAGTCTTGGCAATTACCAAAAACATGTTTTTCCTTGTGCTCATCCTCTTTCACCTTTGTTTCCAATGTTTCATACTCCACAATGATCTTCTCCATGTGTTCCTTATTTTTTTCATTTGTGTGGCTAATTCTTCCTTCATCAGTCCTAGTCCATTCATTCTTTCCATCAAAGCATCATGCACACCAAGTCCTCCAAATAATGCAACTTTATGGGATACTCGTATTTGGCTTGATTAACCAACTCCAAGCACGTTCTCATGGACTTTGTACTATATCATCTACTTTATCATGGCATATGCCATTTTCTTCTTCTCATCACTTAAGTACTTAGTGAGCTTTAGGTTCTCTTTATCCTTGTGCTCCTTTTCCCGTTACATCCACTTGATGATAGCATCCTTGTCATAATTTCTTTGTCCCACTTCTGATGTCATCTTATTAAGCACATTAAATGCTTGCTCATATGTTACTTGTGTGGAGTCAACCATGGGAAAGATTACCCTAGAATTTTTTAAATTACATCTTTGATAGTGACTCCTTGATGACCTCAAACTCTATCTCATCATATGTGCATGATAATTCCAAGAAACCATTTTCCTAGTGTTTAGTAGGGCTTTATTCTTATCAAACATTCCCTAACAAAACAAGTCTTCTCTGGGTATTGAATTTTGGTATCTATCCCCGAGCACCTTCATAGGGTCATTAATGTAAGTCATTTGGGGGCCTTGTGGAGGTTTTCTTCTCATCCTCCCCTTTGTGCCTTTCCTCTTTAGTACTTCTTACATAATTTCAAATTACACACCACTTGTTTCTCTAGTGCCTACATCCTCCCCATTTCCTTTATGATTATCTTCCCCTTTTTACTCCTCACACTCAACATCATGTTCTTCTTCGGGCTCCTATCACCCTTTGAATCTTCTCCATGTATATTATGTGTCTCCTCATCATGCTCTTCCTACTCAGTGCTCTTCCTCTTCTATGTATGACTCCTCCTTCACTAGTGTGTCTCCCTATAATAGATCCTATTGGTGCACTTTGTGTCTCTTCTTTCATCTTTTTCTCTTCACGCACTATATCCTCCATCACTACTTCTTCTAATTCCTCTTTCTCCTCGACATTAATAACTCGATGATTCTTCTTCGGTGAGCTCAGCTTATTTTTCACTAGAATTTGTTTCTTTAGTGGCACTTCTCCAATTTTGGGTTTCTTTTCAGTGTGTGATGCACTCGCCTCACCGTGCTTCATCCTTATCTTATTTCTTTAGTAGTGGTCCAACCGCCCTACAACTGGATTTTCTTCTTCTTCTTTCTCGCCTCAAGAATTTTTTCATGCCGGCATTTGGTTACTTCCATCGTATGCTTCCTCATTAGATATGGAATTGTGGTATCCTCATCCTCCACTTCCTTCCCATCCTACACTTTTTGTCATAGGATGACATATACCATACATGCTTCCATATTGACTACCAAGGTTATGATGGGATCTAAATCCATCATGTTAAATTCCATTGTTTCTAATTGCGTTGCCTTATACAGATACCCATATGTTTTTCTCAAAGTGTGGTAATCTGATTCCACCTAGTCCTCATTAAACTTAAAATTCCACATATCCTTAATCATGTTTTCCTTGCACTAGAAATACTTGGTGATGAATGTAAATGACGGTTTTCACAATGGACCAAACTTTCCATCCTTCATCGGGAAGCACGCAAGACTAAACTATTGCATCACTACAAACTTTTCATGATTGTAAAATATGAATAGAAATTCCTTTGGCACACCACATTCATTTTCAAATGCTTCTTACATCCATCTATACCACTTTTTAACTCATGCCTTGTGGGGGTTATTAAGTCCCCCTTCACAAGTGATGTTAGAAAACCTATTTTCCAGTGAATTATCTTCAAATGGATGTATCCACATGTTTTTTGTTGGTCCATCTATGACTCCAATTACCCAAAATACTATAAGGAGAGGATTGAGCCCCACATAATATTCTTCCCACATTCAGGTTTGTACTTTAGCCTATTCCATAATTCCTTTAGCTATATATAGGGCGATGGTATACCCGATATTGTTTTCCATCTTGTGCACGATGTGATGGAACTTTTTTACCTCATTCTAGTGCAGCAAGGCTTCCAGGTTTGTAATTTACTAATCACATGGACAATATAGTAGTTGGTTTAGTAATCTTGTTAATGTCAAATGCACACTTTCCCCTCTTGTATTGTTAAAAGGTGGTTGTTTCTTCAATCTTTGGTTCATCACACAAGTCCATTTTTATTTCTTCCCCTATGTCATGTAAACCTATGACTCGCCTATCACTTGCAACTAACCTCATACTCATGCCTTCAAAGTAAAGGTAATATTGATGTACGTGTGGCATGATCCTCTGGTATAAACATGTGGGCCTCCTAAAGTAAGGTAACTCAAATAACTGGATCACTCCCACTTCCTCTAGGGTCTTATTCATAGAGTCATCTAATATCACTTTCTCTTTTGCACTCCTTGTTTCTAACTCACACAACATATCCTTGGTGATGGATGCTTTTTACCCCTAGGCATGATGGTTATACATGTTGTTCTTACAATGCAAATTTTTGACACCTAAGGTTTCCCAACTATAACTTCAGTGTGGGTAATACATATCTAAGAACCAATCCTGGGTTCCTCATCAATGACTCCGCTTCTTATCCTCGGTGCTCGCTTAGGTGCTATAATTATTTTTCCCAACCGGTTCAGTTTTCAAGTCGATGTAATGCATTCCCTTATATAACCTAAAAACCTTACTTACTTAAACCATGTAATTCCTTTGTCTAGTGGCATTTTTTCCTTCATATTTATTCACCCTTATACTGTTTATCCAACTTGGTGCCCTAATCTTAATTCCACAACACATGTTCCCTAGCTCTGCAACCCCGTGCCTTAACTTCTTAAATCCAAGCTCTTAAAAGAAAGGTAGGAAATACTTCAACCACACCCCTTTTATATATTTTGAATTTTTTATCACATTAATTTCACTCCACCTACCACCATTTTAAGATTTAAAAGCACCTTTTTGCTTTTTCCCATGATTTTTCCTTTTTATTACTTCTACGAGAGACAATTATAACCTTCTAGTGAACTACTACTTCTAAGGTTGAATTCCCTCTTATGTGCTCCTTCTTGTACCACACACATTCTTCCTTTGTACCACTTTCCAAGTGGTATATCTTGTTATTACCTCCCTCGTGTTACATTGCACGGCCATTTCTTCATGCGGTTTTTGACTTGAGAAATTTCCTTCAAGCACCATCATCTTAAACACCTTCACACCATATCCATCCATTCATATCACCATATTTTGTATCATTGCATGTGTACCAAAATATCTCTCCAATGTGCACCTCAACATTTCTTTGGTGCGCCTCTAATTTATACCAATGCATGTGTTGGAAAGAAAATTTATCGTAGACAAATTTGTGGAATTCTTGCCAACACTCTGGGATTCAAAGTCTCTACTTAGATAATACGGCTTCCATTTTTGCATGCGCATGAGAAATTGGGTTTTCTTGGTGGCCTTGCATTCAAGGATCTAACAGGGCACTCCACGACCTTTGTGGAAAATCTAGCAATTTCTTTCTAGAGAATACTTTGTCCGAATGGTGGGAAAGGGAGTGAGAATGTTAGGGTAAGAAACTAATGTTACAAGTAGATGAATTTAGGAAATGTGGAATAAACACTTGTACATGGTGAGGAATTGAGGAAATGTGAGGTGGAGAAAATAGAAGAAAATCAGCTATCTTTTTTTTCCTTCACAAGAATTACTCTCTCATGAGATTACAAATTGACAACTAGCTAAGAAGAAGCCAAAATGAGGGGCTCATTACAATTTATAGAGAAGGAATGAATCTTCATCTTCCCCAGTGACACTTTGTATGCCTTTTTTAGACTTTAGACTATTTGTATTCCTAAAAATATTAAGTCCCTTTTATAAAATCAAGGTGACTTAATTTTACATTATGTTTCTAAAGTCACTTTTAATTGACTTAAGGTGTATTAAAAATTACAACCCCAACATGAAATTATAATGTTGAAGAGAGAGAAATTTGGGGAAGAAAAGAGAGGGATAGAGAGAGAAGGAAGAAGGAAGAAGAAGAAGGGGAAAGAAATAATGTTGATAACAAAAGATCCATCTCTAATGAAATCCATTTCTCCTTCCAAATGACTAGATGAAATGCCTCATTGTGATGAACTCGAACCTCAAATTCTTTGCAACTTGAGAAGCTCCTAAAGACTTGCACTTGATGCCGAATTGTTCTCTGTTTCGTGTCACTGAGAAGATCTCCACTCCCTTAAAGTGCTTGTTGTGAATGATTCACTTATGTTGCAGATAAGTTATTATTGATGATAAAATGACTTCTTATGACCTACGGACACCACAAAATAAGTTTTTAGAAACATTTTTGAGCTATCCCAGTGGTGACCTTGGGTATTGCTCACAAATATCTACTTTGAAGAATCGGAGGATAAAAACTACCTCCTGTGATGACCCTTTACAACACTATCATATTCCACTCGACATATGTCCTATGGAATGATACATTTTTCCATATAGGTGATAGGTACTGATGAACATACTGGTGAAACAGTGAAGGGTGTTTGTTTCGTAATAGGAAATGAACATTACAAACCATGAAATGAAACTAATACTTTACAACTGATTACACTTGTGGAATGAGGTACTGGGAGAACTTATGAACTTAAATCTCATGGTTCTTCAACACTTTTTATTCTTTAATAGAGTAATTTACTATTTTTAGCAAGTGTAAAAATAAGTTTATTCGACCTCAACCAACTATGCTAGTTTGAACTCCTTCTCATTGTGTTCCTCTTATGGAAACTACTTTCTATAACAGCTTGTTATTTATGGCAGGTGTTTATGAGACCACTTACTATTTTTGTAAGTGTCAATTTTAGGCTGAAATGACTCTTTCGATGATTTTCACCTAATATACTTCCCCTATGTTAACCGCCTTCTTCGTAGCTTCTTCAGATGAGGACTTATCTCAAATAGTAGTCTCCTATGTCGAAAGGCTTACTATTTTTAGTAAGTGTGCTTCTATTGATTAGATCATGATGGAATGAAAAATTTTGATATGGGTTTTTTCCCAATATCAATCCTCTAAAATCTTGGATCTACCCGATTGTCGGTTTGTGAGATTTTAAAATTTGAATTTTTGACCTAGTAGTGGTTATGGGCACAGAGCTACCATGATAGCCATTAATGGAGTTTGAAATTTTTAGGTCCACTTCCCCTCCTCAGATCTTGATGAAAATGATATTTTTGATATGGGTTTTCCTTTCTTGTTTCACAGATGAAATTTCGTTGCAAACTGATCACTAGAGCAACGGGAAATAAAATTTTAAGTTTTGATGCAAGGAAAAGAGGGTTTCTTCACTGCAAAAATACCTTTCCATACATGTGAAATCTATCACCTAGGTTTTTACAGCCTCTGAAAATGATGAAGGAAGTAAAAATTCACTTCAATTCATGTCGTATTTTACAAGTTATGATATTTTTACCGTCGGTGACTACAAGGGTTTTCTGGATGGAAAATATTTGTTTTCTATTAGTTCTTCATCATTTTGATCTATTTATTTTTTGATATATTTGTATTTCCAATATTAATAAGATTTCCTTGAGTTGTTTTAGTGTAGAATGGAGGTGATACGATCTAGAAAAAAATTGGCAACATCTCGGTAGGGTAAGGAGGCGTGGGAGAGAGAAACGGCAAAAATAAGTCTGTCTAGTATTTATAGGTTTTAAAAGTATTCCTTGAGGTTGGGGACATTTTCTTTTCCCTTATGTACCTTTTATAAAGGGACTAAATGGACATGAAATTACCTCATGCTCGTGGTGTTGACATTTTGTGGGTTTTGATTAAATGAGTGTTTTTAAGTGAGGGGGCTGGAAAAAGCACCGGGAGATAACTTTTGGATGCATGAGGAACCTCAAATAAATAGATTAAAGGGACATGAAATTCCCTTAGGATACGGGTGTTGACCCTTGTCACACATGTGTACTAGGAAAGGGAAGGCTCAAACTAGCTCATGAGGGCTTAACTGGCAAGTAGAAGGTCATGTTGGTGTTCTAAGAGATACAAAAGGGTTGGGTGCATTTTTTTGTCCCTTACATCCCTTTGTAAAGGGACATTGGGGACATGAAATCCCACCAGGAACTTGGTGTTGACACTTCTCCAACAGAAAAATGACTAACTACAAGAGCTCTTACCTTGGGACCAACTTGCAAATATGATAACTTGAGCTCTTTGACAAGTGTCGAGGTGAAGTTTTATATGAAATTGACTTTGTAAACCATCCATTAAGTTGAATGGTGATAATTTAAAGTTTCAATATGTCCTATGTAATGATACATTTTTCCCTACATGTGATAGGTATTGATGAACATAGGGCGTTTGTTCCATAATAGGAAATTACCATTACGAACTATGGAATGAAACCAAGAGTTTTCAACTAATTACACCTGTGGAATGAGGTACTATGATAACCTATGAACTTGAATCTCATGGTTCTTCAACACTTATTATTCTTAAATAGAGTAACTTACTATTTTTAGTAAGTGTAAAAATCAACTTTTTCAGACCTCGACCGACTATGGTAGTTTGAACTCCTTCTCATTGTGTTCCTCTTGTGGAAATTGCTTTCTAGACCAACTTGCTATTTATGGAAGGTGTTTATGGGACCACTTAATTTTTTTATTAAGTGTCAATTTTGGGCCAAGATGACCATTTTGATGATTTTCACCGTGATACTTCCCTTGTGTTCACTACCTTCTTTGTAGCTTCTTCGGTGAGGACTTATCTGAAATAGTAGTCTCCCATGTCGAAGGCTTACTATTTTTAGTAAGTGTGCTTCATTAATCAGATCATGATGGAATGAAAATTTTTATATGGGTTTTTTCCCAATATCAATCCTCTGAAATCTTGGATCTACCTCGATTGTCGGTTTGTGAGATTTTAAAATTTAAATTTTTGACCTAGCACTGAGTTATGGGCACAGAGCTACCATGGCAGCCATTAATGGAGTTTGAAATTTTCAGGTCCACTTCCCCTCCTCATATCTTGATGAAAATTATATTTTTGATATGGGTTTTCCTTTCTTGTTTCATAGATGAAATTTCGTTGCAAACCGATCATTGGAGCAACGAGAAATAAAATTTGAAGTTTTGGTGCAAGGAAAAGAGGGTTTCTTCACTACAAAAATTCCTTGCCATACATGTGAAATCTATCACCTAGGTTTTTACAGCCTTTGAAAATGATGAAGGAAGCAAAAAAATTCACTTCGATTCATGTCGTATTTTGCAAGTTATGATATTTTTACCGTCAAGTGACTACAAGGGTTTTCTGGATGAAAAATATTTGTTTTCTCTTCATTCTTCATCATTTCGATCTATTTATTTTCTGATATATTTGTATTTCCAATATTAATAAGATTTCATGGAGTTGTTTTAGTGCATCAATGTAGGTGATAAGATCTGGAAAAAATCGGCGGCATCTCGGCGGGGGTAAGGAGGCGTGGGGAGAGAAACTGGCAAAAAACAAGCTAAGTTTGGTATTTATAAGTTTTAAAAAGTGTGCCTTAGGGTTGGGCACATTTTATTTTCCCTTATGTACCTTTTATAAAGGGACGAAAGGGACATGAAATTCCCTCATGCTCGTGGTGTTGAAATTTTGTGGGTTTTGATTAGATGAGTGTTTTTAAGTGAGGGGGCTGGAAAAAGCACCCGAGAGCTAACTTTTGGATGCATGAGGAACCTCAAGACTTAAGTTAGCTGAGGTAAATTTTTTTCAATTATGTCCCTTTACTAAATAGATGAAAGGGACATGAAATTCCCTTAGGATACGGGTGTTGACCCTTGTCACACATGTGTGCTAGGAGAGGGGAGGCTCAAACTAGCTCATGGGGGCTTAACTGACAAGCATAAGGTCATGTTGGTGTTCTAAGGGATACAAAAGGGTTGGGTGCATTTTTTTTTCCCTTACATCCATTTTTAAAGGGGCATTGGGGATATGAAATCCCACCAAGAACCTGGTTTTGACACTTGTCTAATAGAAAAATGACTAACTGCAAGAGCTCTTACCTTGGACAAACTTGCAAATATGATAACTTGAGCTCCTAGATGAGTGTCGAGGTGAAGTTTTATATGAAATTGATCAGAAAAACATCAACTGAGTTGAATGGTGATAGTTTAAAGTTTCAATATGTCCTATGTAATGATAATTTTTTTCCTACATGTGATAGGTACTTGATGAGCATAGGGCGTTTGTTCCGTAATAGAAAATGACCATTACGAACTATGGAATGAAAATAATAGTTTACAACTGATTACACCTATGGAATGAGGTACTATGATAACCTATGAACTTTAATCTCATGGTTCTTCAACACTTTTTATTATTAAATAGAGTAACTTACTATTTTTAGCAAGTGTAAAAATCAGCTTTTTCGCACTCGACCGACTATGGCAGTTTGAACTCCTTCTTATTGTGTTCCTCTTATGGAAACCACTTTCTAGACCAACTTGCTATTTATGGAAGGTGTTTATGGGACCACTTAATATTTTTAGTAAGTGTCAATTTTGGGCCAAGATGACCATTTCGATGATTTTCACCTGCGATACTTCCCTTGTGTTCACTGCCTTCTTCGTACCTTCTTCAGATGAGGACCTACCCGAAATAGCAGTCTCTTGTGTAGGAAGGCTTACTATTTTTAGTAAGTGTGCTTTTGGAGATCAGCTCACAATGGAAAATAAAAAATTGATATGGATTTTTTCCCAATAATAATCCTCGAAATCTCATATCTACTCGATCATCCGTTTGTGATATTTTTAAATTTGAATTTTTGACTAGGTAGTAGCTACGGGCATGGATCTCGCCATGGCAGCTATAAATGGAGTCTGAAATTTGCAGGTCCACTTCCCTTCCTTAGATCTTGATGAAAATTACATTTTTATATGGGTTTTCCTTGCTTGTTTCACATATGAAATTTTGTTTCAAACTAATCACCTGAGCAACAGAAATAAAATTTGAAGTTTTGGTGCAAGGAAAAGAGGGTTTCTTCACTATGAAAATTTCTCACCATGCATGTGAAATCTATCACTTGGGTTTTTATGGCCTCTAAAAATTATGAAGGAATAAAAAAATCACTTTCATCTATGTCATATATTGCAAGTTACCGTATTTTTACCGCCGGGTGACTACGAGGGTTTTCTGGATGAAAAATCTTCATTTTCTCTTCGTTCTTCATCGTTTCAATCCATTTATTTTTTGAGATATTTTTATTAAGTATGGATAATATTTCATGGATCTGGTTGAGTGCAACAATGGAGGTGAGAAGTTCGAAAAAATTGGCGGCATGTCGTGAGGTATGGAGGCATGGGGAGAGAATTGGCAAAAACAAGCTAAGTCTGGTATTTATAAGTTTTAAAAAGCATGATTTGGGGTTGGGAAAATTTTATTGTCCCTTTTCTAAAGGGATGAAAGGGACATGAAATTCCCTCAGGTGTGTGGTGTTGACATTTGGCGAGTTTTGATTAGATGAGCGTTTTTAAGTGAAAGGACTAGAAAAAACACACGAGAGCCAACTTTTGGATGCATGATGAACCATAGGACTTAAGTGGTCTGGGGTAATTTTTGTCCCCTATGTCCCTTTGATAAATGGAGAAAATTTACATGAAATTCCCTCAGGGATCCTAGTGTTGACACTTGTCACACATGCGTCTTTGGGAGAGGGAAGGCTCAAACTAGCTCCTGGGCTTAACTGGCAAGCTAAAGGATATGTTTGTGTCCTTGGGTATAAAAATGGTTGGGTGAATTTTTTTCCATTAAATCCATTTTAAAGTGACATTGGGGACATCAAATCTCACCAAGCTCCTAGTGTTGACACTTTTCCAATAAAAAAATGACTAACTGCAAGAGCTCTTACCTTGGGACCAACTTGCAACGATGATAACTTGAGATCCCAGATTTAGTTTCAAGGTGATTTTTATATGAAATTGACTCAAAACACCCACTTAGTTGAAATTTTATGGTTTAAATATTCAATTATGACTGCATAACCTCCAAATGATGTCTTATTTCTCGATACCACCAACAGTGTGCGAGAAGAATGAGTTGCCTTGGAAAGTGTATAGTGTTTTAGGATGTCTCATCTTTTCCACCATTTAGGGAATGGAAAATAATTTCCATAGGTAATTTTTTGTCTCTTGAATCTTCATGAAGCTCCCAAAATCTTTGTTTGAATTTCATCCACCCCTTCAAGGTGTTTTCTCCTTTAGACCCAAAACCCGCTTTTGTTAAATCGGCTCCAAAACCTCCCA
The DNA here is from genome assembly GCA_018340775.1 of Taxus wallichiana var. yunnanensis. NCBI lineage: Eukaryota > Viridiplantae > Streptophyta > Pinopsida > Cupressales > Taxaceae > Taxus > Taxus wallichiana. The sequence goes on from CM031236.1 coordinate 290,407,896, forward strand.
AATTTTCCAAAATATTTTCACTGATGTTATTAGCACTTGAATTCATCTCCATGTTGGGATTTTCTCATCCTTTATGCTCTAGGGGGTGCATTATTCCTAAGAATGCCGGTGGTAGCCCTTCCCAAAACTGCTCAAAATTTGGCATTCTCCAAAAGATCCTAAATCACCTAGGGGGCTAACTTTGCTTTCCTAAATCACATAGCTAAATACTTGACATTCACTATGGGATCATTATAATAATTTTATAAGACTTTATTTTGGGATAGACTGACCTGGGGGTGTCTAGGGAAGGTATAACTTTGAAAAAAATTGACATTGTGGTCCATTGTCATGCTTGAAAACTAGAAATTTATCTATTGCACATCTACATGAAAACAACTAGCTTTAGATGGGGACATTTTATAGATTGAACTCAGCAAAGACATGACATAATAAATCCCATAATCTCATCTTATAAAACATTTCCTTATCCATTGGGCTTTACGGGTCATTTAAAACTTGCAAGAGAGAGATAGCAAGGAAGAATACACACACAAAACAAAAGAAAGGAAGCACACAACACACATGGAAAGGGAAAGACACACACAAATGAAAGGGAAACACACCTAAAAATCACCAATAGTAAAAATCGGGGACAACCTACCTTCATTGAAGCACTTTTATTTTCGGGGTTACCCCCAAAGAGGTAATGCAGAATGTCAATGTTTTACGAAGTCATTGGCTAGTTCAAGAAGTAGCCTCCTTTCCTCAAATGCCTATGAAATCCAGGTGCTTTCATGATTTTCCATGTACTTCGTAGGAGTGAGCCTACATGAGATTTTTGGTTCTCAGGCCTTCACCTAGAAATTCCCTTTCCTTTACATTCTTTGAGATCATTTCTAGAGTGTTGACTGCCTTCCGTGTTTATCCATAACACTGATATTTCTTTGAACATTTCATCATCATTCTAGGGATGATCTTTGTTCAAGTTGTTTAAATATTCTGATCTCTTTTCATTACCATATTCACTCTCTGTATTTGCAGAAAGTTCCAAAGTGATGTGATCAAGTTGATTTTGAACATATTCCCAATGCTCTTGCCGTGGACAACTCTCTTCCACATGAGTCGGCTCAATATTTTCCCTATCATCTCCCACCATGATGAAGGTGTTTCCTTTAAAATTAGAAATTTCTGAAGAGGCTCCAAGGACTTTTCTTCTTTTACATTCATGAACTTCCTTGTGCAATGTGGGAGAAATAGACATGTTTTCACTTTCATGCTCACCATTGAGGAAGTCATCTAGCCTATCTAACTGCTCCATCTCCACATCAAACATTGGTGTATCAAAATAAGGAGCACTCATTGATTCACACATGTCTTTTATCTCCATGGCTTGAGTCAAGAGTTCAAGGCTAAGCTAAGGATTTTTAATTTCTTCTACAACTTTCAAAATATATTACATGGATGGCTCTTCCAAATTCATCATAGATTCATCTTTTTTTCAAAATATTTTCTATATTGTCACTCGAAGTATTGGTAAAAATATAATCCATACCTTCCCATGATTCATTCAAAGCAACTTTGTTTGCTTCTTCTATGCTTTGTGTTCCCCAAGGCTCTCTTTCATGTAGGTATGAGAAATTATGACTTATGAACCCTTCTAACAAGGAGAGGAGGTCCATGCTTTGTGGGAATGGTACTCCTTCGAGCTCAAAATCCATATCATCCTCGAATTCAAAAAATAAATTGGCTTCCCCATATGTTCATCCATGATTGAATCAAGAAGAGATTTTGATTCTTCAATCATCTCACTTCTTCACATATCTCCATCCCATCATTAATTGAAAAATCAAAGTCTAAAAATAGATTACTCATGAACACCCTGAACTCATCATTTTGTATTTCTTCATCATCATTGGAGTCTTCAGAAAGCATCAAATCATCCATTATGCAGCTAGGATTTTCCTCTATTGAATATGTTACTCCTCTAATGAGTTTTCTTTCATGCCAAAACAAATATTGCATCTCATCCTCCATAAGAAAAATTTCCTCTTCTTCTTTCATGGTGAGGAAAGGAAAATTTTCATCTCTCTCTCGATGTGAGGAAATAGTTTCCTATCCTGCTATCTTGAAACAAAATGTTTTCCCTTGGATCATCTAATTTTTACACTATGTATTTCATCTTCCGCACTAGAAATAGTTTATTCATCTCCCCTTTCATAGGTATGATCATGGAAGACCAGTCTAATTTTATTTCTCCACCCAAATCCCTATAAAAGCTTCTTCTTAGGAGCATTTTGAATGAGGTTGGAATTTCAGCTACTAAGATAGTGAGCAAGTATTTTCTTCTCTGGGAAGTTAACCAAAGCAACTTGAGCATCCTTTATCCTTCCTACCAATGGTACTTCTTTGGATTCCATGGAATAGAAAGAGCCTTTTACACATGTCAAGGTAAGTCTTAAGGCATTTATGACTTTCATGGACATCACATTGTTAGAGGCTCCAAAATATATGATATATTTTTTGAGTTAGTAGCCTTTGATTAAGAGGGACGGGTAAAAACATATCTACCTTATTAGTTTTGGATGCACTGAGTGCGAACATGTTTTGCAAGGATAGTGCAAACGGGGTAGTTAGAATACCTTTAGCACTGGGGTTTGTGACATGATGCTTTGGGATACCACTTTGGATAGTGTTAACAAACCTTTAAAACTAAGTAGGGTGTGTTTGTAAATATTAAATATCAAAGATTTGAATTTTAGTTCTTTTCGCATGTTCGACATAGTCAAATGGAGATGCAAAGAACACAAATGATGTTCTAAGGATAGTAGTCATTTTTATCTGTGTGATGATGCTACCTTAGAAGCTTGAGTTTATTTGATGGGTGTGGTAGCAGGTTTAGAAGGAGAGGGAGAAGTTGGTTTTTCTTGATCTTTATTAGGTTTAGCCTAGGTAACACTTGATGAAGGATTATTTTTAGAAACAAATTTCAAACTAGAGGGAATACCAAAGGACTTACTTGGCATGGTAAATGGCTCCTTGCTTGCCAGTGGGTCTGATTTCTCCTTGGCTAAGTCTATTGATGGTGGCAGTGGTGATCCTCTGTTGATAATCTTATTTTGTGGAACTTCTACAGGGAGGTATTCTTTCTTTTTATTTGATGTGGTTGTTAAGGGTGAAGTTTATTTCTTTGATTGTGCTCAAGTGAACATTGCGCATGAGAAGCTTGGAGCTTCTTCATCATCTTCATCTTCATCTCCTTTAATATACTTAATAAGTCCATTTTACATGCCATCGTCAACTTCTTTTACCTCAAGGTAGTCTTCATCATTTCCCTCTTATTCCTCTTCTGGTTCATCATTGTCACATGCGGCACTAACCATAGGTGCTTCAAGAGAAATCCTACGGGGAGGTGGGGTGATTCTCGGTTTGTTTAGAGGATTTAGATCTCTTGGAGAATTCTAGATGGTGATTTGAGATAATTTTTTCTTCATGGAAACCATGTTTTTGTCTTCTAGATCATGGGATTGGTGAGAGCTAAGCTTGAACTTTGGCCTTTATGTTTTCCATTAGGACCTTTCACTTTTTCGATAAGATCAAATCATCTTCGGTCTCTATTACATAATCATGTGCTTCTTTGACATCTTTGGGTTGGGATCTCTGAGGAAGAAACCAACTTCTAGTGGTAGAGCACTTTGATGAAGAACCTTTTCATATTGTTGTCCTGGAGGCACAACATATTATGGAATCCTCCTAATTATTTAGTTATATTTGGCAATAAAGTCTCTCATTAACTCAGAATATTCTTTCTTCATTTGTACCAACTAGACTAAGAGATATTGGTAGTCCTCTGTGGTTTTGAACCTATGCTCAAATATTCTTCTTATGTCTTCCCAACGCATGTGATAGATCTTGGAGGAAGCATGTAAAACCATTCAATGGCTTTCTCTTGTAATGATTCCACAAATATCGTGGCTGATACATCCTCATGTTCTATGCTGAAGACTCCAAAAGTGGTGATGAATGTTGTTACGTGCTCTTTGGGGAGTTTTGAACCATCTCTCTTAAACTTTAGGAAGTTCTTCCTCGATCCACTTTATAATTTTTGGAGAGTTTTTTGAAGTATAAGTGGGTGAGTGTTTCCACCCCATGGCACATTTAGCCTATGTTCATCACGATTGGCCATCACATTTCTAATCCTAGCTTCCAACCTTTCTAAGGTTGTGACCTCATTTTTTGTTCTTGCATCGGCTTTCAACTTGAGCTCTTTCAATCTCTTCAATTTGAGCTCTTATCTACGCTTTAGCTTTTGTTTCTCTTTCTCTATCTTCCTCTTCGGTCTTGACATTGGTGAAGTCTTTAATGTTCTCGTTGATATTTTGGAAATCCATATCTAATGGATTGATGACTCTTGGACTTCCGATGGAACTAGTCACTAGACAAAGGATAGACCTTAGATTTCTGATCAGCTCTTATCATATTTAGAGTTCTTAGAAAATGAGATCAGCTTGTCCTCCTTATATTTGTTGTCGAGTGTACCTTCTATCTACCGGCTTGAAAATCTACGCTCTTCTCTATGGTGCCTGAAGTTATCTTTGTCTTTCTAATTTGGCTGCACATTCTTCTTCAGGTCCAATACTCTTGTGGAAATGAGATATTTATGAAAATTTGTCAATTGTGCCGAGATGGCTTCCCTCAAGTTAGAAGTGATGTCTTTTTGGATATGAAATAGTAACTCATGTCTTTCAACATTAAGATCAACGGGAATAGCCATGATTTGTAGACATAAGGCTTAGGTGACTTTTCAAATTCTAGAAATTTCTTTTTTTAATTTTTTAATTTTTTTAGGTAATTTTTTGGGTGCAGGATGCATGCTACTAAATCTACCCCATCAGTGGGCACCAAAACTATTGGCAACAAAAAAAAAATTAGGTGGTAAATATTGTGGAATTCTTGCTAACGCTTTGGGATTCTAAGTCCCTATACTTAGACGGTGCAGATTCTGTATTTACATGTGCATGAGAAAGTGGTTTTTCTAGTGGCCTTGCATTTGAGGATCCAACAGGGGCACTCCACTGACCTTGTGGAAAAGCTAGCAATTGATTTCTAGAGAATACTTTGTCTGAAAGGTGGGAAAGGGAGTGAGAATGTTAGGGGAAGAAACTAATGTCACAAGTAGATGTTCAGAGCCCTGTGCACACTAGTTAGAAATCTTACACATGCATTTTAAAGAAGAAAACAACATGATTTTGGAGCCACTTTGGCTAGAGAAAACCATACGTAAAAATACATACACATTCATATGCTTGTAAAATCACAATTTGTACATAGTGAGGAATTGAGGAAACCAAACTATCTCTTTGTTTCTTCACAAGCAAATTGACAACCGATTAAGAAGAAGCCCAAATGAGAGGCTCATTATAATTTATACGCAAAAATACATACACATTCATATGCCTTGGAAAACATAAAATTCTTCCTTCATTAGCTTGTAAAATCACAGTTGTACATAGTGAGGAATTGAGGAAATGTGAGGTGGAGAAAATAGAAGAAAACAAACTATCTCTTTGTTCCTTCACAAGAATTACTCTCTCATGATATTACAAATTGACAACCAATTAAGAAGAAGCCCAAATGAGGGGCTCATTATAATTTATAGAGAAGGAATGACTCTTCATTTTCCCCAATGACACTTCTTATGTCTTTTTAAGACTTTAGACAATTCAAATAGCTTAAAATATTAAGTCCCTTTTATTAAATCAAGGTGACTTAATTTTACATTATGTTTCTAAAGTCACTTTTAATTTACTTAAAAGTGTATTAAAATATACAACCCCAACCCGAAATTAGAATGTTGAAGAGAGAGAAAGTTAGGGGAGAAAAGAGAGAGAAAAGGAAGAAGAAGGGGAAAGAAATGATGTTGATGATGAAAGATCTGTCTCTAATGAAATCCATTGCTCCTTCCAGATGACCAGATGAAATTCCTCATTGTGATGAACTCTAAACCTCTAAATTATTTACAACCCAAGAAGCTCCTGAAGACTTGCACTTGATGCCAAATTGTTCTTTGTTCTACGTGTGTCGCTAAGAAGATCTCCACTCCCTTGAATTCCTTGTTGTGAATGATTCACTCATGTTGTAGACAAGTTATTGCTGACAAGAAATTTCCTTTTAATGACCTACAGACATTGTGAACTAAGTGTTTAGAAACACTGTTGAGCTATCCTAGTGGTGACTGTGGGTGTTACTCATGAAGATCCACTTTGAAGAAGCTGAGGATGAAAACTACCTCCCATGATGACCCTTTGCAACACTGTCATATTCCACCGACATATGTCCTATGGAATGATACATTTGTTCGTATAGGTGATAGGTATTGATGAACATACTAGCAAAATAGTGAAGGGTGTTTGTTTCGTAATAGGAAATGACCATTACGAACCATGGAATGAAACCAATACTTTGCAACTAATTACACCTATGGAATGAGGTACTGGGAGAACCTATGAACTTGAATCTCATGGTTCTTCAACACTTGTTATTCTTGAACAGAGCAACTTACTATTTTTAGTAAGTGTAAAAATTAGCTTTTTGGACCTCGACCGACTATGGCAGTTTGAACTCCTTCTCACTATGTTCCTCTTGTGGAAACCACTTTCTAGACCAACTTGCTATTTATGATAGGTGTTTATGGGACCACTTACTATTTTTTTAAGTGTCAATTTTGGGCTGAGATGACCATTTCAATGATTTTCACCTACGATACTTCCCCTGTTAACCGTCTTCTTCGTAGCTTCTTCAGATGAGGACTTACCCGAAATAATAGTCTCCCATGTAGGAAGGCTTATTATTTTTAGTAAGTGTGCTTTTGGTGATTGGATCATGATGGAATAAAAAATTTTGATATGGGTTTTTGCCAATATCAATCCTTTGAAATTTTGGATCTACCTAATCGTCGGTTTGTGAGATTTTAAAATTTGAATTTTTGACCTCACAAGTGGTTACAAACACGGAGCTACCATGACAGCCATTAATAAATTCTGAAATTTTCAAGTCCACTTCCCCTACTCAATTTTTGATGAAAATAATATTTTTTATATGGGTTTCCCTTTCTTGTTTCAGAGATGAAATTTCGTTGCAAATCAATCATTGGAGCAACGGAAATAAAATTTGAAGTTTTGGTGTAAGAAAAAGAGGGTTTCTTCACTGTAAAAATTCCTCACCATGCATGTGAAATCTATCACTTGGTTTTTATGGCTTCTAAAAATTATGAAGGAAGCAAAAAAATCACTTCGATCCGTGTCATATTTTGCAAGTTATGAGATTTTTACCATCAGGTGACTATGAGGGTTTTCTAGATGGAAAATCTCTGTTTTCTCTTCGTCTTTTGTCATTTCGATCCATTTTTTTCTAAAATATTTGTATTTTCAATATTAATAAGCTTTCATGGATCTGGTTTAGTGCAGTAATGGAGGTGAGAAGATCCAGAAAAAAAATTGGTAGCATGCCAACATGGTATGGAGGCGTGGGGAGAGAAACTGGTAAAAATTAAGCTAAGTTTGGTATTTAAAAGTTTTAAAAATAATGCTTTGGGCTTGGTAAAATTTTCTTGTTCCTTATTTCCCTTTTTTAAAGGGTTTACATGAACATGAAATTCCCTCGGTGAGTGGTGTTAAATTTTTGCGGGTTTTGATTAGATGAGCATTTTTAAATGAGGGGGCTTTGGAAAAAGCACACTGAGAGCTAACTTTGGACGCATGAGGAACCACAAGACTTAATTGGTCTGAGGTAGTTTTTGTCCTTTATTTACCTTTGATAAATGGATGAAAGGGACATGAAATTCCCTCAAGTTCCATGTGTTGACATTTGTCACACATGCGTGTTGGGAGAGGAAAGATTCGAACGAGTTCCTGGGGGCTTAACTAGCAAGCGTAAGGTCATTTTGGTGTTTGGGGGGATAAAAAAGGGATGGGTGAATTTTTTTTCCCTTTAATCCCTTTTAAAAATGACATTGGGGACATGAAATCCTGCTAGGATCCTAGTGTTGACACTTGTCCAACAAAAAAATGACTAACTGCGAGAGCTCTTACCTTGGGACCAACTTGCAACGATGATAACTTGAGCTCCCGGACGAGTTTCAAGGAAAATTTTTATATGAAATTTACTGGAAACCACCCACTAATTTTAATTATTATGTTTTCAAGACTCATTTCTAGCTGCATCACCTCCAAATGACCCTTTATTTCTCAGGAGGTATCAACGGTTGTGCACAAGAAGAATGAGTTGCCTTGGAAAGTGTAGTGTTTCAGGATGTCTCGTATTTTCCACCATTTATGGCATGGAAAATAATTTCCATAGGTAATTTTTTGGGCTCTTGAATCTTCAAAAATATCCCATAATCTATGTTTGAATTTTAGGCACTCCTTTGTGGTGTTTTCTCCTTTAGGCCCGAAAACCCACTTTTGTTGAATCAGCTCCAAAACCTCTGAATCTTTCCAAAATATTTTCACTGATGTTATTAGAACTTGAATGCATCTCCATGTTGAATTTTTCTCCTTTTTTCCACTCCAGGGGGGTGCATTAGTCCTGAGAAGGCCAGTGGTAGCCCTTCCCAAAACTACTCAAAAGTTGGCATTCTCCAAAAGATCCTAAATCACCTGGGGGACTGAATTTGCTTTCCTAAATCACCTAGGGAACACTTTACATTAGTTTTGGGATCATTAGACTAAATTTGGGGATAGAATGACCTGGGGGTGTCTTGGGAAGGTAAAAATTGAAAAATAATTACACTTTGTCGTCCATTGTCATGATTGAAAATTGGAAATTTAGCTATTGCACATTTGCATGACAATAGCACGCGTGCTGACCGATCATCTTTCACACACTTGCATCTACTTCAACCCACACTAAAATTATGCACTATCATTTCACATCAATCTAACAAAGAGTATTCAACTCTTTGTGTAAGTGCACAAATATCAAGTTATATCTTCTCCAAGGTCGTCATTCCTTCAGCGCAAGTCTAGTGCATAAGAACATTGTTATATCTTCTAAATCATTCGGTGTTTGGCTGAGTCTTAACAATTGAGCATCGACATAGTATCTTATATTCTTTGTGTGTCCTTTTTGGAGTTAATCCTTGACAAATGCTCAGGCCCCAAATTACTTTTTCCTAGCTTCACAATGACTAAGAAATCAAATTTTAGAAACAAAATAATTCAACGGAAAATGTGCCCCTCCAAAACAAGCACATTGACCAAGTAATGCAATGTCATGTGATATGTATAGAAAATGAAGGGTGTGGCAAACAAGTCTTGCCTAAACTTTTGAAGTCAATAGATCATGGATAATGCCTTGCGCTCCATAGTTGTATAATTTTGTTGCTCCAGTGTAATATTCTTGCTTGCAAAGTAGATCGAGATGATCAACATTTCCTTCCCCAATTGTGTTAAGACTACTCTAATGGATATACCAAATTTATATACATGGACATGAAAAGTATTATTCCAAGAAGGGAAGCGTAAGATAGGAGTCTCGCTTAGCCTCTCCTTCAGGTCTCAAAATATTGTTCTTACATGTCACCCCAATAGAACTTTCCTTTGGCCTTTTCTACAATTCTTCCAGGTGGCATAGAAATCTTGGCATACCCCTTAATAAACTTCCTATAGTAGTCAATGTGCCTAAGAAAACCATACACTTCACTCGATTAGTTGGCTCTTCCACCTCAAAATAACTATAATCTTAAATGGGTCTACCAACAATCCTTCTTTGAAAATGATATGACCAAGTAATGTACCAAAAGGGGTGGAAAAAATGCACTTCTTAATGTCTAAAGAGATGCTAAGATTCTTACATCTTTTAAACATCAATCTCATGTTGTCACAATTCTCTTTCATCATCCCATATATAGTCCAATCATCCAAGTAAACATGTACAAACTTGTGAATAAAGTTTTGGAATGCTTGAAAAAATATGCATGAGAACACAATCGGCATATTCTTCATCTAAAGGGCATGACTGTATTTTATACAAAAATCACACACATACTACTATTTTACTATACCGCCAAGTATGTTGTTTTATGTATGGATCTTGAGTAAGAAAATTATTCACTGGTGACACACTTCTTAGTCCATCCACTTGCTTTGATTGTTTCTATTATTTTCTCTCTCACATATGTCATTTCTACACCCATTTACGGGTCGGGTCATAAGGATCCGTGTTTTTCAATCCTCTCACATTTGTCGTTAATTATCACAGGACACTAGTGCCCATGCACTCCTATCTAACTTGGGCATTCTTATCCTCTTCGTTCTTGTTCACATTTTTTACACATGTGGTCGACATTTTTGGTTTTCTTACTCCTATCCCAAGGTCCTAGTCGGCATGTCATATCACTAGTGTCAAAATTCAAGTAATATAACCCTATATAAACACAACATACATATCATTATAAGGGAGGATAATTCTAAGGGAAAAATTACCTACATACTATCAAATGGACTACATTTTGGGCTTATTACTCTACATACACTACATAGAAAGGGAATTTTCTGAATTCCATCCCACACATTTGCATTCTATCTAGCTACATCATTATCTTGGCACCATTGATGCGAGGGAAACCTAGGAGCACTATTGCACACACAAGCACATAGAACTACATGGATTTTGAGATGTAGTGCAATGCTCGGTCATAAGTTCACTTTGTCGAGTAACCACTGGGGTTAGTCTGACTCCCCATTTTCATCTTTCTTTTTTATTATTTGATGTAGTTTTGGGGTTTTATAGGATATCATATATTTTGTAGGTTACATGCAATCTCAATGATCTTCCAGGTGACCTATAGTGACAAGCAACGAGGGTTTGTGACATTAAAGTCACACGAGAAGAAAGTAGTTTCGACCGCCACAGATCACTTGGCACCAAGAAGAAGTCTACAACACCCAAGTGCCCTTGACCCAATCCAGAGGCCCTAGTCCTATCATTTCTAACGCTTCTATAACTTTCGAGCTCGGTTGTGACATGTTGCCAAGACTATCCAACAGTTTCTCTAGTACAAACATACTTTGGGATAAGCAAAAATTAGATAAGTACCTTACCTCTCACATTTACTTACATAATTGTGTCCTTTATATTTTTTTCATTTGTATTTCATTGTATATCTCTCAGTAGTGACTTTGTAATTAGATTTTGTAATAATATTTAGATTTTATTAAATCAAGTTTATGCAAAGCTTCCCCATTCGATCGTGAAGGTTTTATTCTCCTAATATTCACATGTAATGCATACTTGATGATAACCAAAGAATCCATAGGTAAATGAATTGATCTTACACCCTATAAAACCTTTGAGGATTTCCTTAGTGAATGGTGTAGGAAAGGGATCAATGACACATGAAGCATTTACAACTCTATAATCTACATAGATATTTATCTATCCATCTTTCTTATGTTTATCATCATCGTGGCTAATCCTCAATAGGCTTAATGATGCCTAACTTGAGCATCTTATCAATCTCCTCGTTATCACCAAATCACAACACCCTCTGATTACTTAGAATGTTAGTGTGTTAAGGAAAGTAGTGTGACTGGGTAACATGGGTGTTATCTCCAAGTTATGGGACTTTCTACTTGAGATATACCTCAAGATAAGGTTAGTTCCTCTTCCTACTCTAGTGCAAACTAACTCTAATGAAATAAAAATGTTGAATATCTCTATCCTATAGTTTCCAAGGGACCAGGGAGAGAGAGGTAACATGAAAGTAAATAAAACTACACTACATAGGTGATGCACCAAAATAAGGGTGTGATAACAACTCTCCAATGTGTGAAAATGGGAGAAAAATGCAGATTAGAAAGGGTGATAATAGTTCTCCATAGTCTAACAGCAACATTCACAACATCATTTCCATAGAAGTACAACTATAATGAACTTTTCACAATGAGTAGAGAGACATAATACACCTACAATAAGAATAAAGAGGCAAGGAGAATGCAAATAAACATAAGGAAGATACATCCACAACTTGCATCTATTGCTTCATTGATATGCACAGATCATTCTATTACAAGAGAAAGGTCAAGATCATCATGCAAGAAGTCCTCTATAAAGGCCTACAACACATTGGTTTCACAAAACAAAATGATAGATTTTTTCTACCAGAATTATCCCCCTCAAATGAGAGAACACTTCAATTTTTAGGAAAATGGGAAGAGAGAGAAGTTGCTTGCAAATTCATATTTTCCTCTTGCACCAATTACAAAGTACTCAAAGTGGGTGAAAATCATGATTTGTGACCTACAAGAGCCATTCCATATTTTTTGTGAGATCATTATTTTACATCTCGCGTGCCTTCATTATTGATCCAACTTCGATGATGTCGACCAAATGGTTGGATCCCATCATTATAACTCGTTGTAACCACTTGGGAGTCACTTTGAGGATATCATTCACGCAAGCCCATTGTTTCTATATTGGATCAATTATTCGAATGCACAACTCACCCATACTTGCGGTATATGACTCGGCCCCCACATAGAACCTAGAATTCAATTCTTTTGCTCATCTTGGTTCTTCACCGGATGAGCTCAAAATTTCACCGACCACTCACTCCTTCCTTCAAGGCCCAAGTCAATCAGTAGCAGCTATGTCTCTTTATATATGCATCTGCATATATTTCTAACAACTCCCGAGAGATAGAAATGGCTAGGTGGAATTTTACATAGCTTGACACCACCCACAAATAGCTTGATTCAATTTCATGTAGAGCTCTGCTTTAAGGGAATAACTCAATATCTAGGAGCTCGACCCTTACAAAAAAACTCGGTTTTAGAGAAGCATATAAACCATTTGGCCCTCATGTTGAAAAACTTGATGGATTATCTCACCCATTTATGGAGAGCACGGCACTTGAGCTCACCCTCAAGAATACTAGATCGACTTGAAAACTAGCTCACCGAATGCATAATGGGTCTCGACCTCCTTGCAAATGTAACTCGGTGCAACGTGGGAGTAATTTGTCCTTCCAAAGATCTCGCTCACACCTATTATAGCTCAATCATGTTTATTGGCTCATCCAAACTTGCACCAACTCGGGCCCCAAGGAGTAGCTTGGTCCCTTTTATACATGGCTCGGTGTATATATATAGACTTGGTCTCCACCATGCAGCTCAAGTTATCAATGCAACTCCTCAATGAGCTCAATGATGTGGCCTTAGAACTAAGAGAAAATCCTTTGTATTTTGTACCTCCCTCATTCAATTTTGTATTTTTGAATGTCATGGGGTGTGTGAAGGTGTTAAGAGTGTTCCAGAGTGCTTCCAGGTATTCACATCAAATTTTCCCTTTTTCTGGATGTGGGACCTCAACGTTCGTTGCTTCCCGATTTAACAAAACTTGAACTTTGTGAAGACCAAGAAGAGGAAAAAAATATTTTGTGAGTTTAAAATCTCTCAAAGATCATGGTGTTGCCTTAAAACATGGAAATTTTCCTACTTGATCCATTTGATTTGTGAGCCCCTTACGGATGTCCTAGTGTAAGCCTACTTGGTAGTCCAATTTCACTGGGGTAAAATTGGATAACAATTTTGGTGACTCGTGGGGCCATCTTCCTACTAGATGAGGTAGACCAGTGAACTCTAGCTATCCATTGGGCATGGAGTGTGTGATCAACATGAACTTGTCTAAACTTTGAAAATCTTGACCTTGGAACACTTGGGATGTTGTTTCTTACATCTAGAATTACCTTTCGCTATCGACATCTTTCAACTTCAATAACAAAAATTTAAAAAAAAAATTATGAGAGTGGAAAATTGTATTAAAAATTGAATTTCACCCATTCCCGCAACTGTGATACATGAGGCTTAATGATGGACACCATAACTACTACCCCATTATTTGATTGTTTGGCGCTTATGCTGCACACCGTAGAGTCTGGAGTAAAAAAAAAAATTGGCTTTGAACATCATGGAACTCTATTAAGTTTTGATTTTCTTTCTTCCTCTTAATGTTCCATCTCCATTGTACTGCTTGGGGTATTGCTAGGTAGATCTACTCACACACAAGTTTGGCTTCTGCAACTCACAACACTGTCACCGGCTACCACAAGTTGCCCCAAGCTAATATTCTGATTTGGTGGAGGGAAAGAGAAAATCAGCTGCTGGTCTGAAGAAGCAAGGAAAGAAAATACTGAAATCTTCCTCTTTATCTAATTTTAGTTGCTCTGCATTTGAATTTTCTTTAGGACAACGATCATTGCTTGTAAGTTTAAGTCTCTTTCTGCAATTTCTCTTTACGAAAGCATGATGTCTTGCCAAACACAAACTTGGAGCAATAGAACATGTGCACAAGGCACTTAGGGAAATGAAAACTACTCTATAACAATACAATGTGCACAAGCACTTGAAGGAATGAAAATCCTACTCCTACACTAACCGGAGAAATGGGCAACTAAAACAAACTTAACACAGGTGAAGAGAATTAGTTGCCTTTTCTAAAAATTTCTAGCCATGTAGATGATTTGGCACTAAGAATAGTTTTGGCTAGGATTGAAATATTGTCAAGCAAATTGCTTCTCCACTCCATGCATCAAGGTATCAACTAAAAATAGAACAAATACCTCCTTGAACTGTTGCTCTTTAGTTGGTTGTAGGAGGCATTGTGGTTGATCCTTGACACATTGAAGATCTTCCTCATACTTAGAATCAAGCATGATAGTTTTTGGTTCCTCCCTTGACTCCAATGAATCCAAGTACCTTATGGGGCAAGGTCTGATCCACTAATTTTTCCCGCTTATCTGAATTCCAACTTCAATAAGGAAGTCTTCTTGCAAGCCTTCCTAGAAAAGGTGATTGTTTGTGAATTGTTTCTCTTCTTCTTGCACATTTATAGACAACTGATGTGTCACCTTGGTGAGTGGTATGGGAGAGATGGAAACTTCATGATTTTTTCCTTCCTCTTCTTCTAGTGTGATACTTGGAAGATCCAACTCTTCCAATGTTGATTCAAGAATATTGTTGTAAATTGCAGATTTCCCTTGCACATTCTCTTCCACGATAGTAGGCTCTTATTATTGAGAATGAATGATGGGGTAGTGAATGTCATTATTTCCACAGGCTCTTCCTCATCAAAACACTCCTCCAAATCAGATAAGCAATCAAGCTCTTCGTTGTCCTGTTGTGCCAAAGATTCTTCCTCTTGCATGATGACCTTTAAATCTACAATTTTTTCATCATGGTCTTCTTCTTCTTCAAACATGAAGCTAGTGAATTCAAAATCTTCCAAAAAATCATATTTTTGGAGAGATTGAATGGGAGAGAGATCTGCAATCTCTTTTGTAACTAGATCATGATTCAATGCCTCTAAATTTGTTTTTCTCACCTCCATATGCTCCTCTTTAACTAAACTTAGAGCTGGTTTTTCTTCCTCCTCCTTGACTGATTGTGTAGCTAGAATATGATCATCAATACTTTCAAAAAAGTGCCATTATGGACACTACATTTAGAGCATACTAACTGTTGATCCTCTTGCTCCACTTTGTTGCCACAAAATCAGCCTTATTTTCCACTTGTTCTTCAACTTTGGCCTCCTCCATAGGCTTCACCATCAAGGGCATTTTTTCAATTCCAAACTTTAGAGCCCATATTTTCAAATTCTCTGTCATTTCTTCTTTGTTAGGCTCTTCTTCTTGTTTCCCTTGGCTGGTTATTTGATTTTCATCTTCCCAACATGGATTTGGGAATGCAAGAGGAGGGTGGATTGGGATACAATTAGTTTTGCTATTGTTTCTGGTGGTGGGAGAGATAAAACTTCTTGTTTATTTAGAGGGAATGGTTAGTTGGAAGGGAAAAGTGTAGAAGAATTGAGATGGGATGGGATAGTAGAGGATGGAGAAGGGAACTCAAAACTTGGGGCAACATATAATGGGCTTGACTCATGACAATTCTGAAATGATAAAGCTTGGGAAGGAGAAAAAGAAAAACAAGGAGTTGGTGCTTGACTTACCCATTGACAAGGTTGTCCTACATTTTTCTCATAGGCTTCTATCTCCTAGGTCCACTATGAAATTTGGGGCAGCATCTCAACCATGAACTCAAGATTTTTCTATGAGCTATAGTGTCTTCGAAAATGGCCTTCCCATGGAAAAGGTGCCCTATAAAAAATATTGAATGCTTTCATCTCGAGTTGTAGCTCAGGACTGAACCATACTTGTATCCATTCTTTGAATCTTCTCCAACAAATCAACACTCTTCATTTGAGTGTTTTCATTAAATGCATACCATTTTTCTTGATAAACTCCATAGCCAAATTGGTTTTGACATTGCTCATATGGGTAAGCATAGTGATTCAGAATTTGATCATAACACTGATCTAAAGGATTTGTGAAGCTCATTAGAGGTTGATTGTATTGCTTTGCAAGTGTGAATTCCACCATGGGAATGAAGCCATGATTGCACAACTTCATAGAATGGAATAAAATGAAAGATATGGAAAGGAAAATGGATGGAAGAAAGGTCTACAATTTCAGAGAATGGGTTGTTTAAACCAGATGGAGTTGTCAGATATGTTTTGTATATGCTTCCAAAAGCTGAAATTTTAACAAGAACACACCAACTTGTTAAAATGAAATATACTCCAATGTTTAAATCTGCACTCCAGCTAATGATCCTAACTTTAATATGCCCCACTTTGGATGTGCTAGAACTGTTATCAAGTAGTGAAGGTCGTACGATGGCTAGTGATTTGTTGTTTGATGTGGAACACCTCTAAAAGATGAAACTCTAACTTTTGTGATGTTCCACCAGGTGTGCCAGAACTGTTATCACCAAATCGTAGCACACTATGATTTCTTAGCATGTGAGTGTGTTAAGGAAAATAGTGTGATTAGGTAACATGGGTATTATCTCCAAGTTGTGGGACTTACTACTTGAGATAGACCTCCAAAGAAGGCTAGTTCCTCTTCCTACTCTAGTGAAAACTAACTATAATGAAGGAAAACTATTGAATAGCTCTATCCTATAGTTTCCAAGGGACCAAGGAGAGAGAGGTAACATGAACGTAAATAAAACTACACTACATAGGTGATGCACCAAAAGAAGGGTGTGAGAAAAACTCTCCAATGTGTGAAAATGGGAGCAAACAGTAGATTAGAAAGGGTGATACAGTTCTCCACAGTCTAATAGCAACATTCACAACATCATTTCCATAGAAGCAAAACTATAATGAACTCTGCACAATGAGTAGAGAGACACAATACACCTATAATAAGAATAAAGAGGTAAGGAGAATGTAAATAAACACAACAAGGGAAGATACATCCACAACTTGCATCTATTACTTCATTGATATGCACAACTCATTTTATTATAAGAGTAAGGCCAGGATCATCATGTGAGAATTCCTCTATAAATGCCTACAACACATTGGTTTCAAAAAATAAAAATGGTAGATTTAAGCTACCATAATTATCCCCCTCAAATGAGAGAAGACTTCAATTTATAGAAAAATGGGAAGAGAGAGAAGTTACTTGTAAATTCAGATTTGCCTCTTGCACCAATTACAAAATACTCAAAGTAGGTGAAAATCATGATTTGTGACCTATAAGAGCCATCCCATACTATTTGTGAGCTCGTTCTTTTACATTTTTGTGCCTTCATTCTTGATCCAACTCCAATGATGCTTAGAAAATGGCTGGATCCCATCACTGTAAATTGTTGTAACCACTTAGGATTCGATTCGAGGAGATCATTCATGCAAGCCCACCATTTCTATTTTGGCTCAATGAGCTTGAATTCACAACTCATCCATACTTACGGTATATGACTTAACCCCCACATAGAACATATAATTCAATTCTTTTTCTCACTCGAGTTCTTCACCAAATGATCTCAAGCGATTTCACTTACCACTCGCTCCTTCGTTCAATGCCCGGTCAATCTATAGTAGCTCCATCACTTTGTAGATGCATCCACTCATATTTTGAATGACTCCTAGAGATGGAAACAGCTAGGTGGTGTTTTACATAGTGCGACATCACCCACAAATATCTCGATTCAATTATTTGTAGAGTTCTTCTCTTTAATGGAATAACTTAGTATCCAGGAGCTCAACCCTTACAAAAACAACTCTATTTTGGAGATGCATCTAAACTGCTTCGATTTTCATGTTGAACAACTCAATGGTGAAGTTCTCCCATTTATGAAGAGCACAAAACTTGAGTTTTCCCTCAACAATACTAGCTCAATTTGAAAATAGCTCGGCGAATGCGAGAATGGGTCTTGACCTCCTTAAAAATGCAACTCGGTGCAATGTGGGAGTAATTCGGCCTTCCAAAGAGCTCGATCACACCTATTGCAGCTCGGTCATGTTTATTGGCTCATCCACACTTGCACCAACTCGGGACCCCAAGGAGTAGCTTTTTTCCTTTTATACATGGCTTAGTGCATATAGAAATAGACTTGGTGTCCACCATGTAGTGTAGTCATTTTTATCCACCTACTAACTTCTAACCCTATGCGCAGCCTTTCACCCAATGGGTGATTGGTGCTCACCAAGGCACACACACTGCCAAGCCTCTCCTTTATGTGATTATTGTGAGAATATATTGCCATTTTTAGAGGATTAGTTACAAAAAAGTAGATATTTGTGTAAAAGCACAACATAAGCTATCATATCCTTATACCCATGCATGAAAATGAGAGAAACAACACAACATGGATTATGAAGAACATATCCGATTCATAATATGAAGAAATGATATAAGGTTTTACACCCATGAACAAGATATCCAAAACAGATATATATATATATATATATATATATATATATATATTGATCAAGAGTGCTAAATAACCACATTACATTCAAAAGGCCATGTCAGGTCGAATACAATAATTGTCAGGGATCCGACCCATATAATATATGTTAAAATAGAGATCTAACTCATATATCAGGAGTCCTAGCTATGCCCCCCCTTATAAATTTTACAGACCCATCCCTTAGATATGATGACCTTCTTGCAAATCCCTAATGAAAACCCCCAACCCTAGGGCCTCCTAATACTTTCTGCAGAGCTTCCCTTTTCCCATGCTATATGTCTATCCATATATATCTTGGTGTCTCTTCTTCTACCTGAGAATCTCTTCTTATAGGTCTAATACCCACCGCCATGCCTTCCTTTAGGAGTAGATCACATGCCAAGTGTCCATGTGGTCCTTCATCGGTGAATGTTTATCCTGTTCCGAGATCTCCACTTTTTGTAATGATGTCTTCCTAGGAATATTCCCTACGTGGAATATCCTTTTCTTGACCATCAAGTCTCTAGGCTGGCACCTTATCCACTCGGCATGCCTAGTTGGGTCATGTTTTTCCTCAAGTGCCTCTAGAATGCCAAATATGGCTAAGTCCTTAGATCTTGTGTATTGTCTCCCCGCGCGTGCCTTGGTCTCTCCTAAACCCTTCTTAAACCTCTTTGTCCTGTGCGCTTCTCCCCACGTGCCCTTCTCTTTATTGCTCCTACGTGTGCATGCCTTTTGGTACTCAGCCAATCATTCGGGCCCAACATCACCCCACACTAAGCTTGTTATATGTCCTCGAAACATCCTGCTTCCCTCAAAGAATAAAGAATGGTGGGACTCGGATAATTTGAATGAAGAATGAAAGAATGGAGGAATTAAGAATGGAAGAATGAAAAAAATTTATTGTTGTAAGAGGAGTGGGAACTCCTTCCTCATTTTTCCTCAATCTTCTCCCAAGCATCCACTTCACCCTACGCCTGCTGGAGTAGGTCACCCACTAGAGCACTCACCTCTTCAAAGCTCAATTCATCACCCTTAGTGTTCATGTATCTACAATCCCTTCCACTGCTTGCTAAGGTCATCCAATACATCCATTTTGTGAGTGACCTGGGGGTATAGTTCCTTAAGCCAATTTTTAACTAAACCTTATAAGGTTTCTGATTGCTTCCATTTTCTTCTCAACTTTGGCTAGGATTTTATCCTCTTCACCCTATTTCCTTTGTTCTTTTCTTGGAATTATTTCATATCCGCCTCATGTGTAGCAACTAGTATACTTACTACCCTGTCTCTATCAACGCAATTATCATATATGGCCTCATTCATTCACATGTGTGGAGATCTTCACAATGGTAAGGAGCTCATAATACTTGAGTGACTATCTCCCTAATCTTTAGCCTTTCTTCTTCCTTCTTCTAGCGTGCCAATTCCTCTTTTGTTGATTCTAGTGCAAGCATTCATCTTTCCATGGTAAGGATGTAGGTTAAGTCTTCCAATCATTACAAGGTTGACTCATATTTTTTCTTAGGCGGGGCCAGGTCTGGATGCTTCAAGATAATGGCATCTATAATCATCTCTATCTTTTTGTAGACCTCGTACACCTTCACCTTTTCCTCCCTTAGTTCACACCTTAACTGTGCATTGATCAGCTCCTCCTACTTTAGATCCTTGCTCTTCTCAATTATCTCTTCATTCTTCATCTCCGTCTTTCTCCAAGAACCTTACTTTGGCATTCCTTCCTAAGAGTCTCACCTCAACCTCCACTTATACCTTGTTGAGTGCATTACAAACTTGCTCATCAGAAAATGGTTGAGTGTTTATCAGGGGGTTCACTCCCTTGGTCTCTGGTATCTTCATCAATGCCCCTTGGTTGACCTCAAATTCCAACTCATCAACATGGGACTCAAAATCCCAAGATAGCATCTTCCTCATGCATGGGTACACACCTTCCTCTTTGAATGAATACCATGCAAGGAGTTAGTCTGTAGGTAAGGTAATTTGGAAGTGCACGCACACTACCTTACTTGGATCATTGATGTAACCCATTCCTTGCTCCTACGTCACTACCACACTCTTCCTTTTAGTGTGTGCTGCCTTTGGAAATCTTACCGCTAAGTTGGGATCTCCTCCCATGCTCCCATACTCCTTCGATTATTTTAATCTCTATTTCCTTGAGCACTTCATCAACATTGTGCTCCACCTCCTACTCCACCAAATCCTTTATTATGCCCTACTACTTCCCTTTCCATGGCCTCTTTTACCTACTCCTTGGTGAGGCTTGGGGTCCTTTGATCCTAGTGTTAACCTCCTCACTTCCCCCTTGTCATGATCATCTCCTTCCTCCTCATCTTTTTCTTCATTTCCTCCCTCCTCTCGATTCATGTACATCATACAAAGGATGGTCCTGAGCCTCTTCATGCTCATCATCATCCTTTTCACCTTTGTAGGCTTCCAGGCTCTCCATTCCTTTTGAGTCCACCTCCTCCTACCTTTCACTTCTTCCTAACTGGTGATTCTAGTATAGGGGATTCTTCCTTCTCATCTTCTTCAGCAGGACTCCTTCCTCGACAATCTTTTCTTTTACAAGGGGATATTATTTCTTTGGCACCTCTTCCTCAGGTGTCTTTTCTTATTCCTTAACGGGGACTTCTTCCTTTGATAATATGTGCTCTTCACTCTCACACCTACCAATTGTGATGTTTGTGCACTTGGTGTCTTTTTCTCAAGGTGCCTCCTCTCTCTCCCTCTTCCTCGGTGTGGCCTTATTCCTCATGGTGGGGTCTTCTAGGATGGATACATCATTCTCCACATAGGTTCCTTTCTCATACTTTGGCCTAATGTGCAGGTATACCCTCACTATGATCCTTCTAGAAATTGGTAAGCATCACGGTTTTATCATATGCACCTCATGGGAGACATACTTATCCACATAAGCGTGCTTCTTGGGGTATACTAGCTTTCTGTGCATCTCATGGTGGTCTTGGTCTACCTCACTGAGGTCGAACCTTAGTCTTTTGGCCTCCTTGAAGTGATTGACCCCGGCTTGGAAATATTGTGTAGTGAAGGAATAGTTTACACCATGGGCTCTTGGTGTTGTTTGCCAAAGTGAACCTGCCAATACAAAAATGTTGGTACACTATAAACTCAGCTTCTCCTTGCACTAGAGATGGAAATTGCTTGGGTATTCTCCACTCAGCCCCAAACTCATCACGCATTCACTTGTACCACTTCTCCAGGTGTACCTTGTGGGTGGTCATCATGGTGTCACAAGTATATTTCTCAAATCTCTTTCCGGGAAGGGTCTACATCTGGGTACTCCCATACAATTTTTTCTAGGCCATCGGGCACTCCAATATCTGAGAAGATGATGGTGAGGAGGACATTACCAAACATGATCTTCTCTCCTTCGTGCATGGCACTAATGATTTCTCTCCTCTGATGAAGGCGAGAGGGTTATAGATGGTTCCTTTTGAATTTTTTTTGCATACATTCAACCAAGCCTTGTTTATCTGTGTCCACCTCTCTTTCCCATTCAACTTGGATACCAAGCACACATCCATCCTCATCACTACATCAGAGATATATGAGATATCAAAGTAGTGTGAGCCCTTTTTATAATCATAATCATGGACTATCTCCTTAATGGTTTTCTTTTCCTCCAAGTCGTCTTTCAAATGCTCCCTTCGTAAACTAGACCGGTAAACTTAGAGATCAGTTGGGGATTTATTCACATTCTCTACCCCATGAAGTAGAAATGATCCTTGTGTACACATGACATCATCAATTTGTACAATCACTCAATCTTGCCAAAATAGGGAAACTCATAGAGTTGCAGTAACCCAGCCTTCCCCATCTTCACCTTCACTTCATCATCATAGCTTGGCATCCCTTCTAGTGTTCTTTTATCTATGGGTGAACCAGTTCCAATGTCCTCTCTTTCTTTGTGGAATTTTTGTGATGGTTGTAATCACTTACTACTATCTTCCTTACATGGGATACCCACTCCTTTTCGAGCAACACACCATCTGGGTATTGCATCTCTACATACCACTCCTTGTTGAAACTAGTGGAAATAGCTTGTTTCCCTTTTCCCTTGCCCTTATTTGGTGAAATGGTTTCCTTCTTTGGTGTCATCTTCTTGTTGGGTTACTAAAAACAAACTCTTCCTTGCTCCTCTTCCTCACTCTACTCAAATTTGTGGCTTACCTTTGCAAAAAAATCCCTTTACTCCCATGCCCTAGCTACAAAACCCTAACTGGACAACCCTTCCACAAGACGACATACTCTCTTGAAACCTTCTTCCCTATGCCCGTGTACTTCTTCCACTTTGGTTCACAAATCACACTAGTCACGCACTCATATTTTCATAATTTTTCCTTCACAAAAATATTCTTCGGATGCCCTAGTTCACAAGAGCTCTTCAATATCATAATTACAAGGTAAACAATAATGTGCCCGACCTTCTACTTATAGCTTTTTGCTCATCTCTCAAATAAATGTTATGCCACCTACCAACGTAATTTTTCAATAAAGGTGGATTTTTCCACTAAATCCAACCTTAAGCACTCTTACCCCCATGCCCTATCCTATGCGAAAAATCTCTACAACCTTCTAGGCATGTAAAAATCCTTACTAACCAAAGATCCTCATGCACACACGCTTATAGCGCCAAGGCACTTCTTCTATCCTTAACCTAATTTTTTCCTTGCCTACCTCATGTTATTCCTACATTTTTCATCCTTTATATGTGGTCTTTATAAAGTTATCCTGACACCAAAATCCTTATGTCTACCTTTTCTACACACCTCTTCCACACTACGTGCTTTTTTACCTTCAATCCAAGCCATAGAAACAAAACTTCCACTACCAGCTTCCATTTTACTTTACATTACTCCACCCCACATAAAAATATATGTGTGTTCCTCTGCGCATACACAACCTTTTGAAAATAATAAGTGGCTACCGGCACACAAGGAACACAAAACAACACACAAAAAGAAAGGAAAAAAGCAATGAGAAAGGGAAACACAAGGAAAAGAAATGCATTAAGGGGAATCCTAAACTAAATGGAAATATTCCCTTATTTACGAACATAAGGAAGACTTATTTATAGTAGGGCTTCACCTACTCCCATTGAAATGGTCTAGTAACTATGTTCCATCCAGTGCTTGTAACTAGAAATCACTGAATCAAGGATGTATGAGATGATATATGGACCTAACCAATGGAATTTTAGTTTCCCAGGATGGTGCAGAAATTTGGAGTCATAAATCAAGACCATCTGCCCAACCTCGAATTGTTTGTTTTTTTAATATGGCGATCATGCCATGCTTTTTTCACACCTTTTTAGCCTTATAACTCCACCTAGCAAGTGATCACCTTTCATCCAACTACATTAATTTCTCCATGCGCTCTTGTAGTGCTTGTTCATCAGCTAATCCTCCTACGTACGTAATATGTAGGGATGGTAGCATGAATTCTACTGGTAACACAACTTCTGTACCAAACACCAATTGGAATGGTGTGGCCTTGTTCAATTTCTTGTAGGTAGTCCTATATGCCCATAGTACAGCTGAAACTTTTTCATCCCAATCATGTCTTCCCACATCACAAAAATTTGTCAGCGTGTGACTCATAATTTTGTTAAACACCTCAGTAATTCCATTATCTTGTGGGTGATATGGGGTAGTCTTATGGTGGGCTACCATGAATTTTTCCAACAAGATCCTAATTGTCTCATTTAAGAAATGAGTACCCCTATCACTCGTTAAGCTCAACAAACATCCATATCTGTTGATTATATTTTCCCACAAAAACCTAGTTTTTGTTGTTGTTTACAATCCCTTATAGGTGTTGCCTCTTCCCATCTTGTTAAGTAGTTAGTGTAAGTGATGATATAGCGTGAACCAGTCCTTCGTGTGACAAGTGAAATTGGTCCTACAAAATCAATGGCCCACTTTTCAAATGGTTTTGCGCTAGCTATCGGCCTCAAGGGCATTTCATCCCTTCTTCCTAGCTTATCAAGGATCTGGAAATGGTCACAAGCCTTACAAAACTCAATGCAATCTTGATAGATGCTTTCCCACCAAATCCCTTCTAGTAGGATTTTTCCTGTGGTGGCATTCCTATAAAGTTTCCTCATGCAATCCCATTGTGTGTTTCCTCCATGATTGTAACATGCTCATGCTCCAACACACGCCAACACAAAACCTCATCGCAGCCTAGTTTGTATAAGTATCTACTGATTAACATGTAGGGTGCTGTACATATGGCTAACCATTTCCTCTCTAAATTTTTCAATCCTTCTAGCGCGCCATACCCGTTTTGAGAAACACAACAATATCTTCCAATTCATAGGGCATGCGTTGTATTCTAAATAGCTATGCATCTTGCATTTTATCCTCAATGTTTTATGTCTCCTCTCCCGAATCTATTCTTGACAAATGGTTACACCATGAGTTACTCTCTCTTGTTTTCACAACAACTATAAACTCAAAATCTTGAAACAACAAGACCCACCGACATATGTGCGTTGCAAAATGGTCTTTTTCACCAAGTACCTCTATGTCATGTGGTCTGTGTAGAATATGGAAGGTTTTTCCAAAAGATATTTCCTAAATTTATGCAACATGTAGATCATTGATAGTGCTTCACACTCAGTAGTAGTGTAGCTCTCTTATCGATGTTAACTTCCTACTATAAAAACACAAGGGATGGTCAATAATCCCTTCTATGGGATTTATTAAGACTGCCCCAATCATCATCCCTAAAGCATCAATATGTACATGGAATGGCTTATACCAAGAGGGAAAACATAATATGGGTGTAGTGATAAGCCTATTCTTCAATGTATCAAACATTGTCTATTACGCCTCTCCCTAGTGAAATGAAATTTTTTTTTTTAGTAACTTCTCTAATAGTGTGGTGATTTTGGCATACCCCTTGGTAAATTTCTGGTAGTACCTCATATGCCAAAGTAATCCATACACTACGCTCTAGCTGGTAGGCTCCTCTAATCCCACAATAACAAAAAAAAATTGGCGGGATTCACCAATAAGCATTCCTTACATATGATGTGCCCCAACAGGGTTCCAAATAGAGTAGCGAAGAGACACTTGTTGATGTTGAGGTATATGTGCAACTGTTGACATATTTCAAACATCAACCACAAATTGTCACTATAGACACCAAATTTGTGTCTTACAACACCCTGTGCCCCGCATCTCATTTCACAACCTAACCTCACCACCTAAACCTCGCATAATTTTTTATTAATTACCTTATAATTAATAAATCCACATCTCCAAACCTGCCACCTCATTTCACCACCTCATCATGACCTAGCCCTAACCCTAAACTAACCTAATTAAGACCTATAACTTGGTCTACATCCACACCCATGACTAATTACTCCTCACCCGCGCCAAAACCAACCTAATAATGACTTGACCAAGCCCACAACTAATCCCTCGGGAGAAAAGGAAAGTTGGCTATTTTACTAAAAATAGCCCACTTTGACTGAACCGACACCGGTTCCTACTCGACCGCCGTCGGTTATGTAACCACCATCGGTTCCCTGTAAATGACCTCCCCAACCAAAAACAAAGAGGATCGGGAATTCATTTGAAGGATCTAGAAATTCACTTGGCGGAGCGAGAGACAAGTGAAGAAAAGAGAAGAGCATCGAGGCCGAAGAGCTCAGAATCGAGCCAGCCGGATTCTTGTCACCCCAGTTCAAGCATTGGAAAATACGAGGATAGCTTCATCACTCATTTTCCAATACCGGATCATCCCAATCGAGCCTTCTTGTCACTACCACATTCCTTGGACCTGAATCTTCATCAAGAACGAGTAAGTAGTGTCTTGTATGTTTCTAAGCACCATTTCTTGAGCCTTTTGATTGATAGTAATTATAAGCTTACTCCTAGATCTACCACCTGCCAAAGACACCTCGCACTTAACCTTCATCCATACATCCTTGTATTGCCCAGAAGACAGCTTTATCACACTCTGAGTCTTCCCCATCATCTCACTATTCCCCTCAGCCATCCACCAGTCTTAAAAACCCCACAATCACCCTACAACTAACCTCCATCCAGAAGCACCTAGATTACTGACCTCACCGGTGTCGGTTATCCCCTACCGGTAGTGGTTCTCTAACCGCGGTCCGTTATGCGATGACCAAAGCATCGGTCACTGTGACTTATACCCAAAACCTTCCTCTCACCTATTTGTCTCCTAACAACCTCGGATCTAGTCTGGTTTATCCCTGTAACTTTCGAGCTGAACGTATCAACGACCATTGACCAAACAAACAATGTGACGTTTT
The DNA here is from genome assembly GCA_018340775.1 of Taxus wallichiana var. yunnanensis. Lineage (NCBI taxonomy): Eukaryota > Viridiplantae > Streptophyta > Pinopsida > Cupressales > Taxaceae > Taxus > Taxus wallichiana. The sequence goes on from CM031236.1 coordinate 290,434,998, forward strand.
ATTATTGGTAGTTTAGTCTCTATTGCTTTGTAACGAGGTACCTAAATCGTGATTTCGCAATAGCTTCTTTATTATCATTTGTGTTAATTCGTATTAAAAGGGGAACTGACCACCTTCGAAAGGAAGTCTAATATTTCCTAGGCCCAAGGCAGTTCCCTCATTTATTGTCTAACTAAAATCTGGTGGTCTTGTATTCTTACTTGCAGGTAGTCCTTCCTAGACAAAAAGGAGTTCTTCGCAATCGATCTGATCTCTCTCTACGGTACGCGCACACCCTCTCAACATTCAATAGGTATTCCTCCTAGCCCTAACCCTTATCTGTTTCTCAAAAGAATGAAAGGATAGAAGCAACTCTATTCCAGGAAAAACATTCTGTGCGAAACATTTTGGCACGCCCGGTGGGACCCATTTTGGGTTTCTTTCTTTCTTGCTTGCTTTCATATAGGGAGCACACTTGCTATTTTCTTCTTCTAAAATATTCACAAGATATTTTGTTATTTTGGTAAAAGAATTTGTCTTGCTTTCACATCTTTGCATTAGTGAAAGTCATCTTCTTTGCTTCATTGAATATCATTTTCGATTTGGGTTTAAAACATGCGCATCACATTCTTGCTTGCTATTTTCAATTCTAGTGAACGTAGATTAAGTAACAGGTCGTACACGTGGGGGTGATATCCACGGTATTGACAAGAAATTAATCTTACTTTCACTACAAAACACATACCAAATCACATCATAATTAACACAACAGCTCAAACATCCCCCTTTTACTCGTGGTATTCCTCCGCCCGATTGAGGTAACCTTATAAGCCAAAACAAACTTGACATCTCCCTTAGGTCTTTTGTTTAGGATTGACATCATCTTGCGTCTAAGGCATAAGCCCACAATAATTAAAACTAATCCTAGGGTTAGTCTCTTGATTTGCTTGTGCATCTTGCTTGTTTTAGTTATGTTTCTCTGTCATACACTGTTTCAGTGATCACTTCAGAACAGTTTGGTAGGCATACTAAGCATTGTTAACCCCAAATCAGCAACTTCTTACATCTTCTTACACCGGTCCTATTCTACCAACATCGGTTAACTTACCGACGCCAGCTATAGTCTGACCGACATCGGTTACCTGACCGATATCGATTCTTATCGTCTTTCACGATTCCCAAAACCAGCAACCTACCAATTTCAACCTTTTTGTGGCTATTTCTGATCCGATAGATTGCATCCCTCTGTACCCTTGTCCATGGTTGTTTACACTCAAAAATAAGTTGCAGCCATGGTTTCACATGCCTACTCCGTGCCTTTTCTGAATCACCCCCTTCACATTCTGTGGGGAATCCTACGAACACCAGCGAGGTTCCCAAAATCCTTGTAGGAGATAAGGGATTTGTGAAATTTTTAGACGCTAATCCTAGCACTATACAGTACTATTTGTCTCATGCCCCTGACTATACACCCAACGGTCAACTCCTTATTGGTATGCCTATTAGTATAGCTACTCACTTAGCTCCTTCCCCACTTGATAACTCTGCCTTGCCTTCTTCATCCTTAGCCCCGTCTCCCAACTCAGCAGCTTCAGGGGTTCATACGGCACAGATTGGCTTTCTTTTGGTTAACTTGGGGCCCCACATATCATTACCGCCGACTGCTCCTACCTCATCTCTCTCGCAAACTGCTCCTTTCATAACTTGCTCTCTACCACCTATCCACACAAGCTTTCCTTCTCAAGCTCCGCCCACCTTTTCATTTCCACACACGTATCCGGTGACTTCAACATATTATATAGGACATCCCTATTCGGTCACCTCAACATATTCATCCTCAATACCTTATCAACATTTAACCCCACCATTTTCTAGTGGTGGCCCTTGGCCCAATCCTCCTCCAATTACGACAACCGCACCATCATCTTATCCAACCACCGATTTAATCAAACAAATAATGGACAAGATGTAAAATCTGAGGCTTCTTGTTTCAGAAGTCGTAGCACCCTAACATACGAGCAAGTTTGTCAGGAGCCTATTCATCCTTCTGTCCCCCTTCATTCATATCCTCCTCAATGGGAATTACCAAAATTTACTCGTTTTAATAGTAAATAGGATCCTCAACAACACTTGCGATCCTTTAGACATGCCTGCTATCTGATTGCTCATGATGATGCCTTACTACTCCGCACATTTCCCATGTCCTTATCAGGACCCACCTTGGAGTGGTACAGTGCTTTAACCCAGCACTCAATCTTCTCTTTTAACCAATTAGCCCAATCTTTCTTGGATCATTTCTCCATTAACATTGCCAAGAAAGTATCTATCACCGACCTATATGTCATCCGATAATTTGAAGACGAATCTATCGCAGATTTCATTAGACGATGGTGGGGCCTTATCAACCAACTTACTTACGCCTTGCCTCGGGCCGAACTTATCGAACTCTTTACGTGGGCCTGCGCTAAGAACATTTCTCCTACCCTCCAAATTCAAACTTTCCACACCTTTGATGAGGCCTTTACTATGGCTCGGAAACTAGAAATTTGAGCCTTAGAGGAAGAGAAATTGCGGTTGCGTAACAAAAACCCTAATTTCCAAACCCAAGACTCCACCAACAAACCCAACACCACTAATTCTCACGCATCGACTGCTTCGAAATCAAAAGGAGTTGTACACGTGGTGATGGTCAAATCCCAAGCACCATCTAATACCCCGCCAAAACCACCTATAAGTATAAAGCCGAGCCCATCAATTATACTCCTTGGGAGAAACTTATGGTGTCATTTTGGAAAAATTACTCAAAGTAGGAGCTATCACCTTACCTCTGTTAAACCTCATTCCGGTTTGATTCCACCCGCTATACTTCTTGGTAAAAATAAAATGACTTCAGTAACTTCCACCACGTGAAGGGACACAGTCATGAAAACTGTAAGATGTTGAAAAACATAGTGCAGGAAATGGTTGATGCGGGGATATAACCCTCGATAATCCTAACGCCCCTGCTAACCAAAATTTGAAAATATTCAACAAACCATTCCCAAACCACTCTTCTAACAGTAACATAAACCAAAATATCTTAGCCGACGAGAGTGTTCATGAAATCCATGCGGTCTTTGACTCCCAACCAAAAGCTCCCATCGAGGAAATTCTTGAATCGAGCCTATTCACTACACGGGGATCCGAACCCCTCTCACCCCATCAAGACAAAACAATAATCTTGCCATTCCTTTACCCATAAAGGAATTAACCACCTAGAGTTCTCTTCTCACAGATGAGCCTTCTTACACCACATCCCTGCAAGACCGTGAGCGGATGTTATCTAACTTATCTATTTCCCAAACATCTCCTTCTACCACTCTTGTTGTACAAGAGGAAGGCTCGCCACCTTTTCTGTCATCCTTAGATGAGAAACCCCTCGAACCAACATCACCAAATTCTTTAATCATGACATATCCTCTCAAACATGCTCTCCTACCTATTAGTTCTTCATCACCTAAATCTTTTCAGCGACCATTTGACCTCTTAACGCCCATTGATACAAAGTGCCTCATTTACCCCTCAGTATCACACCCACAGTGGACCGGATCACAACCCACCTCTCTTCCATACAAAAGTTCCTATTCACACGTGAGGATTGTCACCCCTTAGAAGATAGATGAGTCCTATGGGGAATGTTTGAGTACACCATACTCTACTCAAATGCGGATGACCGATCCAGGACACCTCTACCATATACCCGAGGTGTTTACAAAAGCTCAAAATGCCTATGTCCTTATCTTCATCCCCTCATCCCTACCGAACACCTCATCCACCTCTACTAACCTAACCAAACCTTTCCCTACACTTGGGACTTTACCAATACCCACCTAACACACCCACCTAAACAGCTTAGATTTATCCAAAAATAAAGCCATCCATCCACCTAAGAGACAAACCCGATCCCCTCAAGTCCAATCTACACCTCTATCACAACTAAAACCCTCGTTGTCACACCTACCTTCTATATTGGGACCTCACCCCTCCACCTTGCCTCAATACATCATACCTCCTGCGTTTTCTTTAAAATGACCTGCACCTTCTACACCCATGCAGAGATCCATGGGTGTATCAACATCGTCACCCCAAGTATCCTGTCCACCTATCAACCCTAAACAAACTCCATCTTCAAAGGATTTTTTTGTTGTCACTCCTCTTTCTCCGTGGTTGTTTCCCGCCATCACATCATCTATGGCCTCATCATCTAACCAGCTAAACATAACTTCTGCACCGAAGAAGCCACGTTTAGTTAAATCCAATTATCAAAACCCCTTGTCTAAATCACCACCCGCATTTAACTAACCATACCCAAACATTACCAAAACCCACCCAATCAATAGCCTCATTTTCCTCGACTTTGACCCGCTCAAAGGATCTTACACCAAGATCCTTGATATGTTGGTGGAGAATGCGACCATTTCCCTACCCCCACTTAGACCCTATGATCCATCTAAACCTCGACCTATAGGTTATGATGAGTCTAAAATCTGCGCTTAACATCACACACCAGAACATGATGTAGAGGGATGCAAAGCTTTAAAAGCCATCCTTTGTCAGTCACCTCTCTCGGATAGAAAGGTTAAGAAAGACAACTTACGAAGGGAGAAACCTTTAGCTTCGATTCCTTCTCCTATACCACCTATCCCCGCCTCACCAAAATCTATCATTATTACAACCCCACCTCTCGAAGACAATGACTTATCCCTACCGTCTTCCTCCTCTTATGTTCACGAGATCAACATGATTAGTGTTGCTTTGCTCGAGGCGAAAAACAATGGGAAAGCTAAAGAAAGCACACTGCGGCCTCTCTTTCTCCGTCCACCATCCCGATCGCACCACCACCTAAATTGGTTATTCGTGGACTGCCTACCCCCGTCTCGATGGATTTTCCCACCAAACCATGATCAAACAACTTCACCAATCACCTATAAAAATGACACTTTGTATGATCTCATTCAAACCTCGAATCTCATCGCCAAGCTCTCATTAAATTTCCTTGAGGATAGAGGTCTTACCTAACAAAACTTGCCCATTACTGCCATCTTAACACCCAACCATGTTGCTTATCTCACCAAACAATCTACCACTTCCATCCCTGTACAGAAAACCACTGTTGTCAGTTTCTCCAAAGACGAAATTGTCGAATTTGGTGTAAAAGATCCTGACCCCGCTCTTTCCATCTCGGCTTACGTTTGGTAAATCCAAGTATGTCGTGTTATGATCGATGGGGGTGCTAGCTTAAACATCATCTCTTCCAAAGCCTTCCAACAAATGAATATCCCTTCTAGCTGCATGTGTGCCAACCCCACCATGTTGCGTTCATTCAATGATGTTATTACTTCTACCTTAGGCACCGTGATCCTTAACATTTGTGTAGGGCCACGTACTTTACCTGAACTCTTCTATGTCCTTGAGGGAGAATTCCAATACAACATGTTGTTAGGCCGCCCTTGGATCCAGGCTATGGGATGCGTTCCCTCCACCTTACATAGATGCATAAAATTTGAGTATGAGGGGAAGTCCTACACCGTAAAAGCTGACCCTCCCCCCTTCAAAACCTGTAATATGTTATATCACCCTAATGATGTGCTTGTACTAGTCAAGACACCCATTCATCCAACCCAACCATCTATTTCGACCACACCTCAACCATCCACCTCAATCGCACCTACACCTTCAACCAATGAAACCACCGCCGCAAATACCGCATCCTTCCCCGCGAACAACATCCCGACCTCAGATCCCTTAGTAGATGTTTTTCAACACCTTATGCTTTGGGGAGTATCACCTATCTAACGTTAGCACTTTCCATACCCCACGGGTATGGAACGTTACATGTGCATCTTACCTAAGACCATCATGTGGGAAGTAATCTCCTACGAGACCACCTAATTGCTGCACCAACCTAACATATGGGGGTTTCGACGCATCCTCCATTACCCCTGAACCTCCCCTTGGTGTAGTTCCCTTCCAATCTGATTTTCAATATCTAACTAATCATCGCTTTGCCCTCACCTTCTTGACGCGCTGTGCTTGGAAAGGTTTTGGTTTTGGTCTTTATGAACAAGGCCAACATACAATCATTCCCGTGACTACACGCAAACACAAAGATCATAGTGGTCTTAGATTTTCTGAAACACTTACACCAAAGAAACCTCGTGTCAGTTGTATCTAGGAAGATGACAAAGTCACCCCTTCTGAACCATCATCACCCATTTTGCCATCGTCACCCACAGAGTCGATAGACCCTGAATCTATCCCTCCTAACTTTTTTTTTTCATAAACGCTATCTTCCTGGGTCCTCTCACTTATCAACATGATAATGAAGACCCATCTTCTCTTCCCCTTCTATATCCAGACATGATCGAAAAGGACTCACCTTCAATTAATGTTGTTGAATGCCATGATGACGACTCCATCCTCACTTATCTCGGGTGCGAACAACTCTTATATTTAACGCGCTTATCATCTCAAACTCAAACCATGTTGAATGAGTTGACTATAGAAATTAACATCCACATGAGGGCGATCCTCACATTGTGAAGATCGAGACAATCTCTTATCGCATCGTAACAAACGCCTTTACTACCTTTCTCGTGCCCGCAACCAAGCTTTCACTTGGTCCTACGCTGACATGCCAGGAATTGATCCTGACATTGTTGTCCATAACATTACCCTGAAACCCGATTCCAAACCAGTTAAACGAAACCGAGAAAAATGTATCCACGCATTGCCCTCTTGGTCAAAGAAGAGCTTCAATGACTCCTTTCTGTTTCCTTCATCTTACCTATTGACTATCCTCAATGGATTTCTAACATCGTACCTGTTACTAAAGCAACGGGGGACTTCAGATATGTACAGATTTGGGACCTTAACCTTGCTTTCCCTAAGGATGACTTCCCCCTTCCAAGTATTGATCAACTTGTTGATCTCACTCTGAGCCATGAGATGCTTTCTCTCATGGGTGGCTTCTCGGGATACAATCAAAATTTGGTAGCCCCGGCCGATCAACATAAAACCACTTTCATAACTCCTTGGGGAACCTTCTACTATCGTGTCATGCCGTTCGGCCTTAAGAATGCTGGTGTGACCCATCAGCGGGCTATGACTTACATTTTTCATGACATTATGCACACTATCCTTGAGGATTATGTCGATGATCTTCTTGGCAAATATAAACATCGCAATGAACATCTCGATGTTTTAACCATTATTTTTGATTTCCTATTACAATATTGTGTTCTTCTTCAACCAAAGAAATGTGTCTTTGGTGTCCTTTCGGGAAAACTTCTTGGTTTTATTGTCTCTTTGTGTGGCATCGAGGTCGATCCATCTAAAGTCAAAGCTATCCTAGAAATGCCCCCACCTACTAACCTCAAACAATTGCGTAGTTTGCAGGGAAAACTCTAATCTATCCGGCGTTTCATCTCACAACTCTCGGATCGATGTCAACCTTTCCATCATCTCCTTAAAAAGGAAATTGTCTTTCAATGGAGCGAAGAGTGCCACCAAGCCTTTGAGGCTCTTAAATCCTATCTCTTGCAGCCACCCGTGCTTATCCCACCTCAGGATGATTGCCCTTTCTACCTTTACCTTTCCACCACCGACCATGTTGTAGGAGCCATGCTCACACATCATGACTCTGAGCATCGAGAACAAGTCGTTTATTACATAAGTCATACTCTTGTGGATTACGAGACTAGGTATACACATGTAGAAAAGTTGTGCCTAGCCCTATCATTCGTGGCCACCAAACTCTGACACTACCTCCTGAATCACAAAACTTTTGTCATCACCAACACGACCCCATCCATTATATGTACGCCAAACCTCATCTAAACCAACGCATCACCCGATGGCTTATGCTCCTCGCCGACCTCAACCTTGAGTTTTTACACCAGAAATCAATCAAAGGACAAACTATCGCAGACCAACTCACGGAAGCCCCTTTACCTGGGGAGCAGTTTACTAATTTTACTTTCCCTGACGAACTCATTGCCACTCTTTCACTTAGTGAGGAGTCGTATCCAATGACCCTCTTCTTCGATGGATCCAAATGCCAGCGTGGCGGAGGGGCCGGCGTTGTTCTCATTCCTCTTGATGTTGAACCTATGCCTCTTTCATTCTGGCTTGATTTCCCCTGCACTAATAATACAACGGAATACGAGGCCCTTGTTTTGGGTCTCCAGGTTGCATTACACTTAGGTGTAAAGTCTATTAACATTTTCGACACTTTCAACTGGTTGTCAATCAAGTTATGGGCATCTACCAATGTAAAAATGAGGAACTTCAAAAGTACAAACATTACGTGGGTTCACTTTTGACCTTATTTACTCATTATTCTATCCAAACCATTCCCCACTCTACTAATAAATTTGCAGATACTATGGCTTGCTTAGCCTCACAAATTCCTACCTCACCAACCGACTCTGACATATTTGTCTTGGTCCAACAACTCTTTGCCCCATCTTACTCAGCCCCGGATGTTTGTATGATAAATAATGTGTCTACTAATTCTTGCAGGATACTTGGTATCACCAATTTCACGACTACCTTACAACCTCTGTTCTCCCACCTGACCTTACTAGTAACGGCAAACGTGCTTTTCTTAAAAGTGTTTCTCGTTATGTCGTCATGGGGGGACTCCTCTATAAACGTGGCTTTGATGGCATCCTCCTTCGATGTCTAACCGGTCAGAGGAGGTTACCTATACCATCCAACAAGTCCATGACGATATTTGTGGTGGACATTTTAGTGGCCTTGTCGTGGCCAAATGGATCCTTCGCCTAGGCTATTATTGGCCTACTCTTAATAACGACTGCTACGAATATGTTAAGTGTTGTGTTATGTGTCAACAACATGCCAACCTTCAACATACTCCTAGTCATCCACTACAGTGTCGCATGAGATCTTTGGCCTTTCTCACAATGGGGCTTAGACCTTATTGGTGAGATTCACCTACCCTCTTCGCAACATCACCGTTGGATAATCACAGCAACCACATATTACACTAAATGGGTGGAGGCCATTCCACTCATTTCAACCAAAAAAGAAAAAATCGTAGAATTCATTAACCATCACATTATCTGTCGTTTTGGTGTTCCTCATCGCCTAATAACAGATAATGGAAATGTTGTCAAAAATTCACCCCCCCAGGGTAAATTTGATAACATGCATCAGAATATTCAAGTCCCTGAGCAAGTAGATCGATTCAAGGCCCAAAATTATGTTTTTTGGGGTCCCTCTGCTTCTCTCTAACTCTCCCATCCAAGAAGAAATCCCAACAGGTCGAGGAAATGGAAGAAATGCATCCCCAAGCTTGGGGCGTAAAAATGGAGAAAATCAGCTAAGTCCTATTCTAGGCGGTCCTTGGGTCGATTGGGATGTCGGGGCTGAATCGGTCGAAAGGCACAAATACCCTCCGCGTAGATAAGGCTTCGGGACATCTAGGCCGTGAGGACGCAAAGGACGTGAAAAGGTGAAGCGGCCGAGAGAAAAGGAATCCCATTTCGGGCGGTTCGGAAAAATTTGTCCCAAATCAATGTGCTTATGATAGTTGAACAAATGTACGCGAAGGACGTAAACCACCAAACGGATCGGTGAAACAGGGGAACTTTAGTCCGAAATAGTTAGGACAAAGGGATGCGTGGGATGCAAAAATCCAAAGGAGCCGAGAGCCAATGGAAATGTGCCACGTGTATTCACCTCAAAGAGGGACAGGGAAGCCCGAATCGGGCGGATCGAAGAAATTTGTCCCAGATGGTTTGGGACACCCGTAGAATTTAGGGACGCGAGGGATGCGAAAACCTGGAAAAGCCGCCAACGAATCAGAACATGCCACGTGTCTAATGGAGTAGGGAGGTGTGGAGCTTAAGGAGGACTTAGAGAATTTGGAAAAAGTTTTGGCCAAAAAACTAAAAGGTAAAAGATGCCCCCGCGCCCCTGTCCTCCAACCAAATCATGCCACGTGTCCCAAATGGTGGGGGCGCAGGGAAAAAATGAAAAAATTCCCAAAGTGATAGAAAATTCAAAATTTTCAAAGGGAAACCCACGAAAGGTGGAGGAAAGAGAATTACTCAAGCTTCTCATCCAATCGATTCATGAAGCGACATGTGTACATCATCCAAGTGGTAGTGCATGGGAAAATTTCAAAAATCTATTTTGGCCTGCAAAAGAAGTATTCCAAAGCACTTTTGAGCTTTTGTGCCCTAAAACTTCAGACCCCCATATCTTTTGATCCAGAGCTCGGATTTGCACGTTCTTTATATCAATGGAAAGCTGGTGAAATTCTCTACACAATTCTGGGGTCAATCTTGCATTTTGATTCAGTTTGGAGAGATAAAATCAAGAAACATCTCTGACACATGATAATGGCCAGAAGCGACGTTTCAACAACCAGTTTTAATGCACATGGGTCGTATTCTTCTTGACCTGACAACCAGGTACGACGTCTCAACAACTTGTTTTAATGCACATGGGTCACATTCTTCTTGAAAGATGGCTAGAAGAGATGTTTCAACCACCGATTTTAATGAAGAATGCGTTTTGGTCAATGGTTGGGCTGCTTGCACATTTTCCTACATTTTCTCTCTCCTGGGCTCGACCCATGCATTGTAAAAGGCCAGATTTGGCTCATTTCTAAGGATGATTACAAGTTGTTCATCTTTTCGGCTCTGCCCTCCCTTCTTTTCTTCTCTAGGGTTGAAAATGGAGTTCGAACCTCCTCCCCTTCTCTGTAATGGCATTTTTTGCCTTTTACCATTAAAATGATGTTAAATGTGAAACTTCTAAAGCAACAAAAATGTGTTTTGTGATGCATCATCCATCCTTGCTTGTTTTTTCTTGTTTTCTTCTTGCCTCTCTTCATTGCGGTATTTGTGCAAGTTTGAATGTTCATTCAGTCTGGCATTTGTGTTCATGGAGTTTTGGGACATTTTCTATGTGAAATCTATCCTTGGGCTCCATGATGCATCTGTCCATCCTTCCCATTGCTCACCACTCCTTGTTCCATGGCAGTTTTGATAGATGTTCAACATTCTCCTTCTCTCGGTGTATAACCATTTTAGTGTAGGATTTTCTTGTTTTTCTCTTTTCTCTCTCTCTCTGTCTCCTTGGCATGGTTAGATTAGGTTTAGATTAGCTTTCCGCACTAGAATAGCTTGTGCAAGTAGTTTAGGAGCAATAACTTGACCTCTCTAGATATTCCTTTCTCATTTACGGGTCCCACACTTAGAGAAAGGATTCAATGTTGTCTAATGAATCACAATTCTAACTATGCACGAACATCAACTTAGAAACCCGATGTGCATCCAGGGGTGCTATGATTTTGCACTAACAGAAAATCTTTCAAAAATAAGTTGTTACAAAACCTTTGTGACAACTTTGGTATCAAACTTAGCTTTTCATCACCTTAATATCCACAAAGCAAATGGTCAAGCTGAATCTTCTAACAAAACCACGCCAAAATTCTCATGAAAGTCGAGGAGTAATCATTAGGAAAAATTGGCATGATCACATCCCCTTTTCCCTTTGGGCTTATCGTACCAGAATGATTCGTACCTCCACTAATGCCACACCATTTTCTTTGGTATATGGTACCGAGGTTGTCTTGCCTCTCGAAATACAAATACCCTCCCTAAGAATATCTCTTCAGGATATTCTCACCAATGATGATTTCCGCCAAGAGCGGTTAGCCCAATTGGAGCTTCTTGACGAGCGTCATCTTATAGCTCTTGACCACCTTCAAATCTATTAAAAGCGCATCAAGCGTGCTTATGATAAGTGACTTCATGAGCATACCTTTAAGGTTGGTGATCTTGTCCTCAAAGAGAATCAACATGTAACCAAACTAGAAAAGAGCAAGCGTGGAAAATTTGCTCCAAATTGGATTGGGCCTTACATTATCACTCATACTTATGGATCAGGCACTTACACGTTTAAGCTTCGCTCAATGGTAAACCTAAGCCTAAACCCCTTAATGCCTTGCATCTTCGGCCATTCTCTTTTGAATTTAGTGTTATATCACTTCTTATCTACCTTGTGCTTGTCCTTGAGCTCATTTACCACCTCATACACTTTGTTTCATGCATCTCAAAATAGAATCAAGCTCACATGGTTTGGTCATCACCTCCTCTTAAAGATATCTTCCCCTTTTTAGTCTGGTCCATGACTTAAAAGTATCAAAATAACATGTTCTCAATTGTACACTTATGGGATATTCTTGAGTCAAACTTCCTACAAAACTAGATGCTTCATGCCAAACGGACATCTAGACCTCTAAGTTATACATGATATTTCATGCTCCCTCAAAGGACAGCTATATGCAAAAAACGCCACATCTCCGCTTATTATAAATAGCTCCCCCAGAGGAACGGACTATACACAAAAGCCACATCTTGCTACTATAAATAGATCAAGCTCCTTGAAGGACAAAGGAGAATACAAAGTCGGCCTTTATCGAAGCTTCTCGCATTTATCAGCTTCGTGAAGACCTCAAGAACAACAAAATACATATCCCATGTAGACTTCCCGCATCGATCGATCTATATCCGAGAAAAATAAAAAGTAGTATTCAAAAGCACTTTTGAGTCATGGACTTGTCTATTTAGGTTTGGTTTTTCTTTTGTCAGCATAATCACCTTATAACAAGTTCTCTGCACCCCAACTATATCAGCCACCTCACCTCACCATTCGTCAAAGCAACAAAACTCAAGGGACGTGACGTATATCCGATATATTGTGATTATACAACTCTTTTCACCTATCGACTTCTCGCATATGTAAGGTACCTAGGGATTCAACCTCATCCTACATTTATATGTGGTTTTTTTAGCTCTTCTCAACTACGGGACACTTTTACCTCTTTGACTCAAATCTAGGATTATGTGTTGACCTTAATCAAGACACAGCTCCCTACTACTTGGGTAAGCTAACTTTCGCTTCACCTATACCTACACCAACATCGCCAATTCCTTACCAACACCAACAACATTACCCTACCAATATCAATATTTTTTACCAACCAACAAATTGCCTAACCACAACCAAATTACATGAATTCACCTCTCCTGGTCCTAAGGAGAACTACATCGGTCTGAGGCCCCTCCTTGCTTTGAGAAATGGGCTATGTAGGCAGCACTTAGGAGACATGGGGTCTCCCAAGGTTAGCTCGACCATCCCCTACCATAACCTATCATGTGTGGTAAATATAAATCTTTTAGTGTATTTCTATTTGATCACATTCATCTTTATCCTTTTTTAAAAAACAAAACATTCAAAACACAACCATTCTTATTATTATCATAACTCAAATCAACATACATATTCAGTTCTATTTAGATGTTAAACAAATACATCTTCTCTATCATCGACACACAGGTCGGCATCCTTATTTATTCTTATACCCCTATGAAATTCACTTAGACCCTTGCACCTCCTCCCGAATCAGGTGGTGATCATGATCGTCGATGCCACTCACCTGGCCTCTCCATCCTCAAAGGTGCCACTGCTATTGGTTCCTCCCACTGATCCACCAACATCTCCTATAACATACGAATACGCCCTCTCGTGTGGAGGAATCTTACCTCTAGTCTCTCCACTCGTAACTGCGAAACCTCTAACAATCCCGTTGTCTCATTCACCTGTGTTTGAAGCTGGTGAACCAAATCCTGTAGGCGGTCTCTCTCCACTATAATCACAGCTATGTCAGGACGATCGGCCCTCTCACGTACACCTCGCAGCTCTGCTACCCACCATAATCTATAAGCCTCTGTCACTCCCGCATCCATTACCCTACGATTGGCTGCTATCTCTTTTGGCCCTTCTGGAGGTGTCGGCTAGGGAGGTGAGAATGATGCCTCGGCATCGATCCTCATGTATGGTCTATAAGCCATGGGTATATCCTGAACAAATCCAAATTGTCACCGTACGTGATCTAAAGGAATCCTCTCGTACTCACCTGGCTTGTGCCCTACCTCTACGATCCACCTCAATCACTCTACACCCCTCAACTCCTCAGCTATGTTCTCTGTCACCATATAGTTCCCATAAGGCCTCCAACGAATATCCGCAATCATCACCATCTCCCACATCTACCTATAATACTCGAAGTCATCTATCACGGCCTGGGATCTCGCCTCTTGTTCTGTTTGGACCCATCGTCTGAATCCCAACCTCTACACTCTTGTCTCTCTTTCCTAGATTGGTCGGCCTATTGGTCACACACACACAATGTGCTCATAGGCCCAACAATGTAATAAGTATGCACAATCTAGTTTCGTCCTGTGATTTCACTGCAGGCCCATAAACCCCTGTATAGCTCCCAGATATGCGGGTGCCCATGTGAAAGTCACGCTCCTTTCTATCATTTCCCAAATAATACACATCAATGCTTTTGGAAATATTCCCCCATCCGCCCTCGGTAATGCATAATACCCCACCACTATCATTAATACCACTGCCAACCTTGTTTCCTCAGGGTGTGTTGCATACATTGTACCATAAGTGAATGTCAAACCTCGCTGTGTCAAATCTCGTGCAGCTAAACCAAATACTGTTGTTATCGCTCCCCGCGCCACACTAGGCCCCACCTGATACACTGGTCTTCCTGTAATTGGGAGCCTCAAAATTCTAAACACATCTTCCAATGTCACTGCTTTCTCCTCCTCGTCGCAGATAGAAGGTATTCTTTTCTGGATTCCACCTCTCAATCAACACCTGTAACATAGCACGATTGTGTGTGATTCGTGAATAATAGCAGATTCCACTTAACCCCACACGGTTTATCAATGCCCATTCAGCTGGTGTTACATCCACTCGGACTCGTGACAACAAAGCTAGTACACTATCATTCATCCTCAAACCTGCCTCTGCCTGCATACATCAAATCAACAAACAAACCATTCAATAAATCAAATCCCCAAGTGTTTTTTCTCACATTCTGGAATTTCATACAGTAACCGATATCGGTTATAGATAACCGATACCGGTTGCCTAACCGATACCGGTTATCTCTAAATGATACCGGTCACTGTCAAACATATACAGCCTGCTTAAAAACATCCCCTACGATAATTATTTTGCTCGTTTACTCCTCTCTGCACCTACAAACATACGCGAAACCCCTACTTACCTACCCCATAACACTCACCCCATCCCAAACCCTTACCTATCACCTTTTCTTTCTCATCTCTATCCACTTACCTTCTCTCATCCTATTCATAAAACATGCAAGAATTAAATTACAACCAAACAGTTTACCTCTTGGGACGCAGCAGCTTGCGGTGGAACCTGTCTTCCCTCTCGTCTCTACCTGCTGGATGCTTCTCCTTGTTCAGCCATGTTCACCACCCTCTTCAATATAACTTTCCTTTCTGCCTTCTTAATCTCAGCCCATAATCACTTTACCTATCTCTTTCTTCCTTATCACATAATTCTTCCATGCAATTACCTCGTATCGACCATCAAAAAGTAAAAATAAGAACTCAAGTTGTCTCCCAATCTTTTCTATTTTTAGAAAAGCTTGTTTTAGTATAAACGATATCGGTTACCTAACCGGTATCGGTCATATATCTACCGGCATCGGTTAGCTAACCGATATCGGTCATATGTCTCCCTTTGCTTAAACCTAGGCCTTTTCTTCATTTTTTACAAATTTTTGGTGGCGCCCGCCTCTTTTTCCTACATAACGACATCATTATCAATATTTGTCATCAAAATCCCATCAACACATATACATATCATCACAATTTCATCAACATCATCTATCTACATTAAATTTCAAAAACCATCGACAAAATACATGTGACATTTTAATATATACATCAAACCCATCATTATACACACCATGTGGATCAAACTCATCATCTATATACATTAAATTTCAAAAACCATCGACAAAACACATAAGACATTTTTTTACACACCATGTGGATCAAAATCATCATCTATATATATCAATGTCAAAATATACAACTTGCCCTGCATGGGGGCCTCTGTGATCTAAAAATAATACAAAGGCAGTGCAGCCGCTATCCCTGTCAAAATCTTGACTCGGCTCGCAGGCCGGTCTCTCATGTCAAAAATATACTCGGCTCGCAGGCCGGTATCAACTATACAACATGTACTCGGCTCGCAGGCCGGTATATACAACAAAAATGAATAAATAAATAAATCATATGTGGGCACGCAGGCCTCTATATACATATCCGGTTCGCAGACCGGTGTCTATATCCAATATCAAAAACCCATCACCGCTCCCAAGATGTCTCAGCTCTCTCCACCACCCTCGGCCTGTCTCCCTGCTGGTCCCTATGCTAGCTCTCGCCTCCTCCCTGTAACAGACCCACCGGCTGTGGCTGCGCCCCCCTGGGATCTCTGGCTCCAGGATGTCTCGGCTCTGTGTGCCGCGTATGGCTGATAGTCAGCCCCGGTACCATCGAGGACGTCTTGATAATACCGGGCCTCCACTCTCACCTCCATATAGCAGGCCCATGCCACCATGGCTGCTGGGGCTGGTCCCCCGACTCCTAATAGTAGTGGCCCCTATCCTGCTGTACACCTGTGCTGTGGTAGTACTGTACCTATGCACGTGTGTGCTGCGGCAGTGCACATGCTATGGTGGTGCACTGTGGTGCTTGCCGGTGCTGCTGCGGCTGTTCTGAGCCTATGCAGGCTAACCGCCCCTGTAGTACCCAAATACATTGTGCTGTGCGTGCGATAAGCTGCCTGTAATAACTACACCTGTCCTAAGAGCCAGTCCCTCTCTGCTATAACAGCCAAATCTGGCTGTGCGGGCTGTGCTCTCCTGGCTGCTCTCTCCCCTACCCACCAAACCAAAAAGGCCCCTGTCACTCCGGCATCATCCATTGTATCGTCAGTCGGTCTCTCTGCTACCTAGTCGGGTCAACTAGGCTGCGTGCGGGCGGTGGGGCCTCTACATCATCCCTCCGTACTTATGGGAAGGGAGGTGGCTCATCTGTCGCAAGCCCAACCGCTGCCGTCGTATTCCTCTCTAGGGTATCTGTTCATCCCCGTACTCCCCGGGCCTCCATCCAAACTATCCGAAAACTATCTTTGGATCCAGCGCATCTGTGCTCGGGCTCCTCCTCGGGGCTGATGGCCTCTGTAGGGCCTCCATATAATGTCTAGTGCGGTCAAGCCCTCCAACATATGACGGTAGTAGGCCACATCCCGTCCTGCGAGCACCACTCGTGGCTGGCCCACGACCCCCAACCACCTCTGAAATCCATATCTATATACAATCTGTGGCCCTGGCTGCTGGGGCAGCCCTACTGGTCATATACAGATGATGTGCTCGTATGCCCAGCAGTGTAACAAAAATGTCGAGCAAATACCGAATCGCCTCATACGGCGATAACCCCACAACTCTCTGTATAGCTGCACCAGATACACTGGTGCCCAGGCATAACATGTATGCTCCTCTACCATCTCGTGCAAAACTCCCATCAAAGCCCGTGGGAAGCGGCCTCCCTCTGAGTCCGGGAGGGTGAAGCAGGTGATACCTATCATCATCAACACGGCAAGTCGTGTCTCCTGTCGGTGTGCACGATACATGTCGCCATAGGCAATGCTCGTGCTGTGATAGGTCAATAATGGGGCTACATCCCAATACATGTAGGATGTTGTCCATCACTATCTCTGCATCCACCTGGAACACTACCTCACCTACGATCGGCAGTCTCAGGATGTGATATACATCCTCCAAAGTAATCGTCATCTCTCTAGTAGGGAGATGGAAGACATTGGTTGTCGGATCCCATCTCTTGATGAGGGCAACCATCAGTTGTGGTCCCTATCCACAGCCCTATACCTTTGGACTCTGCCGAGTCTAACCTCTCGCATGATGCCCCACTATGCTGCAGACACATGTGGCCACATCTACCTCAATAGCGGGGGCATCCGATCCCACATCGTAAGTTCTGCTGGCGTGCCTACAAAAACAACACACTTCATCAGGCCTACCCTTTACAATAACAACTACCTTAACTCTCTATACCCACTTAAGATCTACTCTAGCCATCTAATTATACCCCCGCCAATTTAACACCTTCTACTTCATACCCAACACCTAATCTATCCTACCCAAACCAGCCCCCCAACAACCCCATTTCCCCCCACCCCAATCACGTTTCCTATCAACTCTACTCCCTCCCCTTCACCCCCAAACAAACAAACAAAACAACACGACAAAATTCTAACAACAAACAAAAACCATAACTCCTATCCATGCTGACCGGTACCGGTCACCCTCGACCGCCATCGGTCCCCCAAGTAAATTATGTGTACCAACACCGGTTGACCTATGACCAACACTGGTCTTTACCTAAACAATGTATACAAACTATTTCTGTGACCGATGTCGGCCGCCTAGTGACCGACATCGGTCACTGTCCGATTGCGGGGCCGAACCCAAAACGGCCCGCAAAACCCCTTTTTCCCTATTTCTCCCCTTTTACCCACAAGAAAACCCTAAAAACCTACCCACCCTGCCGTTTTGGCCTCACTAGCCTACCTACCCACTCCATTTTACACATTACCTCCATTCATTCCTTATTTTATTAAAATTAGGATTCCTACCCAAAACCCACATTCTAAGTTAAACTCATTAAATTCACATAGGTAAGAGCTCAGAGCCTACCGGTACGACTACACGTCGTCGTGGTGGGATAGGTGGCGGTGGTCCAGCTGGTCCAGCACCTCCTGCTCCTCCTAGTTGTGCCATGACCCCAAATCTCCTCAGCTGGGTTCTCCACCAATCAAACTCTACCTCCTGATCATTGGGGTCTACCAGCACTCACTCCTCCACTCAAATAATGCCAACTCAGCCCACAAACTCAACACAATCACTTCCCACCTCAGACAGCTAAATTTGGGCACTCAAATTCACAAAGTGACAATGACAGGCCGTATTTTTCTTTTTATAGGTTTTGACCTATAACCGATACCGGTTATTTTGTGCCCTAGAATACCGGTATCGGTCTTCTAACCGATATCGGTCACACATAACCGATATCGGTTATTTACTTCCTTCACCTAACTCCCACCCTTATCCACCAATCTCCACTTTTTCCCCATCACCTACCCCTGGCTTTGCTGACTAGCCTTATTTTGACCTCAATCAGGCCTGACCTAAGGCCGCACCCAACCAATCAGGCCCGACCCAAGGCCGCAACCAACCATTTGGCCTGTCCCACAGCCGCAACCAACCATTTGGCCCGACTCATGGCGCGACCAACTATTTGGCCCGACCCAAGGCCGCATGACCAACCATTAGGCTGACCCGAGGCGCACCAACCAATCGGGCGACCCAAGGCGCAACCAACCATTTGGCCCGACCCAAGGCCGCAACCAACCATTAGGGCGACCCACGGCGCAACCAACCATTTTTCCCGACCCTAGAGCGCAACCAGCCATTTGGCCCGACCCATGGCCGCGACCAACTATTAGGCCCGACCCAAGGCGCAACCCGAACCAATCAGGCCCGACCCAAGGCCGCAACCAACCATTTGGCCCGACCCAAGGCCACAACCAACCATTTGGCCCGACCCAAGGCTACAACTAACCATTAGACCCGACCCAAGGCCGCGAACCAACCATTTAGCTTGACCCACGGCGCAACCAACCATTAGGCCGACCCAAGGCTGCGAACCAAGCAATCGGGCTGACCGACTAAGGCCGCATGACCAACCATTTGGCTCGACCCAAGGCTGCGACCAACCATTTGGCCCAACCCAAGGCCGCAACTAACCATAAGACTGACCCAAGGCGCAACCAACCATTTGGCCCAACCCAAGTCGCAACCAACCATTTGGCCCGACCCAAGGCGCACCTAATCAATCGGACGACCCGAGGCCATAACCAACCAATCCGGCCCGACCCACGGCCACACCTACTCCATTGGCCTGACCCAAGGCTGCACCAATTACGTACCTCACCTAAGACCCGCCAATTATGATTTTATCCACCCAATCATGTAGCTTTTTGTTCAATCGAGCTCACATGTTCGTGTTTTAGCATGATTAGGATACTTGACTTGATCAGTCGACCAACATTTCCTAGATTGAGACTGTCATGTTTATCTCAACCAAACCAACCATTTGGTACTTTCGAACATGCCTAAATGTTCCTGTACCTTACCCGTTATATCCCCTGGAGCTACTTCCTATGCCATGGATACCAGGATTATATCAACCTTGTTTGGATAAACTATCGACCTTTGCTTATGTATTGTTTGTTTGCTCTTTAAATCGTGTACCCTGGTCGCACTACTACATTTCAACATGCGTTTGCTTCCTTAAACTTACCGCACCATCTTACCATCAGCCCAACACCATTTATCCTTTATCAACCCTATCCCTGATTTCACGTCGCCTCAATCTGTGATAGATTTGAGGGGGATTACCTATACCTTTAACCGGGGCAATCACTTCTTATTAATTGTCAGTGCAGCTTTACAAGACAAGCTACATGACAACAAGGGGCTAATGTAGACACCAAATTTGTGTCTTACGACACCCTGTGCCCCGCATCTCATTTCACAACCTAACCTCACCACCTAAACCTTGCACAATTATTTATTAATTACCTTATAATTAATAAATCCACATCTCCAAACCTACCACCTCATTTTGCCACCTCATCATGACCTAGCCCTAACCCTAAACTAACCTAATTAAGACCTATAACTTGGTCTACATCCACACCCATGACTAATTACTCCTCACCCGCGCCAAAACCAACCTAATAATGACTTGACCAAGCCCACAACTAATCCCTCGGGAGAAAAGGAGGGAAAGTTGGCTATTTTACTAAAAATAGCCCACTTTGACTTAACCGACATCGGTTCCTACTCGACCGCCGTCGGTTACGTAACCGCCATAAAATTAGAATTATACGAATGGTTGACTACATATGCATCTAAGCAGAATTGGAGGTATCACACGCTTGTTTGGACACATGAGGAATTTCAAACACTATATGATGCTGACCTGAGTTGGACTCACATGGTAGATACCTGGTTTCACGGTGTCCTAAATAGCTATATTTTGGAGTATTTAATTTCAACTTATTCATACCCGGAGGTAGCAGATTTCTAGTTTCTATGGTATCCTAGAGGGACGTATTTGCAAAGTATTCCGCTGGTAATCAAAATACTAATGGTAACGTTGAACTTGGAAGCTAAACCCATGGAAAGCTAAGAATCTCCACGCATGGGGGTAGGAACAGGATTGGTGAAAGATGGCATACCTAGTGGTAGCATGGAAAAGGGAAGAGAGGCGATCGAAGTATGATGAGGTGTGCGAGAGGAATTATGGAAGAGGAAAGAAATTATAGAATGCATGGTGTTGTGGAGAGAGATGGCTCATGAAGGATTTGAAGCTCATGGGGAGGAAGAAGAGTAAGAGCATCGGGACTCCCCATCTAGGGAATCCCGATAGAGAACCCTCTTCGGCCCCACAAGGGAGTGCACCAGTAGATATGACCTAGGCCGTGGGCGTGCATCTAAGCCAACCTGTTGACCTAGCCCTTGCGCTTAGTTTTCCAGTATTTAGTACAGTAGGTAAAAAAGTTTTAATTTAGGAAGTGAAAGCACAGAAATAGGTCAAACAACAAGTACACAAATGGTAGCACAAACAACTTCATTATTCTTTGGGGGTACATTTTCAGGCTCATCATCTACATAGAATATGAGCGCGCCGAGTGTGGGAATCACCTCTGGAGCTGGGACCACTTCCTAGACTGTAGGGGTCCAGTATAGTACCACTTTGTTGGGGCACAGGGGAGTGCATCCATGGGCCCTATTCCAAATTTTGGAGGAGGATCGGGCGGTATGGGTAGTTCTAGTTTTGGTGGTTCGGGTGGTATTGGAGGAAGAGGAAACCAAGGAGGTTCTGGGTCGGGTGGTCAAGGCTGCAGCAACCCCAGAACATTTATATGGAGATGTCCCTTCGTCTCCTAGAATATAGAGGTATCAAGGATGTTGTTGAACATGTTCATATGTGTGAAATATTGTGGCATGCAAAAGGTATTATGGCCCCTGAGCACAAGGCAAGTCAATTTTCTACTACATTGCAGGCGCGCGTACACAACTAGTATAGGAAGTTTGATCCCAATCAAACTTGTATTGACTATGTAGCATTGAAAGATGCTTTCTTAAAAGAGTTCCACATCCCAGAGTTTGAGCAAAAGAGTATAAGCGCACTCAAGGATATAAATCAAGGCACTACTGAAAGTGTACGTGAGTATGATGCACGATTTAAAACACTTATATCCAAACTCTCTTATGACATTCATGCAAGTCAGCATGCATAATGGTTTGTTAGGGGATTGATTACCCCATTTTGAAGAGCACTATCGCATAAGACTTATACCGATCTACGTGAAGCATTGGAAGCCACTTTACACATTGAAGCAGTTAGGAGTATTGACACTGGAGTTAGTCCATTCTTGGAAGCTCAGATAGCGGCTATGGTAAAATAGTTAGAGAAATTATCGGCAAACTCAGCTCATGAAACGCGCTCAGGAATTTGGTGTATAGATTGTGAAGTGGAAGGGCACACTAAGGATAGTTACCCTCACAGAACTGTACGCTCGTTGTTATTAGACTGTGAGATTTGCCATTTGAACCATGATGCTAGTCACTGCGCCCCTACTACAATGCGTGATCATGAAGAATGTGTCCTCCTTTTGTAAAATTTGTAGGTCCATGACCCATGATACTAAGGACTATAGATTGATTGGCCAGATCCATGATGCCATTGATATTGGGGTCAAACAGGTGAGTGTGGTTGATAATTCTAAAGGGAAGAATGAGCATCAGGATAGGGATTATAATAAAACGTGCTATGACAGGAATGACGGAAGGTTTGAAGGGGCTCGTGAAAGGGGACAAGGATATCGAGGTGGATATGGAGGATGAGGCCAAGGTGGAGGAAGGAGTGAATTCCCTCAAGGAACTTGTTATACATGTGGTTCACCTGACCATTATAGGCACGAATGCCCACAGAATATTTCCTATTCATTTTGTGGAAAGGGGCATAGTTATGAAGAGTGTCCGAACTTGTATGAGCATCTCAGTAAGTAGCACAAGCAAGAAAACAAGGGCGCGGGGATGGTTAGAATCCAACGTGCTGTAGATAACTAGTGGATGCCAAAGTTAACACCATAACCTGAGGTGGTAATAGTCAAGATAACCACATGCACTAAGGCGGCATGTGCAAGAGAGTGTTCTATAAAGCCAACAATCACTAGGGAGGAGGTTTTGCATGCTAGATATCGAGATCCACTCATCAGAAAGAAGTCTATCAGGACACAATGGAGGTTCTTAGGAGCCTTCAAGGTGAGATACAATGTTTAAAAGAGTAGTCTCGAAATTGGAGCACAATGATACAGAACAGCCCCGTCATATATTGACGAAATCGAGAGAGGTATGTAGAATGTTGTGCCAAGATAATATTATTCCTTTATTAGGAAATTGGTTGAAAGAAAATACTCCACACGTAGGAACTAAGACTAGAAAACAAATACTACATGCGAATCTTCCCCCTAATAGCATTGACTACGACAAGGAGATCACTTTGAATGTTGTTGTGGACGGGTGGTTGTTGAGCAATATTTTGATTAACACAGGTGCGGAAGTAAATGTACTTACATTGGATGCATGGGAGAAAATGGGGAGACCCCATTACAGCCATCATCTAATGTATTATTCATGGAAAATAGAACAAAAGCTACTCCCATAGGAGTTTTGAAGGATGCATCTATCACTATACAAGGGGCAAAGTTCACAGGAGACTTTGAAGTGCTAGCACTTGCTGAGCGAGATAGTTTCCCAAATTTGCTTGGGCACCCTTGGTGTTATGCAAAAATGCTGATTTGAGGTTTAACAAAGGGTATATCATCTTCAAGAACAAGGAGGAAAGGGTCATAATACCATTATGGATGGGAAATCCATGCCATATGTGGAACCTTTAAGTGAAGAGAACATGAGCAGAATCTATTTACATGTTATTCGGGACCCGAGAGGTCAATGATCCATCGAGGAAGGAATCCTTCATTGGGAAGATTCTCGGTCAATCGGTGATACTACTAGTATTGCTTGTGATAATTAGGCTCATGGTACTTATGAACTGGTGGGGCATGAAGTTAAGCACGTGGTTACTTGCAAGATGGTTTTTCACTCTGTTCGATGTATAGGTCACGCAGTACCCCTGCTATACTGGATCTGAAGATTTGGCTGGATTCTTATAGGCCATGGAAACAAATTGGGCTGACCAGCTTAAATGACGTGCAATCTTTGTCATATACTTACAGTAGGACTTACGCATCTTTGGTGGGTGGTCCACAGGGATAATCTCTTAGAATGGGAAATGATTGCGACCACCTTATCAACCAGGTTTTTAAGAAGTAATGCACCTACAAAAATAAGCCCTTATCATGGTGATCAACCTACTCAACATCATATCCAATAGTGTGAGAGACTCTGGATAGTAGGACAGGAAGCATTATTGCCTTCACTTTAGGTGCATCAGTTTTATTCTACTCTACAAGGTTGTGCACGTGCTTGGTATGTCTATGTTGAATTACATCATGACATTGGCAACTAGAAAACTTTGACTACAGAGTTGATCCAAACATTTGAATTCTTTTCATCTACACCACAAGTGAACATAGCTTTAAGCTTTATCAAGTGCTTAACTATGGGAGATAGTGGGAAAGTGGAAGAACTTGTTCAGGAATAATTTGGTGAGATGGAGACAGGCGCTTTGCGAGATGAAGAGGATGATATCATATTACTTGAGCACGCTTCTCGGAAAAAGATAAGGGGAAGATGGTTTACATAATTGATGAGGAGGAAGTTGAGCACTTGGACGTGGATCATTCACATGGAACACGTGAAGTGTTATCTAATGTGGATGTAGATGCACGTGCATATCACGAACCTATGAAGACAACAAAGGTCAATATAGGCACAGAAGCTAAACCTAAGGAGGTGATAATTGGGGATTACTGGTTAGAATCAGAGGTAGCAAATATCATAGGGTTACTTCAAGACTATGAGGACTTATTCCCAAGAGGATACCATGAACTTAAAGGTGTGCATATATCACTCGGAGAAATGAAGATAAAGCTCAAGGAAGGTGCACACCTGTTAGGAAGCGACCATATCATATGAATCCCAATTTTCACGAGAAATTAAAGGAGGAGATTGACAAGATGCTGAAATCCAGGATCATTCGACCATTGGATGAATCAGAATGGGTCAGTCCTATGGTGATAAGCATCAAAAAGGATGGTAGGATTCAAATTTGTGTTGATTATAGGGAGTTAAATGCAGCATGTGTTACAGATCCCTTTCCTACGCCATTCACGGAGGAAATATTAGGAGTGGCTCAGCGTGAAATATATTCATTTACATATGGGTTTTCAAGGTATCATCAGGTTAGGATTGCCTCGAAAGATCAAGAGAAGACCACCTTCACTCTCGAATGGGTAAGCTTTGCTTATCTTGTCATGCTTTTGGATTGAAGAATGCCTGTTGTATTTTCAAGGATAGTGGTACAAGCCTTCAAGGATTTTATTCATAACTTCTTACAGTCTATCTTGATGATTAGACCATTTATGGGCTGATTAAGGATCATTGTGACAATCAAGCTTAATGTTTGAAAGATGTCGATAGTTGAGTATCTCATTAAACATCAAGAAGTGCATCTTTGTTTCTCCCTTTGGCACACTCTTAGGACATATTAACTGCAAGGGAGGGTTGTTGGTTGATCCAGCTAAAGTTGCAGTTATCATTGGCTTGAAAGTGTCATCCAGTCAGCGTGAGGTGTGTAGATTTTTGGGGCATATAGGGTATTACCGAAAGTTTATAAAAGGGTATGCAAAAGTTTTCACGCCCTTGGAAGAATTACTCCAGGGAAAAGGTACTTTCTACTGGGGGGAGTCACAACAGTGTGTGTTTGAGATATTGAAGCAGAAACTTACTACCGCACCTATCTTGCATTTTCCTTCATGGGATAAACCTTTTCATGTTCATGTGGATGCTTCTGGCACAGCCATTGGTGCTATCTTAGCTCAACCAGGAGAAGGTATCGTTGATCATCCCATTTTATTTGCTAGTAGGAAGTTGACCCCTACATAACAGAATTATACCACTATAGAGCACAAGGCCTTGTCCATGATCTATGCCT
Source organism: Taxus wallichiana var. yunnanensis (assembly GCA_018340775.1). Taxonomy (NCBI): domain Eukaryota; kingdom Viridiplantae; phylum Streptophyta; class Pinopsida; order Cupressales; family Taxaceae; genus Taxus; species Taxus wallichiana. The sequence continues at coordinate 290,461,229 of CM031236.1, forward strand.
TGCACAAATTTCGTTAGTATTTGTTGCTACCCCTATTTGTTTTATACATATCACATGGCATTAAAATATTTGGTGAACAAGCCCATTTTATAGGGGTGCATATGTTGATGGATACTCTTATTTCAGGAGTTTGACTTTACAGGTCATAGTAAAACCAGGCAAAAGCAATTTTGGACCGGATCACTGTCTAGAATTCAATCAAGGGAAGAGGCACAAACAATAGAAGAGACCATGCTTGATGCACAGCTATATAGGTTATAACCATTGGAATTATAGGACATTGTTGTCTTTCTAAAGACTAATATGGCGCTAGATGGCATGAAAGCTTTAGAGAAGAAGAAACTTTCTATTCGCACGGCACCATTCATGTTAATTAGTGATGATTTATACAAGTTAGGCAGAGATGAGGTGTTATGTCATTGTGTCTTGGAGCATGAACGAAAGGACATAATGGAATAAGCACATGGTGGTATTGTAGGTGGCCATTATGCAGGTGATGCAACATCACACAAGATCCTACTTGTTGGGTTGTGGTGGGAAACATTGTACAAGGATTGTAAAGAGTATTGTAAGACATGTGACCATTGTCAATGTCTTGGTCGACTAGGACAAAGGGATGAGATGCCCCTATGACCAATAACAAGTGCAGAACCCTTTGAGAAATGGGCAATTGACTTTTTTGGGCCTATTTCACCAGCCACGTGTAGGACTGGATCGTGCTATATCATCACTTGTACAGATTATCTTACCCGATGGGTAGAAGCAGCACCTACAAAGGACTATACAGTGGCTACAGAAGGTTCTTATGGGAGAATGTTCTTACAAGGTATGGTTATCCTTTAAGTTTAACAAGTGATAGGGGCACACATTTTTAAATTAGACAATAAGAATTCTTTTAAACGAGTTTATGGTTGCCCACCATAAAACTACACCCTATCACCCTCGGGAAAATGGAACTCTGTTGAGGATTTTAACAAGATCTTGAGCCACACATTGACCAATATTTGTGATGTTGGGAGGAAAGATTGGGATGATAAAGTATATGTTGTTCTTTAGGCTTATAGAACAACATACAAAATATTAAACAAAGCCATAGCTTTTCAATTAGTGTTTGTTTGCGGAAGTTGTTCTACCTCTAGAATTTATGTTACCTTCCTTGCGCATTGCACGCGCTGGAGGTCTAGCTGATGAGCAAGCCTTGGAAGAATGGATTGCAAAGATGGTTCAACTAGATGAGCACCGAGCCATCGCATGTTGGAGTCAAAAACAGGAGAAAGTGCGCCAAAAGGCATGGCATGATGGCACATCAAGGATAAGAAACTTGCGGTGGGACAAATGGTACTTCTATATGACTCCAAGTTTTTGTGCCATTCAAGAAAGCTCAAGGTGCATTGGTTAGGGCCATATGTTATCACTCATATACTTTAGTCAGGTGTTTTCCAGTTGGAAACTATTGATGGCACACAGTTTCCTTGTTACTTTAACGGGAGTAGGTTGAAGCCCTACTATAAATAAGTCTTCTTGGTGTTTTTAATAAGGCAGTATTGCCAGATAGATTAGGTTTCCCTTTATGCATTTCCTTAATGTATTTCTTTCAACGTCACTATGCTTTGTCAATTTTATCTCTTTTTTATGTAATAAGCATGCTTGCGCACATAAAACTAACTACAATATGAAGCATGTTGATGCACAGAGGACTACACATCCTTTTTCATGTGGGGTGGATTGTTGGTGACTCTCAGGTATATGCTGTGAAGATGTAATGTTGTGGGTGTTGAGAAAGAAGGTACTAAGGGTAACTGACAAAAGATTACTTCTCAAGATAAGAAAGGATGAAGATGGATAAGGGAAAGTATAACGCGAGGTAAGTGGTGGCCATGGTAATTACTAGGAGATGGTGCAGTGATGAGGTACTCGGGCACTAGAGCGCGTGATGAAGAGAAGTCTGTGACAAAGGGTAAAGAGGCACACTAGAAGGTTATAACTTTGGCATGAAAATATACAATGCGGAAATGATAAAAATGGGTCATAAATGAGGAGAATTTGGTAGGTGGAGGAGTAATTAATGCAACAAAAAGTAGAAATCTATATAAGGATGGGATAAAATTTCATTTTTACCCTTGCGACTATGAGAATTTGATAGAGAGCCTATACACGAAGAGCATAAAGCTAACTAATTCAAGGTACGAAGCAAGAAAACAGGGCACGGAGAAGAGATTTGTTTATTAGAATGGCTTGGATCCCCTAAGAAAAGGGTTTGAAAAAGTAGAGTAATAAAATAGAGCTAGGGTGCACAAGTTCAGGATTATAAATTAGGGCACGGAAGAATCAGGTTAGGGTACTGAAGCAAACTACTCAAAACACACAAGAATCGATCTACAAAACAAAACCCGAAAGAAGAATGGCACCAAAGAGGAAAGCATCACCAATAAAAGAAAAGAAGAAGGTGGTGGTGGAAGAAGAGGGGGAGATGGCCCCAGAGAGAAATTTCTCTAAAATGTAGTACCCTGACGAAGTTATTGTGGGGCAGGAATGGAATACCCACATAAGACAGAGCAAGATAAGTGAATACAATCACCAAACTAGTGAAAACCAGAAGAAGTTAGATGACCTACTCACCTCTCAAATGAACAAATGCACTGAGGATGGCATGTCAATAGATGATTATGCTGGGGAGAAGCTACTCAAAGGAAATGGTGTCTACCAACTTTATGATCTTCCATACTATGAAAAGTATGCACCCCTGTATAGATGGCTGATGAGCCGAGTCCATGAGGACTTTTTCTACTTCGTAGGATGGAGGGTAAGACTGACACCCATCCTTATTGCCATAGTTACTAGATTATGGGCAATAGGAAAAGACATTAAGACCGACTTAGCTGACAAAAGTGCCATTTTGGAGACACAGAAGGCGCTGGGCTATCAGAAAGGACCACGCAAGATGGACATTGACAAATTGAAAAATTATCCAGTAGTACAGCGGCAGCACATCTAACCACAAAATTGAATGACCAAGAACGTTGGTCCCAAGTTAATTCTATGTGGTTGCATGTGGCCAAGTGCATGTCAGAAGGAGTAACTTATAACATCGTCGGATTCATTACAGAGTGGATAGTTGAGGAAGCGCGTGAAGGGAGTAAGATAAGTTTTGGCTGCATCCTTCTAAGTTTGGTCTTCATGGAGATTGGGGTACCAGATGGCCCAAAAGAGAACATATGGGAATACCCCATGAATCATAAGTCTCCAACTGAGTGATTCAGCAAGTATCTGTGTAAAGGGGTGATGATGGAGGAGGTTAAGGAGCACGCTGAGATGTGGTATGATAGGCTCCGCATGGTGTTTGGGGAAGAATGGTGCATACCCAAGGATTTTCCCTTGGTCCTTGGAAAATAGGTATAGTTTGTGGTCTACCAGCACTTCTACATTGTGCACTTCCCAATGGTAGATGGGTCATGGAGCCCTTGGTGTAAAATTCCATTGCATTTCCCCACACAGTACTTTCTTCGTAGTTCATTAGTTCACCAACACACGGAGGTTGGTGTTTAATGCAGACAAGGTGGATTGTGAGTATCACACCCTGAGAAAGACTTATGGATATCCAAGGAGGAATGCATACAATGAGAATAACATCTTGGAAATCTTGAGCATTAAGCCATAAACACTGGCCATTGTGGATATCAGGGCCGTGCTAATATACCTCTAACTGAAGCCCAAAATGGAGAGTAACAAGTACGTGGAGAACGAATTCGTGCTTCTGGTGCTCTTTGAAGGGAAAACATACTATGGAGAACATTCCAGCACCTAGGTCCTCTACGCCTAAGCAAGATGATGAGGAAGAGGATGAAGAACATGAAGATAGTGGTGGCCTGGTTCGAAGGAGGAAGTAGCCATCTGGTCAGGAGGGTGAGCATGAGATAACTCCCCAAGGAGAAGGAGATACGGGAAGAGCATGGCACACAAAGATTTAAGAAGGTGTTTAAGTGCACAAGCGCGCAAGGAGAAACCTCATAGGTGAAGGAGCTAGAGGAGAAGAAATGAAGAAAACTCAGGCTGAGCGAGGAATATAAGAGTCTGAGGATAAGGTTCCTCCCTCTCCAACTGAAGAAGAGCCTCAACACAAGGAGGAGAAGATGGAAGGAGAAGAAGGGGATCAATCAGATGCTAAACCAGACAAGGGTGGCGATACATCTGGTATTCCCAACCTTGATGTAGCTATTCCAAGAGGACCCCGATCCCATTGAATAGGGAGGATGCCAAGGCACATGACATGGGGTATGCAAAGACCCGAGCTGATCATTCGCTCGGTTCCAGGCAGCACCATCGAGTAGAAGGATTTATTCGGATGGGTGCTCATGGATGAGGACAAGGAAACTCTACGCACAAGGAAGCAGCTCTCATGGTCTATACAACCGCATATGGACAAGCTCGAATTTGATGTTAGTGAAGAATCGTGCACATCAAGATGGTTGAAGAAGGCACCTAAAATGTGCCACATGATGATCAAACCAATGGTGATGTTAGACAAGTAGGTGAGCAATGCTCTGTCAAAGTATCCTCTGAAGTAGCAAGAAGAAACATAGATAAATCTGCTACCATCAAGGTGTTGACAAAGAAATTAAAAGCCAAAGATGTGGAGATAGCACGCCTAGTGCAGGAAAAGGACTTAATCAAAAGAAAATATGACACTTTTGTTAGTATGGCAGAGGAAATTGGAGATGATGTTCTAAAGGTATGCCCACATTTGGAATCCTGGGTACCAAAAGAATTTCCTTCTACAATGCATTATGTCAAGACAATAATAACATTAGTGTTGGAAGATGAGAAGGCGCGTGTATCCTCACAGCCCAAGGACTCTGGGGAAAATTTAGAAAAGGCATAGGCTGCAGTAGCTATGAAGATTGCTACTTATGAAGGTCTACTGCAAGCCACCCATAACAAACTGAAGAAGGCCAATCATGAGCTAACAATATGCACACATTCCCGGATGCGGCGATCATGGTGAAAACATTAGAGGAGAATGAGTTCCACAAGGTGATGAAGGATGCTTCCCTAGGCTGCACTGAATGCTTAGTCCTGGTAAAGCAAAAGCACGAGGCACTAGCTGCGGCACAGGCACCGCATAAGGAGAGGTTGGAGGAGCTAGGAAAGCTCATTGCTTAGAAGATGGATGTACTAGAAGGGGTGTAAACCTCTATGTCAAGCATAATGCTTGTAATACAAAATGAGCAAGGGAAACTCTCCATGGAAGAGCTGCAGTCCATCATTACGCAGACATTCCCGAGACAAAGTAGGATTAGCGCTAACAAAGGTGGGGAGAACACAGAAGCAGATATCAAAGAAGAATATCTAGAGTTGTTGCTTCAGGATGAGACGGAGGGGCCTGAGGCCTAAACAGTTTTGTTAGTTGTGTATATCTTCTTCAAAATTCTTATTCAAAATTCTTATTCAAATATTCTTTATTTATCCTTTCTTTGTATAAGTTTTGGACATCGCCATTGTTGGGGCGACAATGAGATTAGTGTGGGGTAATGTTGATTAGAGAAAGCACTTAGTTGAACTTGCACACAGAGTCCGCGTGGAAGAATAGCACAGGAGCAAAAGCGCAAAGGTATAGGAAGGCATCACGTGTGGAGGTGTAGAGTCAAACTCTCAAGGACTTAAACTGATTTTGGGGATCAGATCTATTCTTAGAGATTGGTGTGCGAGCACACAAAGCAATGCCGAGACTTGCGCACCACTCTTCGTGGAGATTTTTGAAGGACATGTCAACTCACTCTTGCATGGGCATAAGTTAAGAATAGATCCATCACTTCAGTTAACTATCAACAATCTATAGATAGCATACTTGCATGTATGGCTATAATTATAAGAAGGCGCATGGCTGTTATTAGCATGTGACCTATTTTTGGTAGAGTTAAGTGGTGAAGGGCTAGTTCCCCACCCTATATATATGTAATGAATTACTTAGAAAAGATAGAGACATATATAGAGATACAGATGGAAACATATGTTTTGAAGAATGGGAAAACACGAGTACATGCGACTGGATAGTTGTAATAGAACCATGCGTACATGCCTGGTATTGTATGAAGTTTCTGTATTGTTGGTACGATGAATAGATAAAGGAAATTGGCTGAACAAACAATGTTTGATGTGTTTTATCAATGCATGTTATTATCTTCATGATGATTTACCTTTAAGCACTTATAGATCTGGTTAAATATAATGATGAATAGATGGATTAGTTCCTAAACTATATGTTTACTACTTTATCATACCACCATTCTATTATTACAACTCTTAAGAGGAACCCGGTACCTTTGCATGCTTCGGGTGAGTGCTCAGCCTAGGCTGAGTGATGTGCCAGCGTGACTAGGTGTTAACTAACAATTCTAGGCTACATCATGACGATTCGATTCATTCAATAAGGCCTCTTCTAAATTGGGTGTGCACCCTCCTTTAACTTGATTTTCAATTCTCTCAAAGAGTGGTTAATGCATTTAAGCTCATGGTATCTGCGTAGAAATAAGTCTTGAAACTCACACAGAAAATCAATGATCTTTAAAACTTCCTTCTCTTACCAATAGTCTCTAATAGTGGCCTCCTTAGGTTCCATTTCTAAACTGATATTAACCTTATTTGTTTTGAGGGGCTCATGGTAGGCATGTTCTTGCTCATCAGCACTATTAATAACTTAACACATAACTTCAATATGGTTGACATCCAAACTTTCCATTACTTTTCCATCTATCACATAGACCATCTTTCCCTTCTCTTTCTCCATGTATGTGTGCTTAAGTTGTACCTCTTCTAATGCTTCCTCATCAAGGTGTAGTTCCAAACCAGGTTCACCCAATAACTCCAGTATTCTATCCTCCACCATGGCACTATCTCCCATCATAAGGTGCTTAACAACCTACAATGCCCTATCCACTAATGGTTTAGTACTCCGATATTTGAAAGCTTGAAGGAGGTCATTCATCAACTCTTGTCAATTTCCTATCTAATGGTGAATCTCTGAGTGAATTTACCATGCACACGCATAGCCTTGTAAGGTGGAATATAGCTTATGTACCCATAAATAAGGTGACAAATCCTCTGTGCCTTCCATCCAGGCTTTCTCACATGCTTGGACGTGGAATGAGGCGAGCTCCTTCCTATGATAGTCTTGTATGATAATGGGTGTATTACTTTGAGAAAATCTAACAAAGAACATGATTCTCACTTCACACCATTCTATAAGGCTATCGAGATGTGTTACCCACCAATGCACTATGATCTTGATCAAGTTATAGCTGAGCATCCCTCTTCTTTTGATCTCATTTTTCCATTGAGCCTCCATTTCTCGTAAGAAATCATCAGGGTTGGCCCTCTAGTGTAACTCAAGAACTTCTTTCCTCCCGGCACTTGACTGAGTGCACCTTTTTACCCTTGTAAAATATCCTCTTAACTCATCACCTAATTAACTCATAAGTCTTTTGTTCCCAATTGTCACACATGCCACACTAGTTGTATCACTCATAGATTGAGCATCTTCGAACTAAATAAATCCTTCGTAGGATGAATCACCTTAGGGTGCCTGACACAACACACATAGATCCTATCAATAACTTCTTCTCCCAAGGGCTCAGTATAGGGTGTTGACTTCCCATTAGTTAAGGGGATGATGACCCATTCTTCCTTATTTTCAAAACTTATGTACCCCTTATTGAACCGTAGGTCAACATTGTTCTTATAACACCAGGGGCACCCAAGTAATGTTGGAAATTTTTCCACCTCAGCTAGCACCAAGACTTCAAAATCCCTAGTGAACGTTTCCCCTTGGATAGTGATAATAGCATCCTTCAAGACACCAATGGGCATTGCCTTTGTCTTGTTATCCATATACAACACATTTGAAGATGGTTGTAATGGGGCCTTCCCATTTGATTCCATGCATCTAGAGTGAGGAATTTGACTTCCGCACCTGTGTCAATCTAAATATTTCTCAGAAGCCATCCATCCACAACATCATTCAAGGTAATCTCCTTATCATAGTCAAGGTTGTGGCGAGGAAGGTTAACATGCAAAACCTGTCTCTCACACTCTGTTCCAGCACATAGTAAATTATCCCATAACCATTATCCTAGAAAGGGAATGATATTTTCTTGACTTAACATTTTGCATACTTCCCTAACTTCATCTAGATCCTTTTGTAGAGGCTCAACACTCTTCCTTTGCTCTAGCTATCTTAAGTGCTCTTTCAGAATTAGATCTCCCCTTGTAGGATTTAAATTACATACATGGTCTATTGATACACCTCCTTCGATGAGTAAGGTCCAGATACTTCCCGTGCACCACCTCTTCTATTGTAACTAGTGGTTTCGGCCTTGGTATATTGTTTGCGCGTGTAGCCTCAACTCGTGTCGTAACTAGTACAGGATCTAGTTCTGAATCGTGTGCCACTCTTGGCATTCATATGAATCAGCCTTCCTCACGCTTACCATTCTGGCACCTTTGTCTTTCCGGTGCTACTGGCTCATATGTTTAAATAGCTCTAGACATTCCTCATACTTGTGCTTCTTTCCACACCAAGAGCATAGTAACAAATCTAGGCATTCCCGCTTATAGTGCTCCTTAGACCCACAATTGTAACAGGTTCCATGTAGGAACTCACTTCTTCCTCCTTTAGGTTACCATGACCACAAAATCCTCCTTAGAAACCTCTTCCATGCACCCCTCCATCTGTGCACCCTTCATAGTGATGACCATCATCCTTAGAATTGTTTGCAATGCTGATCTGGTGCACACCAATATCAATGGCATCATGTATCTAGTCAATCAATCTACAATCCTTCATGTCATGAGTAGTAGAGGTGCAGATCTTGTAATAGTAAGACTCATTTTTACAGATCACGTGCTACAATAGTGGACACATAGTTACATCATGATCTTCATGGTAGATCTCACAGTCCACTATCATGGTGTGTACCAATCTCTTGGGAAACTATCCTTGGTATGCCCCTCTACCTCACAATCCATGCACCATAGACCACTGCGAGTCTCATGCACCGAGTTAACAGATAGCTTTTCCATTGCTTGGCCATTACAGCAATATGAGCCTTAAGAAAAGGGTTAACACTAGTATCAATGCTTCAAATAGCCTCATCTCTCATGGCATCTTATAAGGCCTCGCATGGGTTTGTGAAAGTCTTATGCAAAAGAGATCTCCTAAAAAAATTATCAATCCTCCAAAAACCACTAAGCATCTTTGAGACGGGTGAATATCATAAGACAATTTTCATAAGAGGGTCATGAAACATGCGTCGTAATCCCACACACTTTCTGTCATACCTTGTTAAATCTCCTTCAACATGTTGATGCTCTTCTACTTAAACCCAAGGATATGAAATTCAGCCAAGAAGGCATTCCATAGCGTGGTGTAATCCACCACTATTTGATGGGGTCATACTTTTGGTACCAACTATGTGTGTGTCCTTCCAACATCATTGAAAATTGACTTGACTTCCATTCATGGGTAGTGATCTCTTTTTCACACCATAGCAGCTCATACTTGTGTACATGTTCTTCATCATCCTCAACACATTTGTATTTTGGTGGATGCAAAGACATTTTGAAAAACACTTGCTGAGGCGGTTGAGGTCCTTGTCCACCTCGATACGTAACATTGATTTCCTTCAGTGTTGCCTCCACCATCAAATCTACTAGATCCACTAGGTCATGTTCCTTCTAATCCACTAGATACCCCAGATTTTCCAAGTCCACCATGTCCTCCAACTCTTATACGAATAGATCCACCTCCTGTATCTGGTAATGGGCCTGAAGTGGTTGCGTCTAGTGTCCCCAAGATCCCACTGAACTACATGCCAATAGTTTGTGATATTGCGCTACTACTTTTGGATGTGTGTCATTTGCCGCTTCCATACGCGATACCTAAACTTTGTGTACCTGTACTTTTCTCAAATTTCATTACAGAAAATATTCCTCCAAACACGGGAATGATTATGCAGCCATAGATGTACCAAATGAGAAATTATATCTCCTAGGTGTAAATTGGTCACTCCCACCAATACCAACTGGGTTAGTAATACTTATCTCTTTATTTGGAAGACTAAGTGCTAGGGGTTGGTCACCAAGAAGATTTAGATGCGTTCAATGGCTCTCCTTTCTCCAAGTGACGAAATCTCATCAGAATTTGAAGGGGTCTATCTCTGCGCTTTCCAATATGGGGTAGCACAGACTGCTCAGGCTCCACATCCTCTACATGAACCTCAATTCCTTCCCGTAACGTCTATCTCCATAAATCCATCACTCTTGTAACCTCACATTTTCTATCCAACTCCCTTTCACAAGCTTCATTATACTTGAGTCGTCTCTCTTCCCTCTCCTTTTCCACCGCAAGGTCCACCATCTTCCTCCACCCTATCTTCCTCGCCCAACACTCAGAGAAGTTTAGCTAGCCATAGGGAATGCTTCCAAACTTATTGTAATGATCAAGATATTCATGGCTAAAGGGATAACACATAAAAATGATCCTCTAGGTTCCCTTAAGAACTCAAACTCAAGTAACCTCTAGACAAGAATACGTAGAAATGGCATATTCTAGGGTATAACTGGTCAACACTCTTCTCCACCAATGATCAACAACACATGTCCAAGTCAAATCAGCATCCTGCAGCCTCTGATATTCATCTTGGGTCTACATGTGAGATCTATAGTACTAGTTTGATCTAGATGCATATGCCGAAAGCCATTCATACAACTCTACTGGAAATCAGCAAAAGAAGGTCTCATACAACTCATGATATAGGTGTTCTTCTACCCATTTACGTGCATCAAACTCAAGTCCAATACTAAATATCTTAGCAAATTCATCCTCTATGATCTTAAACCATGATTTGACACTATCCAAAGTCAAGCACTCTGTCATCACGCATCATTCTCACAACAACTTCAAAAGAGGTCCCGCAACGGAACCAAGATGTAGTCATTTTTATCTACCTACTAACTTCTAACCCCATGCGTGGTGGCCTATCACCTAGCAAGTGTTAGGAACTCACCCAAAGCATGTGTGGGCATCAAGCCCCTCCTTTATGTGAGCATTATGAGAATATATTTCCATTGTTAGAGGATTAGTTTTAAAAAGTAGATATTCATGTAAAAGCACAACATGAGCTACCATATCCTTATACCCATGCATGAAAATGAGAGAAACAACACAACATGGATTATGAAGAACAGATCTAATTCATAATATGAAGAAATGACACTAGGGTTTGCACCCATGAACAAGATATCTAGAACAAATATATATATAGATCAAGAGTGCTAAATAACCACATTACATTCAAAATTCCATTCCACTCGAGTACAGAATTGTCATGGATCTACCCCATACAATATATGTTAAAACAGAGATCTAACTCATATATCAGGAGTCCTATCTATGCCCCTTATAAATTTTATAGACCCATCCCTTAGATATGATGACCTTCTTGCAACTCCCTAATGAAAACCCCCAACCCTAGGGCCTCCTAATACTTTCTGCAGAGCTTCCCCTTTTCCTATTCTATATGTCTATCCATATATATCTTGGTGTCTCTTCTTCTACCCAAGAATCTCTTCTTATAGGTCTAGTACCCACCACCATGCCTTCCTTCAGGAGTACATAACATGCCAAGTTTCCGTGTGGTCCTTCATTGGTGAATACTTATCCTGTTCCGAGCTCTACACTTTCTGTAATGATTTCTTCCTAGGAATATTCCTTGCATGGAATATCCTTTCCTTGACCATCAAGTCTCTAGGCTGGCAACTTATCCACTTAGAATTCCTAGTTGAGTCACATTTTTCCTCAAGTGCCTCTATAATGCCAAATATGGCTTAAGTCCTTATATCATGTGTATTATCGTCCCCGGTCATGCATGCAATCGCATCTCCTAAACCCTTCTTAAACCTCTTTATCCTGTGTGTTTCTCCCCACACACCATTCTCTTTATTTCACTGTCCCATGCGTGCCATTTGGTACTTAGCCAATAATTCGAGGCCCAACATGTAGCTCAAGTTATCAATGTAACTCGTCAATGAGCTCGATGATGTTGCCTTAAAGCGAGTAACTCCTTGAAGTCTCGCACTCCCTCATGTAATTTTGGATTTTTTGAATTCCAAGGGAGTTTGTGAAGGTGCTAAGAGTGTTCTAGAGTGCTTTCAGGTATTCACATAAACTTTTCCCCTTTTTCCTAAATGTGGGCACTCAACATTTGGTGTTTTCTGATTTAACAAAACTTGAACTTTGTGAAGACAAAAAAGATGGAAATTTTCTCTCATGAGTTTCAACCCTCCCAAATACAATGGTGTTGCCTTAAAACAATGAAATCTACCTTCGTGATCCATTTAATCTATGATCTCCTTACAATTTTCCTAGTATAATTCTACTCATTAGTCTAATTTCACCCTAGGGGTAAAATTTGATAACATCTCCTCTTTCACCTATACGCGCAGTTGGGATTCATCATGTAAGGCATTTTTCGAACCATACATACACCATCCTTGAGTTTAATCTTCATTTCTCTTAGTGATGGATGCATGCATTTCAAATCATGATATCCCCTAGAAATAAGTCCTAAAAATCATGCAATAACTCAATGATCTTTACAACTTTAGGTTCAGACAAATAATCAATAATTATATCCTCCTTTGGTATGTCCTAATCTTTAAAGGCACGTGGTATGTGTTTTCTTTCTCATCCACTAATTCCAACACCTCGCATGCACCCTCAATGTGGTTAATATCTAAATCTTCTACCTCTTCGTCATCAATAAGGTAGACCAGCTTCCATTTCTCATTTTCTTTCCATGCACACCCCATAAATATTTTTGTTGTTTCTAACACATCATCACGTGCCTTAATATCGGTTCTCCTAATAGTTGAATCATTAGTTCTTCATCCTTCGTGTTGTCTCCCAATATAACGTGTATCATGATTTTCAAGGCTTCATGAATTGATGGCTTAGTATGTCATGCCATGTCAACTCGTTATTTTTGCATCAACTCGACATGTACATATCAGGCATGCATGCATCCTGTAGAGTAGAGTAAAACTTATGTACCCATAGTGATGGTGGCAATGCATATTATCATTTTTCCCAACTCCTTTCACGATTGTGAACATGTACTAGAGGATGATTCTTTCCATCATAATATGACACTAATGAAGGGATATTTCTCCTTGAAAACCTTGTCAAAAGGATACTCGAGCTCACACCAACCCAATAAATTATCTTTGTGTGTATCCCACTAGCATGTTATTATCCCATGCATGGTGAATATCATAATGTCTCCCTCATTATGCCATTGTTATTCCATCACACGTAAAAAGATTCGGGATTATCCTCTCTAGTATAATTTGGAAAAGTAGCCTTACCCAAACACATGACTGTGATCATTCTAATCATCATGATAACTCTTCCTCGGACCTCATAATCTACCATCTCATAAGTACCATGGTCCCAATTATCACACACCACACTTGTTGTATCATTGATAGATTACGTGTCTTCCAACTAAAGCATGCCATCTTTTGATGGCTCCAAATTTTCTAGGTCACACACCGTATGTGCGTAAATTTGGTTGAGATATTTTTCATTGATAGGCTCTGTATAAGGTGCAATATTTGTTTCATCCAATGGTATTACAATGCACTCTTCCTTATTTTCAAAACATACATAACACTTGTTAAAGTGAAAATCTGTATTTTTCCCATAGCACCAAGGATGACCTAAAAGTGTTGGGAAGTTATATGCATATGCTAGCTCAAGTACTTCAAAATCACCTATAAATTTATCTCCTTGAATAGTGATAGAAACATCCTTAAGAAATATAATTGGCATCACCCTTGTCTTTTTAGCCATATAAAACATATTTGAAGATGGTCAGCAGTGGTGGGCTTCCCATCAGTTCCAATTATCAAGGGTGATAACATTAACTTCTGCGCATGTGTCAATAAGAATATTACTCACCAACCAACCATTTATCATTGCATCCAGTGTGATATCTTTATCATACTCATGGTCCTATGGTGGTAAATTTTCATGAAGAATCTGGTGCTCTTTTCAACCCCTATGCACGGCACTTTGTCTTACAACCACTCTCCTAACAAAGGGATGATGTTCTCTTGCCTCAACATTTTGCATACTTTTTTAAGGTCATAAACATCATTCCGAGGAGTTCACTACCCTTCATGTGTTCCCTGTCACACGCTTACTATTTTAGGTATTGAATATCTCCTTGAAATTCATGGATGATGCTCATAGTCCCTTAATAAACCTCCTTCTATTGAGCTACATCTGAATACTTAACACGCATGACCTATTCTCTCATGGTAATTGATTTTCCTTGCCTTGGTCACATGCATGTGCCATACTTACGCACATGTAGTAACTAGTTCATGTTACAACTATGGTTCAACCATCTTCTTAGGTGCCCATTTCTCATGGCTGGTATGCTCCACCTTGATAATAGTCATTATTTTGTCCTTCTTAATATTTTCACACATGTGGGCATACAGTCAGGAAATCTTCAACCTTGTGCACCTTGCCAAAATATGTACAAACCTAATTCTCAAGACATTCACACCGATAATAATTAGGAAAACCAAGTATAACATATCCATCATGTAAGCCTTCCTACACTTCCATGGCTCTACTTCAGAATCCACCATTGAATCCTCCATTTCCATTATTTCACCATTCATTGTTTTTTCCTTGTGCCTGCAAGCTACTTGCCACAATCGTCTAGCACAACATTGTTTCACATGTCTCATGAATATGATCAATGAGAAGACAATCAACTAATTCCCTGGTACTTACAATACATGGAAACATTTTTTGTGTCAGTCTTTGTAAAAGTGGATGATTATGGAAATCATGATTATTTTGAAAAATCTCACAAGTTGTTAATAATGCAAGCACATTCTTGCATGGAGAGCTATCCTTTGAATGTTCTTCCACCTCACAATCTATACATTATAACCCATTGCATGTCTCATGTATTGAATTGACAAACAAATTCTCCAATTGCGTGACCATTTTTGTGATCTACGTGTGAAGAAATGGACTCACCCCGTATCCATAATTCCTACTACTTATGTGTGTAGTGGTTCTTAAAAGGATTCAAGAAGATCATTGAATGTATTATGATACAATGCCCTTTAAAAATTCATCAACAGGCCTCCTATAAACCACTATGCATGTTAGATTTGATGAATATCATATGAAATCTTAGACAACAAGGTTTTAAAACACGTGTCATATACCCTTACACTTTCGAGATAGACCTTGTTTAATATCCTTCAATGCACTAATTCTCTGTTGCTTAAACTCGGTATGAAATTTAGCTAAGAAGGTGGTGCATAATGCATTATAGTCCATCATCATCTGATGCGAGATCATATTTCCTATACCAACCATACGCGTGGACCTAAAGTGTGGTAGAAAACCGACTTTCCTTCCAATCTAGAGCAGTTATACCCTTAGCCCTCCATAAAATATCACACTTATACACATTCTTAGCTACATCTTCCACACCTCTATATTTTGGTAGATGAAAGGACATCTCAAAGAAACTCTAAGGGGTCTTTTGTTGTGGTTGTTGAGGTTTTCATCTTGGTTATTTGGCCTTCATCTTGGAGTGGGGCCAAATCTTGAACCTAAACCTCCACTAGGATTTATATCGCATGTTGGTTGACTTGAACCTTCGAGGCTCTCATTTTGACATGTGGCCCTATAAATTGATAACCAATTATTTGTCTTATCACTTTGCACCTATAGGATTGCTTCTAATGAGTTGCGTTCTCTGCTTTTTCTTGATGATGTGCCCCCAAAATTAATCCTTAAAATATTGTTCCCAAACATAAGTGTTTGTTGCACTTCTATGTACACATAATTAATCTATTGCATCTCCCGAGATGATACTAAAATGTTCATGCCCGTATCTCCTACGTAACGTGGTTATACTTGATGAACTTCCTACTTACCTTCACCGTGATGATCTTCTAGAACAACTTCCATATTTTAAACACCATGCACAAGGGCTAGGTTGTTGGGAAAAATATATTATTAGTGTGAACAATATATTTAATTATGTGTTGAAATGAGTTGTTAGTAACAACTCATAGAAATATAGAAGTGAGAATAAGTCTCGTAGAGAGATAAGTGGGATTGTGTGTGAGTTGTGCATGATAAGATTTGAATCCTAATTAATAGGATCAAGCTATGTGTATAAAGGCTTATCCAATATTGAATAAAATAGTCTTGAGTTATTTTCTTATTTCTGGTTAATTATCTTCATCTGGTATTAGAGCGTGTTCAACAGTGGTTCAACAGTGGTAGCTTGTTCACATTTTTTAATGTTTCAATGGCATTGGCGACCATGGAGGTTTGAAAATCTTGCACCGTGCATGAAATTTATACCAGCGACAGAGCATAGATCCCAGAGTGGTTAGGCATTAAAATTGGTTTAAATAACCTCACATGGCCTCAAAGTTTCTAGCACATCCCCCTGACCTGCATACGGCCTAAAAATTTGATACCCGTGTACTGAAGTGTGGAAGAACCTGAGTCAACCGACCATTGGCAATTTGGCACAGATAATTTGAAATTCCAGGCCTACTTTGACTCCACGAACTACAGTCTACGACACAACACATACGCACATGAGTACATCCTCAAACAGTGAGCATGTCCCTCTGACCAGCATACATCCTCGAATGGTGATCACGTGATGATCGACCTAGCACCTACCTACGCAGTGCCCAACATCACTTCTGATTCGATCATTGTGTGTACAGTTTGAGATTAGTGTCGGAAGGTATATACTAGGCTAATGTTTTATAGTCTAAGCTTTGTAAGGTATTATTCACACTAAAAATATATTATTAGTGTGAACAATATATTTAATTATGTGTTGAAATGAGTTGTTAGTAACAACTCATAGAAATCTAGAAGTGAGAATAAGTCTCGTAGAGAGATAAGTGGGATTGTGTGTGAGTTGTGCATGATAAGCTTTGACTCCTAATTAATAGGATCAAGCTACGTGTATAAAGGCTTATCAAATATTGAATAAAATTGTCTCGAGTTATTTTCTTATTTCTGGTTAATTATCTTCATAGGTATCCAAGATGGGTTAGATACACACCCATAGTTATCATTCTCTCCTCAAATTCTCTCTCATCATATGTCGAAGGGGTCTCTTTAATGCGCTTCCCAATACACGAAAGGCATGATCTGCATACCTCACCTTATATGGGTGATCTAGAGATCATATCGGAGGGAAAATTTTCCCTAAATATCTCAAGATCATTAAAGTTTGATATAATTCTTCGAGAGCTTTACTCAAGCCTATTGGAATTTACAAAATGGATGTTGTATGCTCTAGATGCATTCTGCGCAAGAATAGGATGTTCACAAGACGAGTCCAAGCACATACAACAAAGGCGGTGGTGGGCACCTTGCGGTTGGAGAATGAGTCATCACGGTGATGTCAAGGGTCATGAGAAAAAAATGAAGGTTGAAAATTTGGTCGATAGCACTTTGGTCTATGATGGCCGACAAAAAAATTTCAACGATGGGGTTCACTCTTGTTTTAGAGGGAGACCTAACTCTTTGTAGTGCTATAATCAGCTCATCGAGCTACTCAAAAAGTTAATACCAATCTATCATTGAGCTACTTAGAAAGTTAAGATCAATCTATCATCGAGCTAGAAATTGAATTGATAAGTAAGATGTTATCGACCCATGCACCAATTTAATCAAGTTTCGAGTTGATTTGATCCCTTGGTGAGTTGATCAAGTTACATTGGGCAAGTCGATCTCAATGGTGAGCTAATGGTGAGATATGGGGAGTCAAGACCGAGTTACCAACTACCCCACATACTTGGAAAGCAAAATGTGGCCCAATCCATGGGCTATATGGTGGGGATAAATCCTTCCTACAACTCTATCCCCACAAATGTGGGACTAACCCTATGACTCGGCACATGGAGTGGTGAGTGGTAACAATAAGTTGGGTGCAACAACGGCAGTTTCAACCACTCGGTGGGGGACAATGAACGCAGCTCGTCAAGGGTACATGTGGTGATGACATGTGGGTTTGATGGAAACTAAGTGTGAGGTTGTAACAATATGGATGGGTTGGTGAAACACGTGGCATGCGGGCTATAAATTGCGGGGTTGACTAAAAATATATGCAAGCCAAGAGTTTCCAACCCCAAACCTATTGTCTCTAGATTTAGCTTGAGACTAACCAACTCATCTAATCAAGTTAGCTTGTTATGAGATGGCAAATAAAACTTTTCAACAATATTTTTAGGTTATATAATCCTATAAAATCCCACCCTTCCATTCAACACATAAGATCTTCTAATTTCTCAAGAGTGCGAGAAGAGTAGGAGAGTTAGAGAAGGTCTTTGGGAATCAAAGAAATTATTTTGGAGGATATTAAGACCTATTATTTTTAAGAGGCACAATGATAAGTTAAAAGACCTATTATTATATAGGCACTTGCAAAGTGGGAGTTATTATTTTTAAATCACCAATTATTTGTAAAGGTTGATTTAGATCCCGAGCTTTCTCGTGTAGGATCCTAGAGCGTAATTGTCAAGCCGAGGATGTGATCAATACACTGGAGAATCAAAATATTCCAAAAGATCTAATTCTTTAATTCTAGGTTTATCATCAAGTTAGTTATTTGGAGGCTATAGAGGAGAGTGATAATTATTATTAAGCCATTGATGAGACTGGATCTGATCTTAACTCTACGTAGAGGTTGGAATTTGTGCAACAAGGTGGAATATGATCGTCTTCATCACCAAACATTGTTCGACTTAGAACCATGTAGAGGTAGAGACCATGTAGTGGAGTGGATTTCATCAAGAGGTCTCAAACGAGGAGTTTTGCCAAAGCATTGAGATTCCAAGACCAGTTTGGATTTGATAGGATTGATTGGCACGAGGTTCGGTTGAACATTGATTATAGTATTGTAATATTATATTTACTTTACGATCGATTGTTATAATGAATTGGTTTAGCTATTTTTCAAACCCGAGAGACATAGGCATTTTTAAACTCATTATCAACTCATGTGTAGTGTTAGTTCTTATTCTTACATTGTATTTACTTAAATTTGATTTATTTCGGGGTTTATTCGGTAAAAGAGTAAATTTCCTATAAGGGTCCATTGGTTAAAAAATGTTGGCCAATTTACGGATTAAGTTTGGTGTCAAATCGGGAATATAACCTTTAAGCGTACTATATCTTAAGCAATTTTGATATCGAGAAATGGGCTATCACATGTGGTAGCACTGAAATGGATTTGTACCAATTCATATTATGGCTCATTATAATCACTCTATTGGGTACTATGTTACACATGGTCAATCTAAATTTACAAGAGCAAGCACATTAGATTTTTTAGATGAAATAAAGCATGGAACTCCTACATTCTATGTTATAAGAAGAATGTCATCACCAAGGGACCCAAGAAGAACAAGATGGTCCTCAAATATGTGCACATTGCTCTATGATGGGGCATGACAAGGAACAATGTTGGTATTTGTTCCCAGACCGAGCACCAAGGTGGTTCCAATGTCAAATGTTGGAATGTAGAAAGGCATTGGCAAAGACCAGTAGTAGTCAACCTACTGTAGCTATAGCTTGGAAAACACTTTATGTCCTAGAGAAGGATTCTCAGTTGAGGAAACATCTACAGCTCATGGAAGCAAAGAAGAAAGAGTTGCAAGACAGTTTGAAAATCAGGCAAAATTCCTTGGAGTGATCACATAGTTACAGGCGTGAGTGTAAGCTAATGAAATGATCCTAGCAACTATGGAGGATGGTGGAAATGAGAAGAAGAAAGATACACCCACCAATAACTTTGTAAGTGATTTAATGAATTTTCCTTCCCATGAAAATGTAAAACCTACTTTTGGTGAATTCAAAATTACACTGGGATTTATAGGATCAAAATTTATTTTTAAAATGGGATATGAAGGAAAAGGCCTTGGTATGAATAGCCAAGGTATAACTAACCCTGTCCATGTGGAGAAAATACCTAGATATGCAGATAGAGGATATATCTGTGGTAAAAATGAGGCGGGAGAAAGCTCCGAGACAACAACGAGCATGGATCCCAAGCCACCAATCCTCCTGAAGTAGCCTATAACAGGGAACAGACTAGACTCTCCAAAGAAAAATGACCAGAGAAAAGGAAAAGTTAATAGTGCTAAGAGGTATTATTATGTCTTCTTTGACTGCAATAAGGATCTTATTATAACCCTAGAGCTATTATGGACATATCCATGTGTATAATGTGGATCCAATAGTATTTGTGTGATTTGGTGTGGAAAGAAAAAAACACACCAAGAGGGTTAAGGTCGATGAAGACAAGGGAAAATCTACCTCATCTTAAGGAGAAGACACAGAGGACCAAAGACACCACGTAAGTGAACACTTCATGGCAAGTTTATCATGCATATTGTTTTCTTTCAATATTGGCAATCAAATCTCTATTATGGAATCATCATGAATCCCATGTGAAGATTAGTTATCTTGTTCGGCATTAGAGTGTCGCGGATAAGGTAGTGAGCCCAAGTACCACAAGTCCTAGAGATTGAACTGATTGTTTGATTGAAGGAGTAGCGGTTTGAAGGCCATCATGTTAGTTGAAAATATCTCTTTGAAACAACATAGAGTTTTGGATCCATAAATGGAGAAAAATAAGATTTTTGGGGACAAAAACCTCCTTTGTGAGGAGGTGTGATCCGAGAGATCATATTAGAGGGAAAAGTTTCACTAAATCTCTTGAGATCATTACATTATGGTAGAAGGCTTTGAGATATTTTTAGCATCTATTGAAACACGCAAAATGGATTTCATTTGCTCCGATGCATTTCATGTAGGAATAAGATGTTTAAATGACAAAGACCAAACACAAGAAAAAGTAGTGACCAGGTATGTTACGGTTGGGCAATGAGTCCTTGTAGTGTTGTCAAGGGTCTGGAGAAAAAATGAAGGTTCTATATTTGGTAAATAGTTTCAATCTTCAACACTTAACAAAAAGGTTTTAAATGATAGGGTCCACTCTTATTTCAAATGAGGACCCACCTTAAATAGAGCTATAATCATCTCATTGAAATACTTGATAAGTTCATCAAGCTATAAATCTAATTGATAGGAAAGATGTGATCGATCCATGCACTGATTTGATCAAATTACATGGTGAGTTGATCCCTTGGTTAGTTGATCACATTGCATTGGGTGATTCAAGCTTAATGGAGAGCTAACGGCAAGCTATGGTGAGTTAAGATCATGTTACCAAATATCCCGCATACTCATCAAGTAAAACATGGCCCAAACCATGGGATATGTGGTGGAGATAAGGCTTATTAAATCCTCCCAACAACTCTATCCATGTGAATGTGGGACTAACCCCATGACTTAGCGCATGGAGTGATGACATGGTATTAATGAGTCAAGTGTGGAAGTGATGAGGTTGACCAGCTCAACAGGAGTAACAACCTTGACGCAACTAGGCAAGAGGACATGTGGGTTTGATGAAAACCAAGTGTGGGGTCACAATAACATGGATGGTTTGGTGGAACACGTGGTATGTGGGTCATAAAGTGCAAAAGTCAACAAAAATATATGTGGGTTAGGAGTTTCAAACCCCGGACCTACCACCTCCTAACTTGGCAGCCTAACCAACTCGGTCGACCAAGTTGGCTTATTATGAGATGGAAGATAAACCTTTTCAACAAGATTTGTATACCACATTAGCCTATAAAATCCCCCATCATTTCCATTCAACACACAAGCTCTTCTCATTTCTCAAGAGTGGAGAAGAGTAGAAGAAGAAGGATTAGAGAAGGCCTTTAGGAATTAAGGAAATTATTTTGGAGAATATTAATACCTATTATTTTTAATGGACACAATGATGAGTTAAAATACCTATTATTATATAGGCACTTGTAAAGTGGGAGTTATTATTTTTAACTCACCGATTATTTGTAAAGGTTGATTTGGATCCTGAGATTTCTCATGCAAGAGCCTAGAGACGTAATTTTGAACCCGAGGAATGTGATCAATACACTATAGAAGCACACTCATCTAGAAGATCTTATTCTTTGATGTTGGGCATATCACCAAGTTAGTTGTTTGGAGGCCATGAAGGAGAGTCATAATTATTATTGAGCTTGTTTACGATACTCGATCTTATCTTAGCTTTTCATATAGGTTGGAGGTCATGCAATAGGGTGGAATATGATCATCATCACCACAAAACACTTTCCAACTTAGCAACGTGTAAAGGTAGAGACCATACAAATGGAGATCATCGGGAGGTGTCAATCCGAGGAGTTGTTCTAAAGCATTAAGCTTCCAAGACTAGTTTGGATTCGATATGATCGATTAGGACCAGGTTTGGTTGAACATTCATTGTAGTATCATAATTTTATTTATACTTTATGATTGGATTGTTATAATGGATTTGTTTAGCTATTTTTCGATCCCGAGACGTAGGCATTTTGTCAAACTCCATTATCAACTCATGTGCAATATTGGTTCTTATTCCTACATTGCATTTACTTAAAGTTGATTTATTTCGGGTTACTTTAGTATAATAATAAATGTACTATAAGGGTTCGGTTGGTCATAAAAATACTTGGCAAGTTTACATATCGGTGGGGTTCTCATCACTAACACCATTGTTCATTCCCTTAGTATCGACACTACCTCAACTACCCTCTCTCACACATCATTATACCTAAACCATATTTCCTCTCTTTCTTATTCTTCTACTTGGACCAACACCATCCTTCCCAAACTTTCTTGCTACCCCTAAGTGCGGTGGGGTTTTATTCTTCCATTGGTAGGTTCTAAATTCACAATTCAATCATCAAGAGCTTGATATCTAAAGGTGTCATGTGAAAATACGATCCCGTTGGCTCACATAAGATCCATAACTCTTCTTCCTATGGGAATGAGTATGTAAAAATCATGTACTCCAAGGTATAATTACACATCATGCCTTCCCACCGGTGATCTATAGATCTTTTCCATGGTGCATCCAAATCAGAGAGTGCTTGATAATCATCCTGGCTCCAAACTTACTTCCTTCCTATCTAAACACCTATATTGTTTATGTATGCTTCCAACCATTGGTATGATTATACTGGGAAAAATTTGAATAATACCTCATATAAAAAATCATAAATGTTGTCTTCCATCCACTTGCGTGCATTAAAATCAAGTCCATTGTTGTATCTTTGAGAAAATTCATTCTAACCATCATGTATCTAGATCTCAATATTCTCCAAAGACAACCAAAATGTCATGTGCACACAACATCCTAATGAGCAAACTAAAAATGTAGTATCTTTGGCAACATAACCAAAATGTAGTATGTTTTTATAACCAATGCTTAGTCGATCACACTAGTACTTCATCCAAAAATGTCCGAACACTCACTTAAAGTGCACACAACCACCAGGTCCCTCCTTTACTTTTACTCGTCAGGATGTGGTTAGTGCATACATAATCATCATAACCAATATAGCATGCATGAATGGATATATAACATACAAGTTTGGCAATACATATAATAAGGAAGCTTAATCAACATACATAATGATCAACAACACTTGAATTCCTAATATACCATATTCAGACATAGTAATCTTTGCTACCCAAACACAATTATCTATCATAAACACATTGCATTACATAAAAAGCTTCCCGATTACATATATAGTTCAATTACATCCATGTGTTGGACCATGCACGCATGCATAATGTCTCACATACTGAGACTCCAACATTGACCTATTCTTCTACGCACAAAAAGGTACTTAATTACAATAGTGCTACACCTATTTATACATGGTGGGGATTTTCCCTTCACCACTCACATGTGTTTATCCTAATATTAGGTGTTCCTACATGATATTAAAACTCTTCTTTAACTATAGGTCAGGCTATAAATATCTCAGCCTTTACATGCTTTAATTCCTATAATTGGACCTTCTCCATGCACCATCTTTATCCTTTTTGTATGCACTTTTTCCTATTTATAGACCTTTCTTGTGTGCCATGCCTTATGGTTTCTTTCTTATTTTTAGCCCTATCTCTAAAAATGGATAATTCCTTAGTCTTTTGTATGTGTGAAATTCTTCACGCACCGACATGTTTCACGATTTGTGCATACCTTTGTGCATTGACTTTTCTTCAATCCCTACCGTCGCATGCATGCTTTCATGCACCTTGTAGTTAAACTATTTCCTTCTACCCATGCATGCACTCCTACACATGGATTCCACCCTTGAAACATGGATAATACTTATCCATTTCTCTTGACTAAAACCCTAGGAGGATAAAGGATGTAGAGGCATATAAAATAATCTCTTATGGTGTGAGGAGTTAAGTTTTTGTAAGTGTATAGATATTATAGAATGTATTCATCATTGTCTAATATATCTAGGTTAATCAATCCTAGGTAATCTATTAAAAACACCTTCCTTAAGTGAGGATCCCTTATTAACAAGAGGAAATCCCTTAATGAGACAAGAAAATCAACTTCACGAAGCCTATGGAAATGATAATATCATGAAAAATCACTAATAATGGCATCAGCTAGTTGGTTTTGAATCCCATGAATAGATTCAATAGATATAAAATTGAATTCCTGCAAGTGGCATTCTTATATAGTTAGAAATGATTGTACTTTTTTAGTAGACCTCTAATACCTATTTGGTGATAACTTGGGAAACACCAAGGAAATGAAGCCTTCAAATACCAAGCCTATGAGCTAGGAGAAGGATATTCAACAAAGCTTCATATTTAGACGTGTTATTGGTGCATTCAAAATCTATAAGAATCTTGAAAGGAAAAATCCTCCTCCCGAGGAAAATTAGGACCACACCAGTTCATGCCCCTACACTGCACTTTGCTCCATCATAGTACATTGTCCAAATATTTCTTTCAAGGAGAGGTTCATAAGATAAGATAGGTGGAAGAACTTGAATATCATTTATGTCAACCATATTCATGTCTACCACCATGACTAGAAAGGTTGGTTTTGTTGTTCTTAGGTAAGTTGAAATAGTAATGGAAGTCCCTTTTGGGTCAAATAGAAGCACATGAGGTGAATCCTTTTATAGGATGTCAATCATTTTCATCATGGTCTTGAAGGAAAGTTTTAATTTCTAATTTAGGATCATCCATTAATGGATAAGTTTATTTTCTTACTTCAAGAACTTTTTATCTTTATTGCAAAGAAGAAGATCAAGAGCTAAGAGAGCAGGTTTAGGTTCAACATAAGCTTTTAAACTTGGTTCTTATATTTTCTAAGGACGTGGGTGTTTCTAAATCATTTACAAGTAACTCATGATAAAAGTGGGTGAATGATAATTTCTCAGTATTATTGGACTATATCAAATGGGTTCATGTCTCCTTTGGTGATGAAAACTTTTCCTAGATGGAAAAATCAGATCTCTTAAAAGATCATTAAAGGAATGTCCTTCATTCGATGGATTCATAGTTAACCTAAAAACATGTTATAGTTGGTTTCTTGGTCTATGATGTAAATTTCAATAAGGATCATTTTTAAACCAAGAGTAATGGGGATAATGATGGTGCCAATTAATGTGGCTCTAAGATTTTCATTCCCATGAAGAGTGTTTTGAGTTGATGAGAAGTTATTATCACCATATCCAATATTCTATAAAAATGAGAAAGGGGTGATGTTATTGATTGCACCATCATCCACCAAATCTTACTTTACCAATTTTTCATATATCCAAATTTGTAAGTGGAGAGAAGGATCTCCTCTTCTAGTGATTTCTACATTTGCGGGAAATTGACATAGGCAATAAAAATAAACTGTATCTCATTATGGTATATGGAGGGAACATATCCATGTAAATTTGGTTAACATGTGCTTCTGGTGGGGGTGTGATGTAGGCTAAATACCCAAGTCCCATGGAATCTAGGAGTGCAAGTCGATGGGTTGGAAAATTCTTCAAGAGGTTTAGAAATGAAATGTGGGAAAACATCTAAGTGAGGTCAATGATGATAATATAATTCCCTAGATATTTGGGGATTACATTGTTTTGTACTTTAAAGGGGTACTATAAAGGATAATTAGGAGCTTGATACTCTTTTGTTCGGTAATCGATTGGTTTCTTTGTTATTTTTTAATTTTATGACACCGATCATATATGGTTGTCTGGTGTGCCTAAATGTGGGGGCCACATTAGGATTAATGGCATTGGAATTTGAGACCTCAATATTTTTGTTCTGACAGAGAGTTATTACTTGTTGTTGTGTTTGTTGTGGAGGAAATTATCATTTTTGTTGTTGCACATTATTTTGTTACACATTATTTGGAAGGGAATTTTACTGAGATGTTTTGGGAAAGGATTCGATAAATTCTTAAGTGGGCATTCTAGGGTGTAATAGGACTTGAACAAGCCACCGAATCATTATTAAGGTTCTTTACCCCTAGAAATTTTTCATGAAATGTTTGTCTTTGGTTTTCGTGGAAGCCATTGGACAAACTTATTATATTCTTTGCAGGTGGTGGTATCATGACCTCTAACCCTATGAAGTAGGTAGAATGAGTTAGGTTCATAATTTTGGGGTTGATGGTTTTGTTAGTCTACAACTACTTGAAAGTTACTAAGTTTATTTGGATAATTATGATTGGGAGTAATTTTTTTTATATTGACCTTATTAATTCCTATCTTGATCTAGTGATTGGTTTTGATTTGGGTTATTGTTTCACCGGATTGTTGTATCTAATGAAATAGATGAAGGTAAAAGGGTCATGTAGGAATACATGTTATCACGTTGGTTGAAGGTTCAGTGCATGCATTTCTGATTTCTAATCCAAGTTGATTGTGTGAACTTCCTTTTGGCTAGGAGGAACTACCTATAATATAAATAAATACCACAAGATACAGTTAATAGAAAACGTTAGTGGACCTTTGCCTAGCGTGAGCTAGATCCGAGAAGTGTGAACTTGCCTCGATGATTGTCAATCCACTAATATATAACTCAATATGAAATAATTGAACATGTAAATAAAATAATCTAATGTTAGAATAATTATTTAGGTATCTCATACTACTATCTATATCAATCTAATTAAATTCTTGATAACTAAATTGGTGAAGGTCTTGGTTCAGGTTGCAAGTTGTGTAGGTGGTCTGAGGGTCACAAACAAGGTCTGGGTAAGATTTGGAGAATTTTGGGTTGACTTTTGGGTGATTAGGAAGCTTTTTGGTCTAACGTTGTTTTACCAGGAATAGAGACCGACACTAGTCAAGGTGACCGATGATGGTTTAGGATGACCGATATCTATTACTGAGGGAAATGCCAGAATGTCAAAAATGGTGTCCAGGATCTCTCAGTATCTACACAAAGAGTTAGGAAGGTCTGTTGTGATGTTTTAGGTGGGATATCAAGTTTGGATGAGATTTTGTGAGGCTTGGGGAGGTTTTGAGGAGGTTTTTAGGGTTTTTGGTTAAGTGAATAAGATAACACGAGAGACCGAGAAGCGGCGGTGTGGTGATCAATTACGGTGAAGAGTGGAAATTGATGATGTTAAGATAACCGACATCGGTAGGGGAAATTTGATGGTAATTAAATAAAAGGTAGATTTATCCTTCTTTGTGATTACAAAAAGGATGAAAGGAGGATGTTTGGGTTCGTAATAACATCGGAAGACTCGGGGAATGTATAGAGGTCAAGTACGGTGAGATAGAAGGTCGTGAGTGGTTGGATGGGTAGATTGGTAAGAAGGTGGGAATGGGGGAATGTAGGGAAGAATAAGATCAAATAACAAAATATAATAAACCTACACTTTAAGCAAATACAGAATAATGAAAATCAAATACACTTACTTGTATTTGTAGGTCTGGTAGGTGTAGGAAGGTAGTGATTTATATGTGAAGAACTTTGTGGTCGGATCATGAAAATACTCTGAGTGCTCCCATGAGTATTCTAATGCCTTTAGCCGAGTGTTAGGTGCTTGCTTGGGCCTGTGGTTGAATGTATTTCGTTGTTTGGATGCTGAGAAGTCTCTGGTTCATGCTTGAATGCAATAGATCTCTCAGAACTCAAAAATTACCAACCTCAGTAAAAGGTTGCCAAAGGGTATATAAGGTGACCGATGATGGTCAAGGTGACTAGTGTCGGATGAGGGATAACCGGTGTTGGTTAAGGCAAGAAATCCTAGGTTTGCCAAAAATAGATAAATCTTGTTATTTTTGGCATGCTTAATTTTCAGTATGGGTCTCAAGTGAGGGCTAGCACTTGGATAAGCAAAAGTGTTATTGGAGAAGGAATACGTATTTAATTTTAGGATTAGACTATGTCCCAGTTGGTTAAGACAAGTGGAGACTCGAGTCTTAATTAATTAATAGACTAAGAATAAGTCCATGGTGAGGTGTAAATTAACTTAATTAAAGTAATTAAATTAATTAATAGTGTGAGGATGAACATTAATTTAATTGTAAGTAATTAAATTAATATGAATACGGGCTAAGGGATCCTAGTTAGGTGAATGTGTTACATTAATTAATTAAGGGGACCAAAGGGAGTGTGACCCGAATTCGGTCTCTACGTTTGCCCATATTTTTGTGTAGCTTGTATTGGTAAGTGATGCTTTGACAAAAATAGGAAGTGGTTGCCCTGACTATATGTGTGAGCGAGGTTTCCCTAATTACGGGTGGAGGTGATCCCCCTCAAACCAGGAACTGATGAGGTGTTAAACATAGTCAGGGAGTGGTTTGATAAATGGGTAAGTGATGAAAAGGAGGGTAGGTTGGTTATAGGTAAGGGTATGGTCATTGTGGGTAATGGGTAATGGGTAATGGGTAATGGAAATTGAATGCACACACATGTATAGATTGTGATACGGTACCAGGTGGAAGAGATTTCAAACTCTACATCATCCAAGGTTGATAGGTTATCCAAACAAGGTTGAAGTGATTTAGGTATCTAGGGTACAAGATATGGTCTAGAAACACAACTTAGGTTAGGTGCAGGAACGTTTAGGTATGATCCGATACACCAAAGGTTTGGTCGGGATAAATAGCACGATAATAAGCAAGGTAAGGACACTAGGCTAAACAACATGGGCAACAACATTGCAAGGTATAATGAGTACACAAATTCAAACATCACCAAAATGTGGTTCATGTCAGGGTATGTTGGGTAGGGCATAGGTAAGGCCGAGGTATACGTAAAGAACCAATCCCTAAACATAGTTAAGGAAATGTAAGGTAGTTTACTCTTATGGGTAGGGTGTAAGAGGTAATGATAAGGTTAAAAAGTTGTGGGATTAATAATTTTTTTAGGAAAAATGGGCATGAGGTGACTCAAAAGGTAATGGCGGGTTATCGATACGGTTATGGTGTAACCAACATTGGTTGGCTAGGGCATCACATGACCAACGTCGTTCATGTCGATTTGGGGCTAAAAAATAAAAATTAGTGTTTTTATGATTCATTTTAATTTTGGATGTTATAAAATGATAGAAGAGAAGGTGAAAACTAGAAAATGATAGTACAAGGAATTAAGATGAGTTAACTATCCACATAACAAGTAATTGGTGTTCCATTATTGTGTCCATGATATTAATTCGATTGATTCGATTCGTTTGGAGGTGAGGATTTGCTTTGGTCATTACGGAGAGAGTGGAGAGGGAGTGGGTGGACCACTGGCATCGCATCGGCCAGAAGTGTCACCACAGAGACAAGACTGAGATGAGGTAGGAGTCAATCCAAATCTATCATTTGTTTGAAAATAGTTTGTTGAAATTGGTTTTGTTTAAAATTTGGGTGTAATGTGAATTTTGAATTTGTGGGTAAAATTGAAGGAAATGAGGGGTGGGAATGTCATACGTAGGTTAAATAGGATGGGGAATGAAGCTAGGATAGGTTTGGGTGGGTGGGAGTAGGTAGTTAGGTTATTTTGTGAATTTTTAAGAATGGGGGGACGTGTTTTTGAATTTAGGTACCACGAAAAAGACCGACATTGGTTGAGGTTTTGGTGACATCGGTTCACTTTGATCGGTGTTAATCAAGGATTAGGTGACCGACACCAATCAAGAGGAACCAATGATGGTCAAGTAGACCAACGTTGGTTAGTATTAGGAGAAAATAGGTGAAAAGGGATAGGTAGGGGAAGAAAAATAGGCAAGGAAGGGGTAAGTGAAGGTATATGTAGAGGGATGAGGGTAACATGTTAGTTTGGAAATGTGGGGTGGGGAAGTAGGTGAACTGTACTAGGATAGGTAAGGATGATAAGGGACAATAGGTTTATAAGAGATTTAGGTAAAAGGTGTAAGTGGGAAGGTTGTGGTGTGGGTATGGTGTGATAGGTAATAGGTGTGTTGGGTAATAGGTGTGTCGGGTAATAGGTGTGTTGATATGGGAAAGTCTTGACAATGTCATGTTTGGTTGATGCGGCTAGAGATCAGCTTAGGATGTGGGATAGAGTACCACCTCTATTGGTATGGATGTAGCCCAGCATGACCACGAAGGAGTGGGATCATATGACTAAGGTTGGACTTATCGAGTGGTCCGTGCTATAGGTGAATGGTTCAAGATCATAGTATGATGGTTGCTCTCATTGCAGCGACTAATACCTTCCACCTACTTATGGGAGAGATGACCATTACCTTAGAGGAAACTTATCGAGATCCTAAGACT